>OY986056.1:17480715-17820410 GCA_963920205.1 Stenodema calcarata | reverse complement strand
GGTCGTACAAGGCTCCGGATGGTCCTAAACAATTCTCTGAATTAAAATCTATTCAAATGTGAACTGAAAACTATACCGTTCGGTTTAAAATGATGGAGATATGACGATTCATTTGAACCCCTTCCGATTGACCTAGGGTTATGAAAAGTTTCAAGAGTCATCCTTAAGCTGGCCCAAACCCGTAAATCAAATTCATTATTTTTAGAACAATTTTAACTGGGCAAAGTGTCGCGGACGTGAGGTGATGGGGGGGGGAGAGACAGTTTTCCAATGGTTCATCAGTTCATCAATGGTAATAAACGAAAAGCTCAGTTCAAAAGTTAGAATTTTCTCCTCCGCTAGTTCAAACATATTTCACAGAGGCTCGTACATTAACAATATGGATTTAGCTAACATATACATAACGATATATCGTGAATTTGGGGCATTTCGCTGTATCACTGCTGGGTATCGCGATTATATGGACCATCGCTACATTGAATGTCCGGCATAACGTTGTGATGAAAATATAATCTACCACAATTTCGAAAATATGAGATGATCCCGGGATAGCGGTGGAAGGGTCTCTCTTGTCTATTTGGCCTCTTCGATCATCTGATGATCCTCTCGGTTCTCCTGTCGATATGTCGAAGGCAAGCGGATGATGAATGACCTCCCTCAGGATGGCTCCGAGGATCCTTCGGCGGTTGATCCGATCATCGGATGATCCCACCTGTTCCCCGTGTCTGCCACCGACTCAGGATCGCTTGTCAACTTGACGTCACTCCAATGCATGACGGATTGATACTCGTAGTTATTAGTTGGAGATGTAGAGTGAGGTGACGCAAACACCAATTTTACGTGGTCCGGGACAGTTTCAGACGCCCATCCCTTAAATAGGTACCTATTCAGTTCAGTATTCAAACAAAATGCCGATTTTTCCAGAGCCGCTTTCTATTTGGAGTAGGTAGAAGAAAGAAGACTAGAAGTGGTCTAAAATGCATTTAAACACAATGGACCCCCTAAATCCCCCCCCCCCCCCTGCTGCCCCACTGGCTGGAGGTGGTTAAATTTCAGCTCACTCACGCTGCATAGGTCTCCTAAGATAACCCTTGCACCGTTTAGGCCTTTTTTTAAAAAACCTCCTTCAGTTTCGTCATCATAAAATACGTAGAAGAAACGAGAAAAAACTTAAAAACAAGCTGGAAAAATAATATAGTCACCAAAAACTACGAGGCTATAATGAATAAAGGTTCTTTTTTTTGTTAAATCTTATCAGCCTTACAAGTACACTGAATGAATTATCGATTGACTAATAATTAGTCACTTTGAATTGTGAAGAATCACATTGATATCAAGAATCTGAAAGCAGATATACAATTGTGATTCGTTTCTAGAGCACTGCAAAACCAATGAAAATTCGAGAACCCTAAACCCACCCCCTAGCTACGTCCCTGCTGGACTTCATAATCTCTGGGTAGAAAAAAAAGATAGGTAACAAAAAGAAGTACTTAATAATAATAATAAATATAGTTTAAAAAAATTAAAAAATATATTTGAAAAAAAAAACTAAAAGGGAGCAGAGTCCAATGGTTGCATGATTTTTTGAATGGTCAAGAAACTATTTATTTATTGTAATATAATTAGAGTAATTAGGGTAGTTGTTTTTTTTTTTTTTTTTTTTTTGTAATGAAGAAATAAATAACTGTGTAACTGAAGACGGTTTGGAAGAAATGCCAGAAAATTGAGGTACGAATAATTAAGAGAGGTTGGCCTCATCTTACACATACAATTTTATTTTCTATGAAAAGCATAATTGTATTTATTTTCCTTTGGATTATATAATAACGGTCTACAGTTGGGCCATTTTTCATTCGATTTTTGGATTCAACGTAACTTGAGACGTCAAGCTTGAAAGAGGTTCCAGAACATTCAGAACATCCCTTAAAGAATTGAAATGTTGGATCCATTGCAAAGCATCGTAAAATTCGTTAAAAAACGATATCAAAACAAATGAACATTTGTGCCAACGAATTCTTTAGGGAAGTCTCTTGGTTTTGATCTCGGGACGCGTTTGTGGAGTCTAAAAGAAGCTTTGAAATTAAAAAAAAAGATAAAGAACAGAGAACAGATTTTATTGGGTTTTATTAACTATGAAATATAAATTACAAACCAGATCGGTAGAGCTTGAATATTTTTTTCTGCTTTCGATGACGGCATTGTATGTTCTAGAATGTTGTGGACAGCATAAAAGAAGAACATCAAGCCAAGAACCTCTTCGTATTAGCGAATCATTCTAAACACATAATTGTTGGATATATAATACATATTATGTATCAACCATACCTACCTTTTATGTTCGTTCATTTTCTTGGTGAATAATAATAAAAGAGCAGCCAGCTGTGCTATTTGGGTGTAAAATGTTTTCGTTTGTGTAGACGAAAAATGTTGCTTTTGGAATTCGGTTTGCAGTTACTTCCTTTGGGGTTAAAGTGATAACCTTTGGGACATCCACTCCTTACTGGTATGCAACCGACTTTTCGAATATACGTCTCACCTTCTGAACAACGTATTGAGAATGAGGGGACGACCATGCGTTTATGAAGTCGACGGGGAGGAACGGCGGATTTATCCACAATTCTGTTTTTACGGACACATCGCTGACGATCGGAATCAAAGATGTGATTCTTGGCACAACCGACGCTTAGTTTCTGGCAGCCCGACCGGGGAATGAACGTTTCACCTATGGAGCATCTCACCTCGTACGGGCTGATTATCATACGCTTCTCCCTTGCGAGAGATGGGTCCTTGACGATGTCCACATCCTCATTCATATTTCGAGTTCCCTCGCAGTCACCGTTACAGTTTTGAAAACTTCCAGAACCCTCATGGACCGACCCGTCGAGTTCCTCATCGGCCGCGGTATCAGGTGCAACATCTCCACTGAATCGGCCGAAAATTAACCGCTCGCTAAATTCCCCATCAGCCGCCGATACTGACAGACATACCGTCAAGCAACTGATAACAAACGAGATCCTCCATGAATTCATTGCACTGCATACCCAACCAAAACTATAACATTTCTCACTGACTCTCATTTATATACTTGAGGATGTACCTATGACAAATCTGCTACATTATCGCCCGTAAACAGGAAGGTTCATATCTCTGTACAATATCCTGAGTCTACATACAAAACACTTCATAACATTCATTCTATGATTTCACCATTAAATGCATATTATTTACCGTACATACGAGTTTTAGTATTTTGAATTTTAAAGGCAAACAGCCAACTTTAAGAACTTGATTGATTTATGCGTTTTGAATTACAGCACGGTTTTGGTCAACTTATTGTTTACGAGTACGTCCTCTCACTTCTTGCATGAACGCTTGGCTTTCCTACCATCGATGATCA
The DNA here is from genome assembly GCA_963920205.1 of Stenodema calcarata. Classification (NCBI taxonomy): domain Eukaryota; kingdom Metazoa; phylum Arthropoda; class Insecta; order Hemiptera; family Miridae; genus Stenodema; species Stenodema calcarata. The sequence goes on along the minus strand of OY986056.1, from coordinate 17,817,013 downwards.
GAGTCTAAGATTTATTTATGTGAATGATAAATCGTCGCAAGAATTAAAGAAGCAACCCAGCCTAATCCAGAATTTGAACAAAATGAAGTTACTTTGAGAAAATCTGGGCAACACAAATTCCTAACTATGTTCAATAACTATAACTAGATAATATGATATTATCCTGTTAAGTAGAAATTTGTGAATGCAGAGTGAATACATCTTCTTTTTTCGAGTTCATACATGAGATGGTGTTGTCAACGAATTCATTGCAGTATTCCCTAGATTATTGTTTCAAGTATGTACCCGTACAAGTAGTAAACTCTAAAAATTAAAATCCTTTTACACCATGATTTCACAATACCTAATGTCTATAAGAAAGTTTTAGACGAAGAAAAATCTCCTGAATCTCCACCGGTTCTTAAGTCTTCAACATCACCTTAACCTCGCGATTTTTCAATTGGAGCATTAGGTAATTCATTTTAAATCACTGTAGGGCACTTCTGTGGAGCCTACAGTAAGCTAAAAGTAGTAATATTACTTAACGTAGAGTGAAATTACTTGCAGTTTTGGAATAACACATTTTCTTATCTTTCCTGACAATTTGGGAAAATGGGTTAGGCTGTGTTGCTTCTTAAGCGACGAAATGAAACCGGTATATAGGTGATAAATAAATTTGTGTTGATATAATTCTGGGGTTTTTACGTGTAATCTTACGTAGTCCGTAATTTATAACAGGAAGTACCTATCAAATTGTCGAAATTACCTTTCAGACACAAAAAGTAGCTCAGAACAAGGAACTCATAAAGGAACCTGTGTTGACAAAATCTGCTACTCTGCAGTATGAATATGATGATCCGACTTACCCCCGTTTGAATACACATTTTTCAACGGCTCAATCTTTGAGCCTCAAAGCTGCTCGTACAAAGCTCCGGATGTTCTTGAGAAATTCTCGGGATTTGACCTTTATTCAAATTTGTACAGAAAAATTGAAATTTATGAGATTTGACGTTTTCAAAATTCCCAAATTAATTTTAAACCACTTCCGGTTGACCTAGGCGTACGGAACGTATCAAAGATCATCCTCGAGCTTTTTCAAGCCCTTAACCTGAATTTCATTATCTTTCGACAACGCTAACAGAGCACAGTGTAGTGACCGACGGACGAACGGACTTTTTTATTCGATTTTCTGAATCTACGAGTTCAAAATAAATTTTTTTCAAATTTGTTTGTACAAATTGGAATAGAGTTCAATCCAGAAAAGGTTTGAGACCATATGGAGCTTTGTAGGAGTATCCGTTCGTTCACGCTAAGGGCTCAAAGCCGATGAAAAAACGAAAAAGCCTTGTACATGACCTATTTTCGACTTGAAAACTGAGTAGGTATGGAATGTAAACCATCTCGTCAGCTTGCGTACAAGACCGCAACACAGTGAGACATGTCTTTGTCATAGAAATTGTCCGATGCCTCAGCCTTCCTTCATGCAGCCAGCATACGCTGGGAGACCAATTTCCGAACGTGGCGGTCCATGGATGGCAGACTATTCGGCAGGCTGTATTTTGTGGCATTGGTGCTCAAGCTCTAGGCCCAGTCCAGATCCCCAGCTATCAGCTCCCGTGCCACTTTGGCAGGTTTGGCCTCTTTCAGTCCACCAGACAGTCCAGGTGCTGTTACAGGTAGACTGTACTGCGCTCCAGACATGAGAGTTATCGGTACAGAAGATAATAACGTTGTGGACAAATATACAGAGTTTTAGACCTGGAAATACAAAACGCATGGTGGGACTTGGTGGCTTTCTGACTGAGCAGTTCGTCAAGTCACTTTGATTGTTCCAACTATACTTTCCCCTATCGCGGACTTGACTTGGTCTCCAAGGGCTTGTCGCCATACACCACTTGTTTTGTGTGACTCAGACCACTTGTTTTGTGTCAGACTCACCGACCCTCTCGTATGCGGGGAAGTAGCGATGGGGGGCCAGTTCTGCATTATTCACGTCACCCACGTCAAAACCCGAGCAATAAGGGTCACGGCGATAGCCTCCATCGCTTCCATGTAAAATGGTCAACAACTTTGTTTACCGCTTCCACTGCCGTGTCTCATTTAACACGAACTCCCTCTCACCAGCGTTGTCCGGACCCTTTTCAACCATTCTGACGTTCGACAAACAGTAGGAAACTAATTTTGGTCCTTCCACGGCTCTCAGTGATTTCAGGCCCCACACAACACACACGACTTTCAAACTTACAATCGAAGGGTAGAAATTATGTCTACAACTATCAACCACCTTCGTATCTCTTTTGACGCTATCCCAAGTGCTAGGGTTCCCGATTTTCATGGGAAAGTTGCATTCAACTTCAATTAAATGGAACTTGTTAAAAGCGCTTACACGAATATTGTTCTAAACTTATAACATGAAAGGCATAACTACTATTTTAGGTAACTTGCCTCGTTATTGTGGTTTTTTCTTTTTATTAAATTGAATGATAAGTTGAAACCATATTTTGAACAGAGACATTTTTTGAACTATGACCATTTTTGGTGTATTCACCTCAATATGAAAATGCCATATCTGGGGTACAGTGGAACGGCTCAGCCGGCAAGATCGTGGATATGTGAAATATTTTCTACCGGCATCAACGGTTGATGGGATTCCGTTGTTGGCACGCGGGAGCTCCCGAGCATAATCAGAAAGGTTGAGGAGATACTCGTATTCTAAAAAGAGGAATCCGAAGAAGGGGGATATGAAAATCGATCCATTTGAAAAGCGTGTGAGACGGGGACAACCTTTTGTGTGTTCAGGTTGAGAGGGGAAAAACTCGCTGAGATTTCGGAGAATATGCTGACAAAGGCGATTCCTTTGGTTGGTCGCTATTGACCTGTGATACCCTCTTCACGACATCCCCTTTCAGCATGAAGTTATTCATGTCGGTAGGTTGGATTCTCGAAAGCCTCCTAATTCTTTGCGGTTTCAATATGCCGCTATGCATCGAGACGTGGGTTACAAACTTGTGGGCGTGGGGTGCCATAAAAATCATGATTTAATAGAATTTTCATATAAATTCCTCTATATTACAAAGGCTCAAAAATTATTAAACTAAAATATACTTTTAAATATTTTTATTTATATATATTTATATTTATATTTTATTTATTTAATATTAAACTTTAAATTATATAGAACTATTAAACGATTCATTTTTTTTATCAAGAGAATTAGAGGACTCCCCTACAATCTCCCCAGTTCTTTCGCCAACTCAACTGTAATGTTCTATCAATTTGGACAGTGAAGTTTTTACTGACTGAACAAATAAATAAAATTCAAATTTCCATGGGAATCTTTGAACATCGGTTCAACTCACAAAAGGTGTATACTTAACAGTTGATGCAGGTGCTGACTTGCATGCACTTCACATTCAAATTAGTGCTTTCGCAATGATCGAGAACATTTAGTGGATGTCATAACCTTATTCTTCCCAACCAATACCTATAATATAATTTATCTTGATAATTTATCAGTATCAACTTCGACCAGGGATGTAATGTATTAGGAATCCAACACCCCCTCCCTTTCCGTATGTACGTCACGGATGTACAGAGGGGAAATTGGCAGCGTGAGGTGAGATGTATTAATGTGTCAGATAAATCAAGAGCTTTCGAAAAAGTGACGAGTACGATGAAAAATGTCGAAAGTAAAGTTACACAATGTATATAAGTGACACAAGCCATGTGTCTGCAAGAAGTGTAGATACATTTACCATTTTATCAAGTCATAATGGGATGGATTTCGAGTCGAAAGTTGGTCTTCTGGATTTTACCAGCCAAAGGCCTTCTGTAAAGCTGTAAATGACGAGTTCAAAACGGTTCATATAGAAATTGTTCATTTCTCCTTTTCTCCATTTTCAAAGAAAATGAAGCTATTTTTCTCGGTTTCAGACCACCCTGAATTCACTGCCGAAAGACAAAAGTAACATGTGAGAGCGTGTGTATCATCCCAGAAAAACGTTCAAATTTACACAATAATCTGTCTTAACAATCGAAAGGCTAAGTTCGTGGATGAGCAGAATCGGGCCTCTTCAAGGGGGGTTTTGGGGAGTTTAAAGGAAATTACCCATAAATGTAAGGTGGGCTTGAGATAACAGAGTGAGATATCGCAATTCTGACTTCACCATCGTGTTCAGAGTTGAAAAATCTATAAACTCTATAAACTGAGGGGTTACTCGGCAGAAAATGATTGAATCAGATGTTCCAAACATCACTCTCTACATAGAACAGTTATTTCTTCGAAAATTCGCTCTTATATCCATGCTGCATGACTGGATTATTTCTATGCCCCTGGGTGAGCATTTCAATATACCTCTCGCGGTAGGCCATACTCTAACACCTCCAAATCGAAATTCTGGCTACGTCACTGATTCAACGAAATCTCACGAGTAAATAATCACAAGTATGTTACTGATGGTTATTGTGGGTTACGGAAACATCAACGTTTTTGACCTTTATGGTTACTACGGTTACGTTGACCTATGGTTATTGGGGACATGTCCGCGCGGACGTATTTTTTTTTTTTTAACTTGATTTTCTGAATTTACGTACTTATCTTGAAACGTAAACCCTCAAATTTTGACTGGGGGGTCAAATTTTTTGTATAACAACCATTTAAAAATGTATAAGAGAAATTTCTAGACTGGAGTTTTTTGCACGACCAGCTATTGCGTTCTTGGTACTGTAGTTGTGGTGTCTGCGGCGGCAACCTCTCGCAAATCGTATGTAAACGCATTTCGAAAAGCTGTGTAACCGTCGTTGTCGGACGCCTAATTGTGTTGTGATTAAATTCCTCGTTAACCCACCGACTCGTTAAACATCAACCAGCTGCTCTCTCGAGAAGATAACCGGATTTGTTCCCAGGAGCGGCTCGTGGGCTCAGAAACTGGTGGGGCACCAGGGCAATATTTAGGTGCATACCTACCTATTAGGTACTCACTATAGGAACTAAACTCAAACTACCCTCACAGCTAAACTGCTTCATAATTAGTGGTATGCAGCTCTTAGCAAGTCAGGAAACATCGTTCTCCGAAGAGTTCTCTTGAGGAGAGGGAAGGTTACTGACCAGCATCCAGGATTACCGACGAGGAGGTGGCTGCAAGGCAATCCCACCTACCCACCCAAATAATTATCTTCAAAATGATAGGAAGAATAAAAGAGAAATTGTGACTGTACGAGTACTATTCAAAGAGTACATTATAAAGGTAGTCAAAAAATTATATTATTGGAGTTTCTATTACTGGGGTTTTTAAAAATTAGCAATCGCGACCATCTGCTTCCTAGCCGAGTGGTACCTTGAAAACCCCCTCTAAAAATGTCCTCTTATACCCAGATTGCACATACGTTTTCTTATCCAATCGTATCAAAACATTTTGAACGATCACAGAACAGCAAGATTGATTTCAACTAGCTTTTAGAGTTCGTTGGTTAGCTCAAACAAAGCTCGAGTCAACGAAGTCACCATCAGTTTCAGGGATAACAAATAAAACAGTATTCTCAACGGTTGGCTGAGCTACATAATAATGAGATTCCCTTGGGCGAATAGTGATCCACTTCTTGACGACTAGCAAAGCGTTCACGCGTTGCACGTGAGATATTAAATTTCAATGTTTAGTTGATTAATATTATGGAGACAATAATTCACTTTTACTATGATGAGTAAATACGAAGCTAAAAACCACCAGTCAATGCATTCAAAATAATATATTATAACGTCAGGCAACGTTTTGATATCATTCTTATCGAACATGGAAGAAAGCATGGAGGAATGAAACTCCCTTCTTCCTTGACAAGGAACGATTCAACGATCGATTGTTTTCGGCGTTCAACTTGATTCGATATTTTGGCCACCGCCCGGAATGGCTCCTATCTCCGAACACAGGGTGCCTTCCCCCACCCCAGGAAGCGCCTATACCTTCAACATTGAGACTGGGGCACTTCTGGTCGATCCGATAATCGACTTTTTTAATCGATAAATCGAAACAAAATGCGTTGAGGACACGACTTCTATCGAAGTCAGACGAAATAGCCGCCCGCCTGCAAGAGCTCAGTGGAAGTGGGTAGTCATGGAAGAAGGGAGATCTCCCTTCTTCCATGGTGGGTAGTAGTAGGTAAGATTTTTTTCCCTTGTTCTATGTTTTTTCTGTTTTCCTTTGCAAATTTTTGGGTGGGGCGAGGGCCAAGGTGGCCTTATGGACGAGCCGCCACTGTTTGTTCCTCAAATCTTTGCCGGAGTTTCAAAACTTTCAGGGCCTCCGCTGCAGAGAATTAAGAGATCTCGGATCAACTTTACGTCAATCAAGAGGTTTCTCTGGGGTCGTTAGTGTTACGGAATTCCTATGAAAAGGCTTCCGCTCGTAAAGGGTTCGCGAGTCAAGGGCAGATGAGTTTCTGAGTTCACATTGATCATTGATGAGGGGCGCTAACGTCTGCTGGGAACTGATGTGTGCTAAAATATGACTTAACATTCTTGACGCCTGAACGTGAAAGGAAATGAGATGGGAATGGTTAATGTAAAATACCGTATAATTTGTTGTTGAAGTAACTCGTTGTTGTTGAATCACAGTATATTCTTATCGATTATTACTAAGCTGGTGTGTGCAGGATGTGTGCAATATGTTTTAATTAAAAAGGATATGATACATCTAAATAAATCTAATCAGAGTCAAGCCATGCTGGGACAGTCCGTTTGATACGCCATCGAATATATATAAGGTTTTTCCTATGAATCTATACATATATGAGTTTTTAAAAGGATTCAGCTTTAATACAAAGTAACTTACATGAAAATCCAACCCAGACAGAATAAAATGACCGTAGCAAACTTTGGATGCTTTATGATTTCTATGAATGTAATATGTATTTGGTGTATTTAACATATAGGTAATCTGATTTTGGATGGACATCGATTAATTACATCACTGGTAATCAACAATATAGGGCCGAAAATGATGTCACGAGTCCATTAATAGGGCACCCATTAGATTGGCCACTTCGAATTGGACTTGTGAAATATTCGGTATTTGTAATATCAAAAATCAAACGAGGTGTGTTGGTAGTATAAATGTGAGATAATTTCGGGATTTATGATACCCAGGGTTATTTTCAGTAATATCCACCATGACAGTTCGGAGGAGGAACACGCACATAAACCGACAACATTCCGTTTTTTCACTACCAGCATAGGAATTAAAAAATACAACCATTTCGAAAACATTAGAAAAGCGAGGGTGATGTGACAGCTTCTGAATGTAAGATAAGGCGTCAGATCGTATGCATTTCCCATGTCATCAACATATTATGCCTTAGCTTCTGACTATATCCTGTCCAATGGAAGTTTGTTCAAGTTAGTTCATATTACATGAACGGGTAATAAAAATTGCAATACATGAGATGAACCTAGAAAGTTACCTATATTTAGGATGAACCTACATCCTGTAAGAGAGAGAGAATATTGTGGTATTGAGGGTTACTGCAGTTACTGTGGTATTGAGGGTTACTGTAACCCTCAATACCACAATATTCTCTATTTCTTACAGGACCATGACATGTTCGTGTAAGAGAGCGAATATTGTGTATACAAAACTATGTAGGTTCATCCTAAATATAACTGTATATTGCAATTTTTAACATTTTTATATCGACTTTCGAAGTTGGATTGCTTAAAGCTTCATAATTATGTTTTACTATTATTCATTACTTTCATGAGTCAATCCAAAATCATAAATATAACTCATCTGTTAGATGTGGAAATTTCATAGCAATTTCATTTTGTTTCAGGTAGGTACGTCCTCACCATTCCAAATTCGCTACATTCACTTGGTAAGTGCGAATACATTCTATGGTACAAGGTTCTTAGTTCAAGCAGAGAGCTAAATCATAATTTTTCGCCAGAACAAATGAAGTTTTCGGGGAGCCAATTATGAAGTCAGAAAAAGTTCTACTTTGAAAGGATTTTCGCTCTTGAAAAAAAGACTCTTCTGCTTTTGAATAACCGGTGTCAAGCTCCTCTCGTCCTCAAGAACCATGATTCCTACAAAGGAATTTAAAAAAAAGTCTCTGTCTTGTAAACATTTATAAAATTGATGTTATTATTAGGTTGAAAGTTTCGAAGTAGGTATCACCATCAATATGATGTCGATTTAAAATGGGATTAAGTTGTGGTTTTATATCTTGTCAATATTATGGATAACATAACCCACTTGGCTCAGGACAACCTTCAAACTTCACTTCTGCAGTGGCAAGGATTGAGGAGGAGCATGCCATCTCTCTTGGCCCGAAAGAAGCTTTTCTTGGTTCAATGCCAATCCTGAGCACTCCCCAGCTAAGACTTGACCTCGTTAGAGAGGTTAGTAAGGAGCTGTGTTCATCCCAGGAGCTGAGATCCCTTGCCCTGGCGACAATAGAGGAGAGATATTCACCTGAAACATGGCTGCATGTCTACACTGACGGATCCGCCCAGAACTCGACCACCAATGCAGGAGCAGGAGTTTTCTCCAACTCTTTCCAACTTAGTGCTCCCGTTGGACAATCAGCCTCCAACTTTGACGGGGAGGTCGAAGCCATTTCTATGGCTCTGGGCGAGTGCCTGAGGAGAGCTGACACCAGAGTCGCAATTTTTGTGGACTCCATGGCAGCTCTCCAAGCCGTGTGTGGCGCTGGGGGAAATGACGACAGTTCCATTGTAAGAAGGTCCAAGCAACGAGCACACGAGCTGATCAGCAGAGGAGTGGAACTGGTGCTTCAGTGGATTCTCGGACACTGTGGAGTGTATGGGAATGAGGAAGCTGATCGTCTGGCGAGAGAGGGTGCCCTTTCCGCCCAATTTGAGAATAGCGTCACGTACCACACTTCCAAAAGAGCTATTAAGACCTGTATTATGAAATCTTTGGAAGTAAGGCAGCAGCGGGAAGCTGAAGGTAGGAAGTGGCAATCACTGACTTTACAAAACGGACGGATTCCACATAACCTTCCTCGACAAGTAGCTGTAGCCTGTTTTAGGCTAACCACAGGCCATGACTACCTCCAAGGCCACCTGCACAGAATAGGTGTATTTCAGAGCCCGGATAGTGTGCTCTGTGGAGGCGGGTTCATGGATGGTCAGCATCTGGGTCCAGAAATTGAAGACGTCCGTGCATCCTTGGAGGCCGAAAATTGTATTTACCTCAGAAACTCGACGTTATATTGGGCTGCGAGAAGACGAATGGCCGAAGTTGCCGCAAACCGTCGAGGCATAAGATTTAAAAAAAAAAAAAAACAAAACAAAACTTGGCTCAGGAGGTAAGTTGAACAGTGGGTTAAACATGCACTTGGAAAAGCGGGCGTTGCTATTATATCTTGTGTTCAATAATGTTGAAATGTAGAGTTTGGTACTCGGGGAAGATAATTATCACGTTATAGCGCCGGAATCAACTTGAAATCTGATGAATCCGCTGATGTAGGACCGTGTACCGAAATTCTCATAGCCCCCCGAGATCCCCCTAATTAGGAGTTGGAAGCGTGACCCCTTTAACAATGTTCATTAACTTTGTTTTCATTCCGGTTAATTAGTCGGAGTCAACAGTTGCCTTCAAAAACTCCTTTGCCTCGCTTTTCGTCTTCTTGTTTCTTAGGCGGTTGTTCCTTAGAGCTCGGAAATACGATTACTCTCTCTAATCTCAGAATTATAGTGGACTATACGGTTAATAGGACGTTTTATAGGACCTATTGACGTTTTATTATAATAATTAGGTAATTTTTCTGGGCACCACCAAGTACCTGTACTACAGTACTGTCAATAATAATTATTATTATTGTACTCTACCCATCAAAATACAAAGTTGATTTTAGCGAATTTTAGAAGAAAAGGAAGCTATTGTTCCAAGTCCAAAATGTTCAAAAGTCGATTTTTAAAACTTTATATACCAAAATCTTTTTCATACTACCACCTCCACCACCGTGACCCTATTGAAAACATAGTTATTATGGATGTTGATTGGCATAATTTTCTTCCTGATAAACTTATTAAATAAGATTAGTACTTCTTATATCAACGCAAAATGGATCAAGCTTCAATGTGGTAAAATGTAGATCTACATCATCTATGACTGTGCAAAAAAAAAAAAAAAAAAAAATGTCTGTAGCTATGAAATAAAGGGTTAAAAAAACAAGATGGTTCCAGGGACCGATCATCTCTTTAATTTCAGTTGAGATCGCCTGTAAACCACCCGATGTAGAAAAAAAGAAGGATATTTCTGGCGGATGGATACTTCTCATCGCGTGAAATTCATTTTTGTTAAAACGTACCGGGTGCGATCCTCCAAAACTTAATTTTGCTGTTTTTTTCTCATACCTTCGCTGAGGAGATGGGTTCTAATAAATTCCTTGTCAACGACGACAAACTTAATTTTCCCCTCTACCTACTGCTACCGTACGCCCTAAATGTCATCCTAATTTTTTTTTCTCAACCGGGCGCCGGAGTCGTTGATTGTCAATTAATTGAAAATTACGACAGAAGATGAGCCCCTCGACCCGGCAACGCTGAACCATCTCGTCGCCAAATTATACAGAGGCCCTCAGTTATTAACTGTAATAAGCTATCAGTCAGGGTAAAACACTGATGAATGGTACCTCAATGGTACCTTGTGATAGGATGATCGAAAATTCCTCCTTTGTAAGGTGGCGAGTGGGGGTACTTGTCATTCTGTGGAATGTTCAAATTAACCGCCGTATCAAAATATGAACGAAATCGGACAATATTTAGCGGTTGGCGCGCACAAAAAAAAAAAAGAAGATAGTTGGACGATTTAGAGCCGCAATCGGACTTCAACCGTGAGGAGCTTTCGTGTTCGCAATGTCAAAAAGAAATTAGTTTATTCAAAAACATAAAATTTAGGGTTCGCATTGCCTACCTTCCAGGGGGAATATTGCACATAAACGCTTGTAACACTTCTAAATTATAGGATTTGATTTCCTTTGTGCTGCAACAAAGTAGGTAACAAGTCCTGTTTTTTGACATTTTCATCCTTCGGTAGCTAATTACAAAATTCGGTAACTAATTTGATAGCCCGGTCAGCGTTGTCATTCACATCCCTCAAACCTTGTACAATCCCCATATTTTTTTGACATTTTATGTCTTTGCTTTGGCACATTAAAATAAACAACTGTCATGTAAAAGTGTCCTCGAAAAGCGTTACCTACATTTTACGATAATTTTCACTTACAACCAAGCCGTTGCTAGGGAAATGAAACTTCTGTTGTTTTCATCGGACGAAAATCGTTCTCCATTCGATCGAAAGCTACCGAATTATAACGCATTTCTTGCGTATTTGTTCTTGATATTTATGTCAGACTTATATATATTTTTATGTTATAAATAGATATAGTGAACACTGCCGCTTGTTTTGTGATCAATTGCTTGAGGTTGAGGTTACCTACATTTCTGTTTTCATTAAAATAATACTACATCCAAACAAAGTTGGTCGTGTAGGAAACTGGAATTCGTTGTTTTGTTATTGTTTTGATGTAGCCATCAGCGTGAATACATGACATAACATTGTGTGCTCTGAATCTTACATAATAATATTATTTAATATTATTTTATTATGTAATATTATGTAATATTATTTTATTTGTGTAATTGATTTTAAAGTGATTAATTACTAACCAATGGTGTTGTGATTTTATTTGTTGAGGTGGAATCGGAAGAGTTTCTTAAGTTTGTTGTCGATACTCCTTTCTCGTCGCAAAAAGTATGAACAATTCATACGTACCAATGGAGCGAACGACGAGATGAACGTCGAACCGATTAACAAAGGGAAAACAACGCTAAAACGAAATTTGGCACCAACAGTAACTGTAAAAACAGCACTTTGACGTACATAGATAAGGCGCTCACGCGTCGATTTGACGCACTAGGTTTGACGTACATAGATCAGGCGCTCACGCGTCGATTTGACGCACTAGGTTTGACGTACATAGATCAGGCGCTCACGCGTCGATTTGACGCACTAGGTTTGACGTACATAGATCAGGCGCTCACGCGTCGTTTTGACGCACTAGGTTTGACGTACATAGATCAGGCGCTCACGCGTCGATTTGACGCACTAGTTTTGACGTACATAGATCAGGCGCTCACGCGTCGTTTTGACGCACTAGGTTTGACGTACATAGATCAGGCGCTCACGCGTCGATTTGACGCACTAGTTTTGACGTACATAGATCAGGCGCTCACGCGTCGATTTGACGCACTAGGTTTGACGTACATAGATCAGGCGCTCACGCGTCGTTTTGACGCACTAGGTTTGACGTACATATTTCAGGCGTTCATGCGTCGTTTTGACGCACTAGGTTTGACGTACATAGATCAGGCGCTCACGCGTCGATTTGACACACTAGGTTTGACGTACATAGATCAGGTGCTCACGCGTAGATTTGACGCACTAGGTTTGACGTACATAGATCAGGCGCTCACGCGTAGATTTGACGCACTAGGTTTGACGTACATAGATCAGGCGCTCACGCGTCGATTTGACGCACTAGATTATGCTGCCTAAGCAGAATAATATTATCGGCAGGCTGATCAGCAAAATTTCACGTTTGTCCTCATCTTTTCGTTCATTTCGTTTCGCCTTGCGTGTTATTGAGTACATAAAATGTATCAAACGAGTATAATTCTCAATGCGTGTAACAAACTCATTAATCTAGTAATACAGCTTTTCACACGTCAGCCAGGTACATACCTAGTTATTCGGGCGCCTGAGGCAACTGACGTCATCGCCTTTTGTTTCACTTATATAAAACCCTTCTAACGGCCTTCGACAACCTAACGAGCTATTACATTTCCCTTCGACTCGACAAAAGAGCCTTTTTTTATTCAGACCGAAGGATCTTAGGGAGCCCCCGGAGATGGAAAGTTAACTAGCTCGATGAAAACGTCAACGGGAAGAAAGGGTGGTTTTCCCTTCAAAGTCCAACTTGATTAGCGGATCAGCTGCTACGGAGCACTCACAAGGCTTCCTGGAAAATCCTTTCGCTGAAGAATTTTAATAGCTTCCATCTTCGAAAACAACGTTTGAAGTAGAATGGAAGAGTAAAAATAATATAATCAGCCTTTTTTTGACGTCAATCGTAATGTGATTGAGCGGAAGTTGAAATTGACAAGATGTAAAACCGCAAAATTATAATGGTAAATATGATCTGCCAGTTGCAGTGGGTGGAACTGGAACGGATTTCAATTCAGTAATTTCTGGTAATAGGCTGCTAAACGTGAGATATTTACGAAATTTAAACCATAATATTGTTTATATTACATAACATATTACGTAATAACAGATTCGCACGATGTTTTGAAGATGTCGTGTTTGCGCAAACATATTGAGAGTGTGAGGAGAAATATTGAGCAAAAACGTAATTTCTTATCTTAAATCGAATTAAATCCCCATTTTAAACCCGTCACAGTTTAAGCGAATTGTCGGTATAATTGCTCGTTGCTGTTTAGTAGTATCGCATTACATTTTTTTACTCCTAATTTCTATGGTGTTCACTCTATGAAGCTGTAATTTGGTAAGTAGATACTCAAATTCTTTTCCGATTAGCAAAATTTTTGCGTGAACGTTTTTAATTTTTGATTTTTGCCAGTGTGTGGCAAATTCTTCTGTATCACTTTATCCACAGCATTTTAATGACATCGTGCACTCCTTCTGTCACGCAAGAATCGTGAATGGCAACCGGATCTTTATGTATTTGAAAATGGGGAATTTTAACATAAATATGAGCTTACTTTCCTAAAATATCCAGTGAAATTGGTGAAATGCCTAAAATATTAGCAGAATTATATTGTACTTACCAGTTCGGAGGGTGTTTTGAATTTAAAATCTTGAGAATAAAAATGGGAAATATGTGGACGAAATTCATTTCGTTGGGCCAATTCATAGCAACATCGGACTCTTAGAGGTAAAACCCTCTGATCTGAATAAAACGTTTAAATTTGACCAGCATATCGAAAAAGTATGAAAGGTGAAAAGTTGATATTTTCAAAGATGGTCAGCTCTTTGTTTATATTTGAATGATTGGTCTTCCCACTCCGATGCTCTATTCGTAATCTCAACCTTTCACGTCCCAACAAATTTATTTCGTCCTCGTATATAAATGTTGGTTTTGATTTCAAAGCCTTTCGCCTGTGTGTCACTTCCGAAAACAGTGATCGGTTTTTTATTGGGACACTTCAATTCAAGTGACATTCATGGAGGGGTCGTCCCCTACAAAGGAGAGAAAACGTTCATCACAAGGGACGTTATCTCAATAACTCTTCCCTCCGGCCCTCGTTGATTGTCAGATCCTTTTCATTTCGAGCTTTATTCGCGATTCGAATAACGGGGTACCTAACCTCGGAGTTTCATCAGTTCGCCACCGAAAAGCGATTGAATTTCAAAAATACCGTTGCTCCATCGTCCGTTTTGTCGTCGGAGTCAAAATACCATTGACTTCCGGTGTTGGCTTCAAGTTCTTTGAGGAGTGATCTGAGATCACGAGAAGCCACTTCGTTCTAAATGACAAAATAACCTGTTTATGGCCATTTTGGATTGGTTCCAGTGAGAGTCTACGATGATATGTCGCTGCGGTCGACTCAATTCTTAAGTATTCAATTTCAACATTTTTTTTTAATCTAGAAAGTTGATCCGTAGGCCAGTCACCACAGACAAATAATGACCTTAGGTCAAAAAAATTGCAGGAAGCTGATTTTTATTTTTTGTTAAAGTAGTTTTACGCCAAGTTTGAAGCTTCGAAATCCTAATAGAAATTTTTGGAGGCAGAAAAACTAGAAATTTTCGGACTTGTTTCAGTTTACGCCTCATAACTTGGAAAATGTTGGTTTCCTACAAAAAGTCCTTCCTACCTTTATTAAAGTAAAGAGTACACGCTACAATTAAAGCCCAACTCCACCTCTGTCGGTTGCACCGATTTCGAGATATTGTACTTTGAAAATTGGCTGTTCCTTCCAAAAAGTTCGACATTCAAGTTTTAGTCATCTCTTGGCTGGAATGTTGGCTCAAATACTCACTAGTATTCGAAATTTAAGCACAAAGTGAAGTAGATGAATCCGAATATATATGTAAAACATTCAGAGGAGATGCGTGTGCAGCAACAGAGGCGATGGGGTGGGGGGGGGGGGCTAAGGCGACTATGAAGGGAACGACAGGTGACCCCTGCTACAGATATTTGCCGTATAGTAATGTAATGCGTTATCAATTTTGAAGCTGCAATGAACGAAACTGTAATGCAGGCAGGTACAGAGCTACCTGTTACAATCGCGCTTACCATCCGTTGACTCACGAGCATGCCTGTATTTCTTAGTGGGCCCTAATGGTTTGCTGAGCTCTGCTTCCTTCCCATATTTTTGATGCCACCGTTGAGAGGTTGCCTGCTCTGTGAAAGCAGACCAGGACATACCTCTGGGCGGCCGTAATTGCCTAACCTCCCCGGGTTACTGGGAACTTAGCAAACCATTCATCACAGACCAACCTCTGTACACAAAAGCCCGAGACAGCATTTTCAGCAAGCCAATGTAGTGGTGAGCCACGGGTCTTCCACATCCTCACATTATTCATGTGAGCAATTGGCACCATAGTGGCTGGAGGTGGACTAAAGAAACTCCTCTGCTCAATATTTTCTTACAAGTAGTTAGAACCATAATATAAGTAGGTATAACAACATGGAATAAAAATACTGTAATTCTGCTACCACCATTCTTAAAATTTCGATTGAATAGTATGCTTGCACTCTGTTCAATTTCATTAGGCTTTTGGTAATTACCGAGCGATGAGCAAGTTGCTCATTCCCCAACACGGGCTGGTGCCCATATGGGGAATTATATTTCCGAATATTTTATTTCACTTAAGGCATGTGTTTATTTTATATATGACTGATTTATTCTGTATATGACTGTATTATGTAATGGAAATAATAAAAGAAATAAAAATAACCATGTACCGTGTAACCTAAAACATATGGTTGCCGACTGTGGTCGTAGTTGACTTATTCAAAATTCAACAGATTTTTCGAGACAAATCTTGGTCTTGTTTAGGGTCTAATTCATCCCAGATGAATCTAGAACTTGAAACTAAAATTTACTTTTTTGAATAATTCTATCAATTTCAGCATTTTGAATCGATCAAATTAACAATACAATTCAATAATCAATTCAAAACTAAAGAATATTGCACCATTAGACAGGCCTACAATAATAAATTAAGAAGTTCAACATGAGATTACCTTTAGCATCTCTAGGTGAAGCACATCTTTTATCTTTGTATCTGTGTATCTTTGAAGTAGTCATCTGAGGTTTACAAATTCGGTAAGATCAACTTCATATAAGCAACTATGTGGTTTTACCGTTCTACCGATGTGGTACATCATCCTGTTTCAATTTTGTTTGGCGTCTTAGAAAGTAGCCTTGAAGTCGATGTTATTAAGCGCGAAGTATGTACTGCAGATCCTCTGACTTATTACGTTAATGAGATCATTTATTCCGCAAAATGTCAACCACTTGCCTTTAAAAGGTTCACCAGAAATGCATGGAAGGAAACGCAGCAGCAATCCGACCGTAACAGCAACTGGAACTCGTAATATGACCTTGAGAGATAACGATGGCGTTTTTTGATTGATATCGGTTCAATAAAAAATCCAATATCTAACAACAGGTACGCAGAATGACATCTTATAATATCGCCATTTCTATGTCGACCGTTTGACATCCAAAACGCTGAGATCATTAAGAGGAGTCAGCGGTTTCCTTTTATCGATCGACCCGAGAATCTGTCCAATTAATAATGCTTGTCCGTGCTGAGCTACATTATTACTTTGTTGGGAGTTAGTGAGGGTTGGAAAAGGAATATCCCAAACCTCACAGGTGAGTCTTACAGGTTTGTCGATATAGTAGTGTACGTCTCGTATTGTACAAATAATTATTTTCCAGGTAGGTAGAAAATAAGAAATGAGTATTCCGAGTACAAAATTTTTAATCATGTCCATTGAGAATGTTGAGAATCAATTTGAGAATTGTATGAATAGTTTGGATTCTAATGAAAAACGATGAATAATACTCGTAATTTCCAGTGGTCGTAATGATTCTACAACTGCTTGTGCTGACACATTGACAAACAACTCAAAGCTCATTATTATTGGCCTGCCGGGTTAGTTGCTAATAGCAGAGGGTCCAAGGAATCCTGGGTTTATCAATAATTCAACGGATAAGGGGCAGCTAGTCAGGATTCGTAGTTCCTCATCCGCCATCCGCGAATTACTAACGAGACCCTAAAACTCCATTAAAATTAAATCGACAGAAAAGATAATCCACCGAAATCCTTCCTTAATCCGGAACAAGGATCGCGAGCGTGATGAATAATGCACAAGGTGTCTTAAATACTTTCGTAAGATGGTAAAATTGTTTTTTCGTCTTGAAGCACATGTTTCGTGTCATTTAAACCGAACATACAGGTCGTCCCTTCTCCGCACAACGATTAAAATTTAATTTAATAAGCAATATTCGAGGATAGCTTGTAGATAGCAAGTACAAGCCTTGTAACATTCAGCACACTCTCAATTGTTTACCTTAAAACCCCAAGACTAGACACAAGTATTACAATCAATTACCAGGGAAAATGTTTTTTGATGACGAAATAATCTACTGACAGTATACGCTCAATAAGTCCATACTAAGGCTGGCGTGCAAAAAGTATTTTATAACACAAAAGCAAAGTCGATTTTTTTAAAATATTGATTTGGGCATGTGTAAGTAGGAGTTAGGTAGAAATGCAGTTATTGTCAGTGATTCCCTAAACGCTATGTTATAGAAAGAATTGACTTAAGACCGATTGGTCTGTCAAATTCAATCCATATGTCTATGAAACAAGACGAAAAATACTGGAACTCAATCAGAACAGCTTGAAGAATGCAGAAACTTCCTGATAAAAATTATTTAGAACTATTTAGAACATTATTTAGAATTATTTGTAGAATTGATTAGAATTATTTTAAACACACAGTAACTTGACTCACGCGAGGACATGTTAGATTGGGTCAGGTTAGGTTACGACCCCCCACCCCCATGGAAGTCTGGATCAGCGAATTTCTATTTTTAGCAGAGGAATCAAGTACCTAACAAAATTGATTAGGTCTGCTGAGGGTGCAGGAGGTTTAGTATCCATATCAGGGCCGGATTTAAGCATAGGCACAAAATTTATTATATATTAATTATAATAAATTTTCCTGGGGGGAGGGCCAGCACCACAGGTGAGGCCCAGGGGCCTGTATTTTGGTTTATTATCTTCGATAATGAAATTTAGTATAAAAGCTCCGATTTGGCGGTGAATCTCTGCGAATCGTGGCCGTTGTTGCTGTAGATTCCCTTACTTTCCCTAATCAAATTCCTAACGTGTTTGTTATGTTAGGGATGTCGGTTCCCCTACAGGTGTGACGTGGATTTGAATAATTCTCCAAGTGCTTTGATATGAAAATCACTGCGCAATTACGACGGGGTAACATGCGAGTGGGGATTGGTCGGGATGTGAGTGTTTACTCGTGATCGCGAGGATTAGGGAGTGCGTATGCGAGAGCGGTAACCACGTCGGAACCTACAGCGTGAACGAAGGGGAATGGCCGGAATTGCTAAGATTGAGAGGGCGAATAAGGCGAATAGGCAACCAGGGTAATGAGCTTAAGACACTTTGACATGACTATAATGTGGTCTGTATATCTGTAGCTATCCGTGAGTTGAACCGTTCTCTAGAAAATTAGATTTCCCTATTCTCCACTATTCAGTGTTCAGATTCCTTCAAATAATGATATACTGCCATTGTGCTAGATGAATTTACAATATTTATTTGTCTTTTATTTTCTTACTGAATCCTAAGGAAGCTGCGGTTCACATATCAACAGCAACATTGATCGAACAGCAACAAAGTTATCTGTTCAGGGCAATCAGCTGATCTGACGAGTACCTCATTTTAAAATTCGTATAAGACCATCCTAAGGAAGCTTTGATTCAAATTTCAAGTCGATAGATCGACCAGCAACAAAGTATCCGTATTTCGTATTTTAACCTCCCTCTAAACTACCCTTGATAGTGGTCCGATCTTGAAGGCGAGGGTCTTCTGATAACTACATTCCTAAGGAGCCTTCATGAAAAATGTCAAGACTCCTAGTATCCCGGGAAGTGTTCCAAGATGCTTAGCATTTTTTTCGTC
This sequence comes from Stenodema calcarata, assembly GCA_963920205.1. Lineage (NCBI taxonomy): Eukaryota > Metazoa > Arthropoda > Insecta > Hemiptera > Miridae > Stenodema > Stenodema calcarata. The sequence continues at coordinate 17,797,769 of OY986056.1, read as the reverse complement.
ACAGATTTTAGAATGATTCACACCAAAGTTCTTCTTTGGTGGATACCTACGGAAAACACTAAGTAGGTAATGGGAGTAAACCTAGATGAGTTTCGAAGATCTGAATAGGAAAGAGAAAATATGAAAACGTGCAGAAGGATGTAAGTGTAGGTACATGGAGAAAACTTTGTCATGCACTCAAGATAACTGGTGAACCTTTGAATAAGTGGAGTTCTGTCATGGTAGACACCGTATGCAAACGCCTCCGAAGCGAGATGCTATAAGGTTTTGAAAAGAAACTTGATAACAATACGGAGGGTAATGCAAGAGAGCATGTTTAGCACAGAATACTTTCGTAGTTATTGCATCGAGATATCCCACACAGAAGAGAAGCTGTGGACTTTGTTACCTACATTTTATAGGAGCCTATCAGATAAGGCGAATCGATACAGGTGGCAGGGTTTCAGCACCTGATGAAAATAAGACCGCATGGCACATCAAACGTTTCCAGCCAGCCAGTGAACTTCTTTTCTTCCCTGTGAACCCTCGCAACAACTTGTCTGATTCTATTTGAAAGCATCCAAGTTTTACGAATGAATTTCACCTAATCCCTGAATCACTTTCCCCAACGCTTAGGTTACAAAATGGGATAATATCGCCTACTTAAAATATGTCCAGCTCTGTTCCAACAGAAACGAATTTCTGCGAAATGCCGCAGGGATTGTCCTGTAGTTAAAAGTTTAATAATTTAAATGACTTTTTGATGATTTTCGTATTAGTGCATCTACAGGTACGGGAAACGAATTTCTTATTTCTTATCCAAAAAATCGACTTGGAAATACGTGTTGGCTCTAGCATGGTCGCCCAACTCAGTAGTATCCAAAAGTGCATTAAACGAAAATTACCAGATTGTAGCTTTCGGTGCGGTGATAATTCGATACATTTCGCTACATGCGCTTGGTCTTGGGGAACGCTTATGGCATCTCCCTTCCGTTTACCAGCTGTAGTCCGCAACCCAAATTCCCACTGTTTCTTCAGCCATCCCCAGCTACGTTTCTTCATAATAACCCCCCCCCCTCCCCCCTGACCTTCCACCAAATCGACTAGGGTTTCGTCGGACTGTTTTTCTTGAGGGCGTCTTCATTTTCCTCGGAGAAGAAAATATCACCCAGAAAAACGCAACCTTGTGCTACGAGGCTTCACGATTAAGACCACGCTTCATCATTCTCATTCCTTTCCTCAGTTCATGGTCCTTCGTGATCGTTGTTTTTAACTCAATCTATTCTTCTTACATGCAATTTGCGAATGCATTTATATTACAAAGAATTTCAGTGTTCATTATCACCCTTACTTGGTAAATTTGGAAGGAAAACAGTTGATTGGTGCTGGTGGGGGTTAATTAGGTCAGGTAATTCTTGCGTGGGGTATGACATTGAACTGAGTTTTGTAGAAATACTTAACAGAATGTACTTACCTTGAATTTGTGCTGAATCCTGCAACTATGTACTGCTCCCAAGGATATTTCCTTGAGTGTGGACGAATATTGGGTATAATATACGGTACATATGGGTATATAGCCTACTCGTAAGTACCCACATCAATGTCAATGATGAGCTTCATGAAAACCCTAAGGTGACCAATGTTTTCTGGGGGTGGGGGGGAAGAGAGCAGAAAGTCATAGACTCGCATTAGTTGTTCCCAAACTAGGATTTTTCTTTCCCGCAATTTTATTTGTGGTAAAAAATAGAAAAACATCTTATCAACTCATCGGTACTCTATAGCCTACTTATATTAAATATAGCCACTGCTATGAGCTCAAAATTGCATGAACAAGATCAAATTGACAATGAGAATTTACTTAGTCGTTTGGTACAATTTGATCTTGTTCGTGCAATTTTGAGCTGATAGCAGTGGCTTGATACATTCAGCGTTCTACTCGAACGAGAACACGGCAGTGTTCCGCACAAAGGTAAACTGAGCTTGTTCTTGAAATGTGATAATTTAGAGTCCAAGAGCTGGAAGGGTTGAAAGAGCCCTTGGCAAACAGGGCACCGGCCCTTAACTACGGAACAAAAATCCTCCTTTTTACTCGCCCATCTCTTCTGTTGGGAGTCTGAATTGCTAAGGAAGTCGGAGAAGGGCGAGGGCGAGACAGGTCGGTCGCCGCCTCGCTGTTGAGGATATTTCTCACTTTTTGAGGAGTCAAGGTCTCAGTTGAGGAAGAGGAAAAAAATTATTCGAGAAGACTGGGAGGTGGAACGTGGATCAAGAGAGCTGAACTTGACGCCTTCAAGGGGAACAACGCACTCTGAAAACATAATGTAGCCAGTGGGACCTTACAAAGAGAGAAACCCTGTTCGGTCCTGGAAACCCATCTGTTACATCAGTTTTGTTTGGAGGAGGGTTGAAAAAGCTTTCACTCCTCGTTTGACTCGGGCTCAAACTGAGCTGACGGGTATTTCTTTCATCTAAGATTCTCACTCGGTGTTAGCCTATATTATGGTTGCTTACACTAAAGGTACCCGCCGGAAAAACGACGAAATACGTGGAAAATCGTCCTTTTGAAATTGATGGGCATTGATACGAGTTTGCATTCATCCTATGAACAAATCTAACGCGTCATTCCAAACCCCAGACCACCCAAATGTCACCCCCTGGATTTCCCAAGGATTGGTTGCCCTATAAAAGGAGCAATTATACTTAATCGTTATTGGAATCGTTATCCAACCCCAGGAATAAAACATTAGTACATTCAAGAATGTTTTCATTGTCCAATAAACTCAGAAGACGCACCTGACTTGCTCTCCAAAACATTCAACGAGGGATTTCAAAACAAAGAAGGAACGAATTTCGGTGAGTCATAGTATGGAGACTGACGACATAACTGTGGCATCAGAATCGAAAAAGAAAAACAATCTACGATGGATTTGATGGGGTGAGTCCAATTTGGTTATGCTTCCTCTGCCCCTTCCCCTTCGCCCTCCATGGAGTCCATTCCGACCTCTTCGTAATCCTTTTCGAGGGCAGCCATGTCTTCACGGGCTTCAGAGAACTCTCCTTCCTCCATACCCTCACCAACGTACCTAGGCAAATATATCATGAACTCGTCATATTAACCGAAGTATATTAGTGCAATTCTTCAGGGACGATATTAACAAGGGGCCATAACTAGGGTGGCTGAGGTCGTTTGTTCGAACGCCCCTCGTCCCAACACAAGGTTGGGGAATGGGAAACCTCGAGCCAACTAATCGGAACAGCATGAGGCTGTTCCGACAACAGGTAGTTGGATATTATACATATATAATGTATCTATATAGCATGATACATTGATAATGTAATCGTAGACGTATAATGTATCTAAAATATCTGAATTCATAGGAGAATATACTTAACGCCCTCTGCTAAGTTGACTCAGCGCGAACAAGGCAAAGAGGATACCTAGCGCCTATTTAGCACTTTAAAGTCACATTTAACTCCCATAAACAGGGTATTTTTCCTACTCAAGATTCCCCGTACCTGTACACTTACTACATAATTGTTCTTACGATCTGAGATGAAACGTAGCTTACCAGTGGACGAAAGCTCGTTTGGCATACATCAGGTCAAACTTATGATCCAGCCTAGCCCAAGCCTCTGAGATGGCAGTTGTATTTGCCAACATGCAGACCGCCCTCTGCACTTTGGCTAGATCACCACCTGGCACCACAGTTGGGGGTTGGTAGTTGATTCCCACCTGCAATCCGCACGTTTTTATCATATTCAACTTACTATAAGAAGATTATAATTCGATTTCATCTTTCTCTGGACCCACATGGACAAGCCCATGTACCTATATTGAGGTGGGGTCCGAGTTGATCTGATATTCAATACCTTATTTTGCTTCTATTACAGGTAAAAATTACCAAAGCTTTGCCGTCTGGTAAAATTGCCTTATTCGTAGTTTCAAAACTCACTTTGAATCCAGTGGGGCACCAGTCGACGAATTGTATTGTCCGTTTTGTTTTGATCGTGGCAATAGCAGAGTTCACATCTTTGGGCACAACATCGCCTCTAGAAGACAATAGTGATCACAATTATTATATACCTTATTAACCAAGGATTACCTTGGCTCATTTCGCACTCACCAAGAGTAAATTTTTAAATGCAAATCTGGAGTTGATAGCATCATTATTGCACTCCTTCTAGATTGCTCTACTATTAGTACGCGATATTTACGATCACTGGGTAATGCGTAATCATTCTGTAAAGTCATTGGGATCGGCAATGAGTTCTGGAACGATTAATTACCTGTACAGAACGCAGCACGCCATGTATTTACCATGACGTGGATCACACTTGACAAGCTGGTTTGCTGGTTCGAAACAAGCATTAGTGATTTCTGCCACGGAGAGTTGCTCGTGGTAGGCTTTCTCAGCAGAAATGACTGGAGCGTAGGTAACCAGAGGAAAATGAATTCTAGGGTACGGCACCAAATTTGTCTGCAATCAAATTGCAATATTCATTAAAAATTGGAATTTTTTCTTTCAATCGAAATGTCCCCTAGTGGGTGAGAAACGGGCCTGAATGTGAAGAATTTCTCGCCTCACTCTAAACTCTATAGAAAAATAATGAAAAAGAAATGAGGATCTTCAAACATTATCCTTCCAGCCCATAATCCCGCTGTGAAGGATCCTCAGGGAGCTAAGAAATTGGATGGTTAAACGAATTATTGTTTAAAGACTTGGATTTAAATTTGAAAAATGCTTAAACTATTTTACAATCCACTACACTGAACTGGCATGTTTACAGGACACCTTGTGCACTGGTACATGACTGGTTTCACGTAATTTTCATTTCTTGATTCACGGCATAAAATATTGCATCGAATATCTCAATTTAAAGAGCTTTCAAGCTGGATGTTCAATGAAAGTTGTCTGGAAATTGCGCACCATTTTTAAGAGCTACCATACCTTATGGCTCAATATACTCAAGTTGAAGTAAACTTGATTGGGTGACATCTGAGCAAATCAATTTTGTGCCACTAGCTTCAGACAGTTAGTTCATAATTTATCGTGGGCCTCCCCCATGCACTAAACAGGATAAATGACTATGAATACTGATGGATGGTCTAACACTAACGTTCCATCCATTCCAAGCTTCAGGTGGAGGGGAAAATGGGTCGGTAGACAGGGTCGCAGCGATAACTCAACATGTCCACTATGTAAGACGAGGGTCACCGGTGATGACTGGCCCCATCTTAACTTCCAAACGAGGGGTGTGCCAATCGTATCATTTTGTGGTAAGAGCATCTACCGTTCATTATGTAGTCATTCATTTCACGTTCGCAGGACTGCCAGCTCACCTGATAGTGTTCCGAATCGTGATTGGAGCAAAATTAAGCACTGCGCCTTGCTAGCCCTTCTTTTCGTCTTACACAATGTTTTACAATTGTGTAAGCAACTTTATTTCATACAAAGACAGATAGTTTTATCTAGGATCAATGCATACCTATCTGTAGTAACTGTAAAAGTTTAGTGCGACAAAGCGAAGTACTAAAAATTCGTTTGAGCAATTCTGATATGGATTTACACATACCTATACTCCAACATATATCGCGACTGTATGGGAATGTAAGGAGCGTGTTGTTGGGGATTTTATCGATTTCCTCACCTACAGTTCAGAAAAGTGATATATACCGCGAAACATCTTCTGTAACAGACTAAGGATGTAATTAACAAATTTCTTATTTGACCATTCAATTCTAAGTACCTACCTAAAATAACAAATAAGTTCGGAAGCGTTACCTACTACACGTATTTGACAGAAATTTTACTTCTTATCTCCAGCGGGATGAAAACTACCAAGCTCCCTGACGTGGAATCATGTGGAAGAAACAAGTCAGACATGTACATGTAACTGTAAACTGCCTTCAAAAGCCAGAAAGTTATAACAAGCTCAGCCAACCATCGATGGATACATACCTGGAATTCAGTGAGATCGACATTTAGAGCACCATCGAATCGGAGAGAGGCTGTAATTGAGGACACAATTTGTCCCAGAAGCCTGTTTAGGTTTGTGTAGGTTGGTCGTTCAATGTCCAAATTCCTTCTGCAGATGTCGTAAATAGCTTCGTTGTCAGCCATGAATGCGCAGTCTGAGTGCTCCAATGTTGCATGAGTGGTCAAAATAGCATTGTATGGCTCCACCACTGCCGTGGATATCTAAAATATTCAATTATTACTACAATTTGAATTCATACTTGTTTGATTCTATAATGTGTCCACCCATTCCCGCACTGTACCATACAGTAGCTGAATTATATTATTTGTTACTGGGTGTGCATGGGTTCTTTGTTTAAACTATACATCATTGTTTACGCTTAGGTTGCAATTTTCAACTTTAATTCATACCTGTGGTGCAGGGTAGATGGCGTACTCAAGCTTGCTCTTCTTGCCATAATCCACTGAGAGGCGCTCCATCAGAAGGGACGCGAACCCAGAGCCAGTACCTCCGCCGAAAGAGTGAAAAATGAGGAAGCCTTGAAGACCTGAACACTGATCAGCCAGCTTTCTGATCCTGTCCAAGACCAAATCCACAATCTCCTTGCCAACTGTATAATGCCCTCGGGCGTAGTTATTGGCAGCATCTTCTTTGCCCGTTATAAGCTGCTCCGGATGGAAAAGCTGCCTGTACGTTCCGGTCCTCACTTCGTCTGTTGAGTGGGAACAATGGAACTCAATTATTGGTAAATTAGAGGTTTTCTATGGGCATTCACTGGAGGGAATTTTGTATGCGTGGACAGTTAAATAGTCTAGACAAGATTTTCAATTGGCATTTCTGATACCAAAGCACAATTTCGGTAACAAAAACTTGAATGAATTCTATCTCTAGTCAAATCAGATGAACTTTGAAGATGGATGGAGTTGGTGTCATACGAATTTCATGTGAATCGTACTGGTTTGGTAGAAACATCCACCACGTTCGGTGCTACTGAGGAAACAACAATCAAAGTTCCCATTTTTAATAAACGCAGTTTAGGCTCGACCACTCAGGACTGTGCAATTCAAGCTCAAAGTTGCAGCTATTTCAGTAATTTTTGTCCCGGCTTCCTACTTTATGATGTGATTAGGCAGGTTTAGATCATCTTACAGAATACATTTGTATGTATTGCAAGCCGGTTTTAATACTGATAGGCACAACTGATAGGCACAACTGATAGGCTACAACTGATAGGCACAAGTTGTGGTGAACTAAAGAAAATGTCTCCCTTAGTTCCTTATGGGGAGTGTTATAGCTTGATTAGTTAGTGGTACATTCCAGCACAGAACCAACTTCGATTCTCAGGTATCATGAGGGTTGACCAGAAGATTCATTGAGAACTGAATAGCCTAAACACATCCAGAGCCTGTAAATACTCCTGCAAAACCGCAAGAACTGTCAAACATTACCGACTACTGTAGGTTCTAGGTCGACGAAAATGGCTCTAGGGACGTGTTTCCCTGCTCCGGTTTCACTGAAGAAAGTGTTGAAGGAGTCGTCTCCGCCGCCGACGGTTTTATCAGAAGGCATTTGTCCGTCCGGTTGGATCCCATGTTCCAAGCAGTACAATTCCCAGCAGGCGTTCCCGATCTGAACACCCGCTTGGCCCACGTGCACTGACAGACATTCGCGCTGTAATAAATTTGATACTGTTAGTGAAATAAGGCGATCCTCCTCAGAATCCCAGGAATATTGCCTAAAAATCATTAAAGGAAATAGTAAGACGTCGTAGTACACAGGTCTTCAATCTTTGTTAGGGATAGGTAGGGATACCTAGCCTATTGAAATGCAAATCAAATTTTTTGAAAGGGCCAAAACGAGTATCAAACGTGAGTTCATATGAGCCAGGTAAGTAGTACAAGCTCCACCACAAGAACGTGATAACCTGGTCTAGAGCTTGAAATCAGTTCTGAGTCAGTTATTACTCGCCTATCAATGCTGATTTTTGAAGGACGGTTTTTACTTCTTCTTCAATAGATATTTTGATTTCGTGGAGACCACTCAGAACCCGTGTCTTATGCAGTCAACAAATCCTTTCAACACTCCCTTGATTTGCTGCTAACTTCATAAGTACAGGTAAACCTCTATTAATGTAGTGGTCTACTAATCAAAACTTTCAAAGTATAAGTACTTTGTACTTTCAATGTTACAAGTACCTGCTTACATAGACATTATGTCACTCCTGAAAGTTAACTACTTGATCAAATATCACTTACCATACTGGAAAATTTACCAGATCTTCACAAATCTCAACTTGAAGTTAATATCTGCACTAACGGATTATTCACTAGGTCGATAGTAAAGGCAACTTATGAATATCAAACTTTCCACAAGAGATATTGAAATTGACTAGAATTAACTGGACTGTCAGCAAACATATGATTTATTATTCATGATGACAATGAAAATATGATCCGTTTGGGCGAAGTTATTATTGCCCACAGTTATCGCAATCGGATGAAGTCAAAAGTACCTAGTGACATATTTGTCGGTTCATCATTGAAAATATACCCAACTTCAAAAGTACACGTGAAGTGAACATAAATCAAGTTTAGCTTGTATTGAATAATAAATGTATAGAGCTTGTCACTCCTCGTTCGAAGTTAAAGGCACATCACTTATATACTAGGATATTCTATACCTACATGGAGATGATCAGAGATATTGAATATCTACCGATATAATTATAACTAAATACCAAAATCACAATGTACTTAAGACGAATAATGTATTGTAAGTGAATTACGTTCTACGTTTCATGGCTGGTTGCAAAGAAATCAAAGAACTCCTCAATAAGGCATTCTTTCATTACAAACATTTTTTTCTTTCATTTCTATACTCAGCTCCGTGATATTTAATATAATTCCAGGTAATTCAGTCAACTTGTCAATTTGTTTATTTTTATTTCATTTTTCCTCTTTCTTTGAAGAAATAAAAAGATAACAGGAAGAAAAGGGGGCAAACGCAAGGCAAGTTCGTTAAAAACGCGGCTCGGCGACCCGTTAAATTTTAGTCTCGCTTAGTTTGAAAAGAAAGTGCACGAACCGTTCATAAAATAATGAGAGTTTTTCAACCTCGTTTTCTTCGCCTGACACTGCGATACGACCGAAAAAACGCATAATGGTTTCTCTCGGGAAAATTCCCTTTATATTTGCAGCTGTTTGCTTCGCCTGCTCAGCGGCAGTCGTTATAAAAAAAAAGCAGAAAAAAATGTGAAAATTATTTATTTAATATTTAATTAAGTAGGTAGATAATCAAAATAATGGGAAATTGTAATTTTTTCTTTTAAAGCTAATGACATGGATTTCGATCCAATGTAATACTATGCTCTACTCGTGATGCTTTTCTTGAGGAGTATTATGATTAGTCTCTTAGTACGAGGGATATATATCCCGATATATATATACGAGGGTTATATATAACCTATGTGGGATTTTGTTTCTATGGTTGGTACACTTGCGAGTCGGGTGATTACTAACGGATTCTTGGGTGGGAAATGTTTCCAACGACGGGGGTACAAAAAAGTTGGTGCTCAGGCTGAAGAAGTGCACCGATTTTGACGGGGATCATGTTGAGAAATTAAATCAATATTTTGGACCATACCCTGTAAATTTGGTGGAAAGTTTCAACTTGAAACATAATAATTTTTCGATTTTTAATAGCTGTTGTCAGGATACTCTCAGTAATGATACTCTATATTCTTGTCTGGATACTCTCAGTAACGATACTCTATATTTCTAACCGTATTGTCTGGATACTCTCAGTACTGATACTCTATATCATTACTCTAGCTGCATAATCAGGTTTGAGTGTACATTGTACACTCGAACCTGGTTATGCAGAACCTATGTACAATAACCTTTGTAGCCGTATCGTACTGATTGTTTATTGTTGGATTCTTGGTCTTGTCCAACAACCACCACATATGAATCTTGCTTGAGACAAAAAAAAGACGAGAAGTTTTTAAATCAGAAGAAATTCAGTATGAGAGAAAATAACATATTCTCTTTCAACTTCTCCCAGCTAGGTTAGACGTTAAATAAGCATCTCCATGAGATGCAAAACGTCTAAAATCTCATTCCTATGTCACTTTTCAACAGGAAGGTACATATTTGGTTTTTCTTCGATGTCTATATAAATCTCTACAACGTACCCATCTCCTAAATAGATACAAAAGTAAATCAAGAAGAGTATCTTAATCCATTTGAACTAACTGAAAAAATTGTATTCACCTCGGTCTCTCCGCCAGCATTGAACGTTTGTATGATTTGTTGTGTAGATTTGATATCATACCATCGATAAATTCAGAATGATTTGTTACAGGTAAAAAATATCAAATTATTGTCCGATCCCAAAAATCATTTGTATCATTTCCATCATTGATCGTGATGGCACTACAGGCTATATACGGAAATAATTCGTTTTGGGGGAAAGATGTAACCAACTGATATCCAATCAGATACATTTCAACACGCCTGACTAACAGTGGGAACTGAGGTCAGAACGCAATGGGTTAGAGGGGAAAACGTAATGGGTTTAGGTTAACTCCTCAGTGGAAGGTTGTGGATTTGGATTAATCAAGGAAACCATACCACGCTCACCAATTCACTTTGAGTAAAGCAACATTCGTCGCCGTACAGTTACGTCTTATCTCATGTTGCGACGGCTCATTACCGCAGCAACAGTCCTCAACATCACAGGTCGTCACCGATCGCCTGCGGACTATCATGAGTTGCCTTCTCCCGAATATTTTTGGCTCCTAAACGAATTTTTGCTATTTTATTGAACCAATTTGCGTTAACCCATAAAGTAACCACCCATAAAACGATTCAAGGGAAAGAAATCAGGCAACTCCAAATCCACGGGTTACGGGTATCGATCTTCTAAACCCATCAACCTTTTCGTGACTCCATTTCATACGGCGCTAGTTATGTTATAAAACGCAAGACTCTCCTGTCGTGATGGCACTGTAGCCTTCATAACAGCTCCCGCGCCCCGTTCTGTCGCCCCAGCCTGTATAATGTAACTCCTAATCTCAAATCCCGGGGTTTATAATCCCCACTTTAATCCTCAGCCGGAGCCTCTCTCCCATCTCACGTTCTGATCTGAGTTTATGTGAGGGCACGAGCCATTTGTGAGGATCTCAACAGACAGTCGGAAATAGGTTAATGCGGAAAAAAAGAAAAAGAGCCAGCGGTTCATGCGGAACAATTGAAAATTAGCCACAGAACAGTGCCTACCGATAGCAGTAGGAATACAACCCTGGGACATTGTATTTCGGCAGCAAACTTCAAATCGTGGGCTCAGTGCTACAATTAGATAACTCCAAATTCATAGTGTTGAAATAATCAAGGTAAAGGGGCTTGATCCTTTCACATTCTACAGTAATATTGCTAATAATGTTATTACCGTCCCTCTGGTAAATATGTATCGTAAACAGAACTCTAATCAAATGGTTACGCAAAATACGAAATACCTACTTTTAGCACCAATCTCACGATTTCGTTATTTCTAGCAAATAAAACCAAGATGAAAATACAATATTTTATTATTAGCATGGAACATGCTTTAGCCTTGGACTAACTAACCGAAAAACGTTACGCGGAATGGGTGACGCGGGATGGGTGACGAAATTTTCTAATGATTTCCGCTTACAACGGAGCCGTTGCTGGGGAAATGAAACTTATTTAGTTTTCATCGGACAGAAATCGTTCACCACTCGTTGGAAAGCTCTCGATTTATCACGAATTTATGTCGCAGTTTTATATTTATCTACGAGATATTATCATCAAACCAATATGGGCGTATGCGTGCGAAATCTGGGGCTCCGCCTGCGCAACAACAGTACAAAAAGTACAAACCATGCAGAATAAAGTACTGAGGCAAATCTGCGGAGCACCATGGTTCGTCCGGAATGAGGTCCTCCCTCAGGACCTGAAGATGGAGACGGTGAGGGAGAAGATTGAGGTGGCCTACAGAGCACTCCATGAAAGAGCTGTGGGACACTCCAACCCTCAAGTCGCAGCGATCTCGGGCCCTCCACCAACCGAAAGTCGTAGGCTGAAGAGGAGACAGCTGAGGGACAACAACTCAGACGCAACACTCCCATAAACACATCATATCAAGACACAATCCAAGCAACATATTACTAACACAAACACCACTCCCTCCCCACATTAGCCTACCAGGCAATATTGTGAATAAACTGATTGATTGATTGATTTTTAGCCGCAGGCTCCAAACGGTAAGCATCCGGGGGGTCCAGGGGGGCTAGCCTTTAGTGTATTGGCCAAAATGATGTCATGACGATTCATGTCTCTAATTAATCCTACAATAATAGCGGCCCATCGAGAATCTCGATTGGCCGCTATTAGTGTAGGATTCGATTCGAGATCAGTCTTGATCTCGCTGTTCATGCCGCCGCTCGTCAACCTGCTTGCTAAAACCAAATTATTATTTCGAGTTCGAGTCATTCGAGTAGAATCCGCGAGTTTAATTGCGTGAAGTGTTTAGATTCAACCAAGTAAAAGTTGAAAACCGCAAACCTCCTCTATCCTACGAAAATCCACATTTTGACATTTTATGTCTTTACTTTGCTACATAAACACGAAAATGAACGTGGGGTTTCTGATGATTTTCGCTTACAACCGATTCGTTGCTACGGAACTTTATCTTCGCCAGTTATCATCGTACAAAAATCGTTCACCACTCGTTGGATAGCTATCGATTTACCTAACCATATTACGTTAACCACTGCGGAGTGCGTGGCCGACAAGCTGCGGTATGAGCGTGATTGTTTAAATAATTGTTTACACACAGGTGATCATTCTCAATAATTTATATTGTCAACACGAATTTATATTGTCAACTTTTTTTTTTTTTTTTTTATTGTCAACATGAACTTCATATAAGTTTCTGATGAGAGGGGGCGCAAAGACATAAAATGTCCCTCGTGGTTGCGTACTTGTACGAAAGCTGTACCCACCGTTTGTGTTTACCGATTTTATTTTAATATAGGTATATAAATCTTTAGTTCTTAAATAAGAACTAAAATTGTTAATCAATAAGAACAATATTGTTAATCTACAATCATAGTATCGTAGCTTTATTTCTCCCTTCACCGCCTTGCCATCTACAGCCTTGCACACTTCCGTCTTCTTTCCCCGGCCGGGAGTAAGTACAACTGGCCTCGAGACTTCGGTGAGTTTTCATCAACACCCTTTTCACACCTTCTACCATACGTTTCTTTCCCGCAGTACGATTGTCAATAATTATTACTACCCTGGTGGATCCGAGCGATTAACAACCAGTGACCTTAGTACAATTTTCTATGAGAATAATAATTATTAACAAGTAAACCCCGCTGTCGAACCGCAATTCTCAAATCAACAAAACCTATTAGAATACAGTCCACTAAGTATTAATTTACGCATAAAATATCATACATTTAGGTTAAACCATATAAATATGGTGGGGAATAGACGGCAGTTCTCCTTTGAAATTGCTTGACATCCTGCAAAACTGGTAATAATTATAACATTAAAACATTACTTGGGAAGTACCTAAGCAAGAAAATGCCGTCACCCGATTTCAAAAAAGTCGATTCTTCAGATAGTTATTGATTTATTGATGATTGGCATAATTATGTGTGTGAAATATGGAAGAACGATTAAATGCTAAATAAAATTAGATACCTAGTAGTAGCAATTAGTACCTCAGCCAAGACTGAGGAATAATATTGCTAAAACTACATAACTTGACATAACTAGTTTTAGAATTGCTTGTATTTACAATGGATGAACAGAAATTATTTCTCGAAAAAAAGAAAAAAAGACAAGACAGAACTCATTTCATTTCTGCACTCTTTGTTATAATGGCGGGACATCAACCAGTGTCTAATAAATTGACATAGAGCACAATAGCGTGATTAAAATGTTTTCGCTTGTGGTGATCAGCTCAAATGGTACAAGCAAATACGGGGGTGTATTGGATGAATAAAGCAAACAGCGACAGAAATCAACTTCGATGCAACGAACAATAACATTCAAACAATACAAGTTACTCGAGTTTATGGTTGTTGAAAACCATTTGATTGGAAGATAATTGCTTTAGGATGTATGCAGACAGCGGTCATCTGTTATTGAAGAGATGGACCATGTGAATGAATCTAGTAGAGAATGTTTTATCTCGGAAACTCGAATTGCTGAACGGCGTTAGGCGTTTTGATATTAGTATTACACGCGCCAAGTTTTTTCAGCGCTAACTTCATTAAGTTGTCTACAGAATTTGCTCGAGCTGGTTCGGAGTTTGCTTGCAATGCAGAAGTTACTTAATATAAAAATCCATACAGCATGGCTATAAGAGCGAATTTTCGAAGAAATAACTGGTTTTATGTAAAATGTGATGTTTGGACCATCTCATTCAAATATGGGCAATCTTAAACTCATTGGGTAGTTATAGGTATTTAAGTGTGAAGCTATTCGGTTAATTCTGTATGCATCAGGTGTGAAGAGTCTCTGACTAAAGATCGTTAGGTACAAAATAGTCTTCTTACCTAATTGTTTCTTGTCATCTTGGACAAAACATCCCAGTTTATAGATTTTTCAACGCTGAACACGGTGGTGAAGTCGGAATTGCGATATATCATTCCCTTATCAGATTAGAACAGAGGAACCGTGAATAACATCTCAAGTAACAACCACGTTTCTTCATCTTCCAAGTGCTTCAGTTTGAGAACGGAATACGATATCGCAGCTCTGACTACACCATCGTGTTCAGCGTACAAAGACCTATGAAATGAGTTCTCACTTGTCAGAATGTTTCATTTTGAAATTTATGGGTAATTTTTGCCCCTCTAAAACTCCCTAAAGCCCAACTTTGCATATCCACGAGCATCGTTTTTCAATTGCCAAGACAGATTTTTGGTGCAAATTTGAACTTTTTATCTCAATTCTATCGAGAGTTATCGTCTGGAATGACACATACATAAATATACACATAATATCATATTATGATTTTTTGTGTCTCTTGGCAGTGAATTGAGGATGGTCTCAAACGGATTTTGATTGTTTTCAGACATTCAAGTGGACCGAGAACAATAGCTTCCTTTTCTTCGAAAATTCGGTAATGGAAGAAACGTTCAAAAATATATATAACGTACATCTACACAGTCCAACACAACGACTACAGAACTGATACCTACAACGCAATCACCAAAACCCTCCTTCAAGACGTGCTGGGACTTCCCTTTCTACCCCTGACGTAGCTTTATATATAATCAACGAACAAATGGTTATTGGTATCCCCCCGAGCTCGGCCCTTGCGGTTTGCCGGTTCCAACCCTGCTTTCACCTCTTTGGAGGCGAACCAATCAGAGTGCAGTGTAGTCGGAGGCTCTCAGACATTTTCCCCATGGTCCCATGGGCCTGTTATTGGGAGGTAGCAACGCTGTTATTGGACGACCCACGATCTTCTTCCTTAATCTTTTCATCGCACTGAGGAATTGGGGTCCTTTTCCGCACAATGCCCGACTATATATTGATATTGTTGTTACCACACACTTCATCTTGGAACATGGACCAATGGAACGGAACTCGAGTATTTGATATAGTTGTAAAAACACAACTGTCTCGTTGAGTTTGGTTACATCTTATTCAATTGCACTTGAAGGACAGTAAAAACAGGCCTAACTAAAACGATTCAAATTCAAGGTGTAACTCTCTCATTTAAATTCCAAAACCGATTTCTTAGTAGAGGAACCACGTTTTTCGGTTAAAAAATTGGATCCGTTTCGGGCCATTTTAAATCTGTCCCTCTATCGTCATATATGACCATCCAGAGCGCGTCATATATGACCATCAATCGTCATATAGGACCATCCAGAGCGCGTCCCACTTAATCCCTCAAATTCGCAGTTTCCTCAACCTCAACAAAGACCATTGCACTACATTCCGGCGATGTAGTCCAGTTAACTTGTTACAAAGCCTGGAGGGATCAGCTCGATTTAAGGGTTCGAGAAGGTTTGGTGGTGCTAGGATAGATTGGTAATTCACAGCACTGCCGGTATTGGTACGTAAGAGCTCATCTCTGATCCCACACAGCCTTCCTGATCCCCACACTGATGGGACGGCTCAACCCGCACATCACGTGATTTTATCCCGTCTCTATTTTCTTTGTCACTATCCAACAGATAAGTATATTCATGGCATTTCTTTTTTCTCATTCGTAATCTGATCGATAGGATTTCTGTTGCCTTTCTCATTTGTCGTCTGATAAATATAACAAACCCAACCTTTCTCTCTCTCGCGACTTCTCATTTATCTGGCTTTTCAATTGAATTCAGAGTTTTGCAATATTTACTTACTTCTTCCATCTTCCCATTACATCATCCAGCTCGAGTTTTCAGCAGTTTCCAGCCTTTTGCAGACCCTAGTGGAATGGGAATGAAAACTATTGGGTACCAATCTTGAGAGTAAACGGAGTTCATCCCGTCATATCGTGATTAAAAGTTCCAGTCATGCAGCATGGCTATAAGAGCGAATTTTCGAAGAAATAACCGCTTTTATGTAAAATGTGATGTTTGGAACATCTCATTCAAATATAGGCAATCTTGAACTTATTTTATTTTGTAATTATAGGTATTCGAGTATGAAGCTATTCGGTTAATTCGGTATACATCAGGTGTGGTGCTCTCTGAATAAAGATCGGTAGGTACTTACAATAGTCTTCTTAATAGTTACTTGTCATCTTCCAGTTCCCTCAATGTCTTTTGTGTTAATTATAAAATCTTATTACCACTATAATCATGAAACATATGCCAATTTCGTCTAACTTACTGATTGATGGAGGTTGTGACTGACTGAGGGAGTGGATTGATTCATGCGAGGAAATGGTAAAGTACTAGTAGGATCAATGCTACTCCAGACTTTTGCATATCTAGGATTTTGATCAGGATCTAGGAATTGATGGGTAGGTAATGCCCCTCCCCCCCCCCCCCCATAACTCCCCAAAACCCCCCCTCAGGATATAGCTTTTTCAAAACTGAACACGATGATGAAGTCAGAATTGTGATATCTCTTTCCGGTATCAGATTAGAGCAGATGAACCGCGAAAAGCATCTCAAGTAAAACCACGTTTCTTCATCTTCAAAATGCTCCAGTTTGGAAATGAAATGAGATATCGCAATTCTGACTTCACCATCGTGTTCAGCATGAGAAAACCTTTAAAATGAGGTGTCACATGTCAGACTGTTTCAAATTTGGACTTCATGGGTAATTTCCCCCCCCCCCCTTAAAACTCCCCTACACCCCCCTTAGAGTGGCCCGATTCTGCCCATCTTCGAACTTAGCCTGTCGATTGCCAAGACAGATTTTGTGTGCAAATTTGAACTTTTTATCCCAATTCTATCGAGAGTTATCTTATCGTCTGGAATGACACATACATAAATACATAAATACAAAAATACATAAATATATACATATGATTTTTTGTGTCTTTTGGCAGTGAATTCAGGATGGTCTGAAACGGATTTTGGTATACAAATTTGGCGGAATTTCGAGTTTTAAAAATTTTGGACCGAGAACAATAGCTTCCTTTTCTTCGAAAATTCGCTAAAATGGTACCTAAACAAAACCAAGTACACAACATACAAATTTCATTAGGGATTACAAGATATTGTAACTCCGAGCAGATCCCTTCCCGGAGGCGATAGGCTGTGTAAAGCCATGAAGGTTGATTAGGGAGTGTAGTTATTAGGCGGGGAAGTATCATAGGTACATGTAAGTGAGCGAGGGCAGAGCGAACCGCGAACAGTGAACATCCTGTCGCACTGACGTTCCCTGGGGCGAGACCTGTCGGCATTTTCGTGGTTACGAAAGGAGAAGAGGTTGGAGAATGCTGGTAGACCGAAGGTAATTCCACTTGACAAACCTCCAAGCTTTGGGGGTTTGGTGGGATTTGGAGTCTACGGGATTTGGAAGAATGCAAATTAGGAACGTCTGAATTCTTAATATTTCATACGTTCTCATTTTCTGAAGAATACCAAATTTTAATTTGAAAAAGTTCTTAGGCCATAAGAGTGAAGTAGGCCTAATAGCATGTTAAGGCATTTTTTTGTAGTTCTAATATATTCAATACCTAGGTATTATTCAAAATTTTCACAACTCAACAATCGTCTTTCACAGGCTGATATAAGGGAATAAGCTGGAGATGGAATAAATCAGCGGCACCATGAAAGCGCTTTTCAAGGGGTCAGAATTCGCTGTACAAATGTATCGTCATATCGTCCAAAGCAGGCAATGGCGCTTCAATAAAGTCACAAACAGCACGTCGCATCTACAATTCATTCATGGAAATCAATCCTGTACCAGACGATAGTTTCGAGTGTCAAAGAAACTCTCGAAACGGCCGGTATCCAATTTTCAGTCAGACTGGACGTTTATTACGGGTTGATACCTACGAACGATTCAGAATATCAGTAAAGCAATGGGAGTTTTGGAAGGCGATAAAATATTTCGAGCGCGTTCCACTATCTCTCCAATACGCCACCTTTATCGCACGATTCCCTCCCTATCCCCTAACCCTCATAAACCTTCCATGTGGTTGAGGCCAGAGGTTGGATCCCTTCTCCGTGATATGCTTTCATCAACATTCACGTCGCGCTTCCCCGATGAAAAGGCCGAGCTGTTTCTCGCTCCCTTCCCCCACACCCGACCCTCATCACATCCAGTGCCTTCTATATATTTGAACCATTGCGCACGGACGCCCTCTCTTTCGGACTTAATGACTGGGCAGCGAGTCACATGGGAAGTAAATTTCGGGGGAGATTGTCCTCTGCAGATTTCACATCTGATGGCCTCCCTCGGACAAGCGAATTTGGTGGAGATTAAATCTCAGCTTCGCAGTTGTGCGGAAATGAATAAAGTGAGTGAGGCCAGCTTTATATGAGTTCGGATGACCTTTTGATTATATCAAACTCGGATTTCATCTCAGTAATACCTCTGCTGCTGAATACAGTCAACAGCAATCGATCTAAATCAATTCCAAGAATGGGTATGAAATGCCTATAAAATAACTACTTTACAATTAATTACTCCTACAGGGGATTTATGTACGAATAAAATCCAAATGTTGTGAGCTTCTAACTAATAATCTATCCTAGCTACTAACTGCATCCCCAAATGTGGAAGATGCGTCGTTGATGTCAAATGTAAAGGCGTAGGTAGTTTAATTTTTTAGGTTATTAGCCAAATTGGAAATGAGTGAAAACGTCCAAACTCACCATAATGTCTATGTACTCGTATAGTAGGAACCCCCCAAAAAACACACCGTGCATAAATCACCCCTTGGCGCAAATATCCCCTTGGCGCCATGGCGAGACGTTTTTATTACTTTCACAAGCAACTAATCAAATAATAAATAGATGTGTAGTAATAAAAACGTGTCGTCATGGCGCCAAGGGGAGATTTTGAAACGGGTACGGTGAAGTGGTTAGGACACCGCTTTACGTTGGGCGGGGAAAGTGAATATCATAACTCTTCCAGGCTGCAGTAGAATGATATTTCTGAGGCCAATTTTTACACTGAGTGTTTTTGGGGGTGATATCACATATTTTTGTTGTTGAAGTTTAAAAGACCTATAGAGGTAATATGGAAGAATAATTAGGTAGAACAATCCAACAGTGTGTTTGTTCAGTTCCCTACGTGAAGATAGTACATCAAATAGCGTATGTTGCAAAATAATCAAGTCAGCCTACAGTGGCATTTAGCGAGGTATGTATCCACGTGCATTTCCAGCTTGAACACCTTCACTCATGGAAGTCCGGCTCACAGAACTACACGGGATGAGGTTCGACCGGCTTAACATGACCCAGGTCCATTTAAAGATTTAAGCAAACTTTTTGATACACTGGTCCAGTTACCCAGGCTGAAGACCCGCCAGAGTGGCCCAAAATTAGCCTAAATTTAAGTATATTGTGCCTAAAAATTTCTTGGGTTGATATAATGAGTTATATCTTTCAAATGGCACCGGCTCATCTTATGAAGAAGGTTTGCGTAAAATTTCAAGTTGATTGGTGAAGGTTGAGAGGCGATAGCAAGGTCGCAATCTTGAACGCAAACTATTTATAGATGCTTGAAACTAATGGGTATGGAATCAGAGTGAGTAGACACATCCTGGGTGTGTTTCAGAGTGAGTAGACACATCCGTATCCTGGGTGTGTTTCAGAGTGAGTAGACACATCCGTATCCTGGGTGTGTTTCAGAGTGAGTAGACACATCCGTATCCTGGGTGTGTTTCAGAAATTTCATTTTCAGACAATACTTTCAGTTTTCCCATCAAGTTCACTAGAGAGAGAGTGAAAATAAATTCGCGTCTTCCGCTGTGGTAGAGCCAATTAAGATTAAACCGGAAATGGCCGCGGGACGTCCTCTTTTAGATCCAGATCAGAGGAAGAATGTACACTTTTTGTATGTCACGTTCCCTCGAGAGGGGCGTTGGATGAGGGAGGTTATATTGGTGACTATTCTCGGTAGCTACTGCAGTCCAAAACTCGCAATCTCACAACGGACCCGTCTAATGAAATGGCCCCTTCCTCGTTCCCTTTGTACGCAGTATTCGCTTCCTCCTTGTATCCCTTCTTCTTTTTCACAGGGTCCCCGATTTTTAATTTCCAGCTGAACGGGAATGCGGAGGAGCTGGAGAAAAAAAAACCTCTTTGAAAAATTCTATGACAAAAAGGCGATATTGATTTTGTGCCTGCGGCGGAGGGATTGCTTTCGACTAATATGACGCACTGATTCATAAACCCGATTTAGCTATACAGCAATCGATTTACGTGCCGAAAGGAATCGTTGGAGCACGTTCTGATATTCATTCATTCTTTCTCTACCGGCAGTTCGATAGTCTATGAAATCCCGAAGAATATGAGTATTCTATACGGTTTTGACTTATGAAAACCCGGGCTGATATCACTTGTTCAATCACAGACAGTCCGCAAACTTCGATGTATGACACACGAAGACATCGCGCCTAGTCGACACCATCACTGTTGAAACTGCACTAGGGAAATGTAGGGAAATATGACTGCCCCATATTCCGTCCACAAAAATTGTCCACCACTCGTTGTAAAGCACTGGATTATTTAAACGTCACACCACACCTCTTGTCCCTTATTTTCCCCTTCTTATCTTTCTTACAAATACTGGTAACGCTCATCGTTTAAGAAAACAAACTGAGAGCCATAGCCACGAATCCTTACATTTTACGTGCATTTCAATATTTCAAATTGAAAACACCTATTTCGTTCATAAATGAATTAACTTTGTAAATCGTCAAGCTTTTTGAGTGAATCAGTTGAAGAGAATACGTGGGATTGTCTACATGTTTGATGCACACGTCGAGCATTCTGCGCCTGGCGTCGGTGAACTGTGGGCATCCCATGAGTATTATACAATTCATATTGTATAATTTAATACATCTGAATTCATAATTTGAACCACACTAGTGAATTAATACCTCCAATCCTTGCTACGGACCTCGGTTTCCACCCCACAAAGCGACCATGGTAACCATAGGACGGAATATATTGTTGAAAGGAGCCGAATATAAAATTGAATTATTGTGATTGTCTACTGAGATAATATCTCAGTATTCAATATTATGTTGTTTACATCCTAGAATTCGTCCTTACATTCGGCTCCTTTCAAGAATGTAATGGGGTTTCGTAGGTTAAACTAATAGTTCACTTCGAATCATTCACATTAAAACAGTTTATTGAGTCTACATAATCGCACAACATAACATAATCGTAACTAACCGCACAACATAACATAACAGACTGACTCACTGACCAACCCTTTCGCAGCGCCTCACCTAGCTCTCCTATTGGCAGGACGCTGAACTACTATACGGCTATATGAGGACACCTAGCTCTTACAAATTCGGCCATTCTGACCCTAGAATGCCCACATTCTAGCATATCACTAAATTGACATGATTGACATGACATGACATGATAAAAAGAACACAATACATGAGAACATCCTCCTCTCGTCACATTTCAGGCTCATAAAATACATCTGACATAATTAACTATCATAAGTTCATAAAACATTTTCGTAGCTCATAAAACATAATTAATAGTTCATAAAACATCATGAACAGATCATAAACCATAATAAACTATGCCATCAAAGTGACGTGCCTGTGCATAAGTAGTGATTCATAAGAATTTAGTAAAGCCTAACATGAAACTAATAATACGAAGAAACATACATCATCAAATTTAAACTTACTTGGATTGTAAACTCAAAATGAAATAATAAACCGTACGTAAAGTAATCTCAAAAGTAATAAATTCGCATAAACCCAACATTAACATGAAATACTAAGTAAAGCAACTCGAACAATTTTACATTTAAGTTTTTTTTTTTTTTTTTTTTTTTCACATTTGTGGGGACAGGGTTAACAAACTGGCATTTATCCAGGCGAAGTTCTAGATCATTTCTAGTGACTAAATCAAAAACTTGGTTCAATATTTCCAAATTTTCCTGGACAGTTTCAGTAGCAATTAAGAAATCGTCAAAATATACTAATAATCTTTTAGTTTCAATGAGTTCCTTAAATATTAGTGAAATAAACCTTTGAAAATTCGCTGGACCGTTAGCAACACCAAAGGGTTGTTTTAAAAACTCCAACTGTCTACATGGAGTAACGAAAGAGGTGTATTTAATTGAAGACTCCTCCATTTTGATATGAAAATATCCATTTTTTAAGTCCAAAGATGTGAAAACCTTCTTACCACGAAGCGAATCAAGATTGTCTTCAATAAGGGGTAAGGGGAAACGATCCTTAACAGTCATTTGGTTCAATAAGCGAAAGTCACAGCACAATCGCATTTCACCATTCTTCTTTGGTACCAAAATTATTCTGCTGCTATATTCCGACCTGCTGGGACGAATTATTTTATCCGATAGCCAATTGTCTATTATTTTTCTAACTTCTGAATTCTCCTTTACTGACAAGCGACGTGGAGCAAAATAAAAAGGTTTAGAATGAACTAAATTAATTTTTAAATCGAAGTTAGTTTCAGGTTCGTCACGTTTCGGAGTGTTCAAATAATTATTTACAAGAGTTTTAATTTGCATCCGTGTAGCATAAGTAGTACTTGAATCTCCAACGTCTATATTCGGATCTTGTTGATCAGTAACGACATCTATATTCATAATTTCTGGACATATAATTCGATCATTATCAATAAAATTTACTTTAAGTTTATCGGAAATTGAGATTTCAATGAGGCCACTATCGGTTAAATTTCTGCCCACCAGAACTGGGTAAAGCATCGTCCTGTCGGGAACCACTAAAAATTGTAGGTCTATCTCTCCTTTCCCGTCAATCGTTACTTGATCCGAAAAACATCCTATAATGTCTAATAAAGAATTATTTAGGCCACATAATTTTAGGTCTTTTGGAACTGGTTCCATCTGAATGTGATCTTTAATTAATGACTGCCATATCATCGAAATCGGACTTCCACTATCGAAAACTGAATCATACTCATGATCAAAAGAAAATCGAACCTTCAGAATTTGAGGCGGAGAAAATGGTCGGACTTGCATCACCTGCGACCTATGTCGAAGATCCCCTGTTGGTGAGCAATCAGCCGCCGTAGCTCCTCTTCTGCTTGGGCAGTCCCTGATTTGGTGGTCCATCTGTCCGCAGCTGTAGCACGATCCGGGGTCCCTCTTCGGACGCCTACACTCTGCAGCTAAGTGATTAGCCAAACCGCAGTTAAAACATTTCCTGGCCTTGGAATCAGTTTTGGTTACTTTTCCGACGTCATTATGTGCAAAATTGGACGTGTTCGTCTTCAAATCTTTGGTGGTTTCCTGCTTCAAAGCGTTCCGTTTCATGCGGTCATATTTGTCCAAGTTCAGCCTAAATTCTTTAATTTTGTCGGAACCATAAAGAATGGCCTTGGACGCCTCGTTGTCATTGATCCCGTTAATTACGTGCTGAATCAGTGACGTCTCGTCAATGACTCCACGACTGGCCATTTCCTTCATGTGTAGGAAGTATTCCTGCACAGTCTCCCCTTTTTCCATTTTACGCCTGGCTAAGGAATCGTGTAGCTCTTTCATCGAACATTTCTTGCCAAATTCTTCGACTAATGCTTTTTTTAATATTCTCCAAGACCTGAGATGAGGTTCTCCTTGAATGAATAATTTGGCGAGCCCAGTTAGCGATTTTTTAGCGAAAATGACACAGTGTAAATCGCTCCAGCCCATATCCTTTGCCAAATCATCAATCGAGTTGATCCATTTCTCAACCGCATAAGTACCTTTACCGGTGAAGGGCGCTACTAAACCTTCCACGTCCTTGAAGGTCAGGGTGAATAACCTCTGCGACTTCGGAGTTTCCTTGTCCCTTTGTTTCGACTCGTTATCTTCCTCAATCTCATTGTCTTCTTCATCCTCACTGTCCAAATCGTTGTCTTCTTCATCATCAATGTCCAAATCGTCATCAACACCGTCTTTTAACACTGATTGTTCATAAATAATCGCGGCTTTCAGTCTTTCTACTAACTCGACTTTTTTACCGGCCCTAGTTAGTTTCCGTTTCTCTAATTCTGCCCGCAATTCTGCAACTTTTAGCTTACTTACACTTGCTAGTGTTACTTTATTTTCTTTCGATGACATTTTGCGATCTCAAAACTGCTTAGGACACTTGCACGAAGCCCGAAGTGAAATAACCTACGCGTTACCGCTATACGTCGGAGGGTAGTTGACTAGTTGAAAAAAAAACCCGACCGAGTACACACGAAACTCACGAAAGGCACACTATCTCACTTCTGAATGTTTGTAATGGGGTTTCGTAGGTTAAACTAATAGTTCACTTCGAATCATTCACATTAAAACAGTTTATTGAGTCTACATAATCGCACAACATAACATAATCGTAACTAACCGCACAACATAACAGACTGACATAACAACATAACATAACATAACATAACATAACAACATAACATAACAGACTGACTCACTGACCAACCCTTTCGCAGCGCCTCACCTAGCTCTCCTATTGGCAGGACGCTGAACTACTATACGGCTATATGAGGACACCTAGCTCTTACAAGAATATATTCCGTCATTCTGGATCAAATACATAGGTATTGCGTACATTACGCAATTTTTTCCCTGAAAAACGCACTTTTCCCCTTGAAATGTATGAAATTGAGAACTTGAGCTTTTCTCACTCGATTCAACATTCCCTGACTGTCATAATTCTTGATTGACGATTATCATCATTACTACTATTGTTATTATTATTATTTATTTATTTTATTTTTTTAATAGTGAAATTGACAATGTTTTACCTCATTCATAGTCCTGATCTTGTTCATGGCAATAGTATTTTCCGCTCTAATGTTTTCCACCGTCTATTTCAGAAGATAGAAGAGAAAAAAAAACAACTTTAAATCCTTGTCCCATGACATGTTTTTACCCTTCCGGGAGCCGATAATGGAATCCATTTACCAACTTCTTTTTCGCCCCCAGCCCTCAATTTTCTCCTTCCACCCTGTTCCTCCAATTCTTCCCAACTTTTTCTCGCTCCTGTTTCCGTTTTGTTCATATTCTTTGCAGTTAGACGATTGCGGTCGTTGGGAGGGAACTTTGAAATTCCCGAAGGAGCAAAAAAAAACTTTATTGGAACCTGATAAAAATTCAAGAATCTATGGACTTGTCTTTTTTCTTTTCATTCGTATTTATTTAGATCACTCCCTAATTTTTTCATTTCGCCGCTAATTTTCGAACTTTTCTCTCCCATCTCAAAGCAAAAAAAGAAGGATTTATTCACCCCCCCCCCCCCCTCCCCTTCCCACACAATGTGTACTTATCCAATTGGCTTCACAGATCTCGAAAAACAAGATTTAAAAGTCTTAGCTGAGTAATTGTTAAGGATTTTGTGACCCTGATGCGGCACATATGTACGCAACACAAATCCTCACATCTCAATTCCAGTGAACGATATTGATGCCATTTCCGGGTACCATTTCCGTCGAGGACCTGATATCGCCCCTGAGCGTCATTATGAGGATCATTACAATGAAGGGTTCGTGTGGCCCTTCTGAACGGCTTCATGGTCAGCTTCAATGGTATATACTCGTACCTGCACATCATTAAATGAACTACTAATTGCTAACGGAAACTCGGAATTGGTCCGAATTCGATAGGAAGTTGAGGAGTAGGTAAATGGATCAATAGGTGGAGGCAATATTACTGACATTCTACTTGGGTAATTAGGTATGTAAATGTAAGAGAATGTGAAGAACCCGATAGGTACTGTCCAACCAACTGGCAAATGTTATGACCATGTTTCAATTACTATAGTTATTATGGCGACGAGAGAATAGGCCACTGCGGCCAACGGAGATTCGCCTTTAACCTCAGCAGATAATCGACACCGTCTGGGGGTCGGCATTGTCTTTACAGCGGATGGGAGGGGTTTAGAAGAGTGTGGATGCTTCTTCCATCCATTGTTCGCCTTAAGGCTTCCTCCCATTAGACGTTAGAAAGAGAAGGTCATATTATGAGGGGATCATGGTTTTCGTACATATACAAAACAAATTCAAAATCCCCAAAAATTGTCCTAAAATCGGTGTTCATAATCTAAGTAACTCGTTAAACAATTGGCTATAGGTAGCTAGAATTTTATCTCGATATACTACTCCGCTAAAATCATGACAGATATCCTTCAGATCGCACATAACTGGGTCATTCTCTGGAAATCGATATTTTTCGGGATGATAATTTGGAGCCTAGACACTGCATTTTTTAAATTCTCAGTCAGAATCAGTTTTTCATAAGACCAACAAACAGCGATTGAAAATGATTGTAGAAGAAACTAATATTTAGTAGATCTAAAATTAATTCTACTTTCTCTGAAATGTCATCACGAGGCTGATTACTGATAAAGAAGAGTTTTTTCTCTATTAGTTGGTCTTTAAGACTGATAATTACTTGTAACATTGGAGAAAAATTCACCCTCACAGATTTGACAGAATTGTAACCAATCATTCCTGAGGATTGCAAGTAGGAAAATACAAGAACTTTTTTAACTGTCTAAGTAGAAAAACGTAAAGGTTTGTAGTAATTTAATACTAATAAGAACTCACAGAAGTCAGAAGAGATGTAGGAAAATACAAAATGTACTATACAGTGGGCCCTGGATCTGTGAAGAAGTAAGCAGTATGAGGTACATGGAAAGAACTTACTTGAAATCGTTGATTTGGCTCAAAACTTACAGGGGATTTCCAGAAACATGATGCGATAGCAAGAATGTTTGTACAAATTAGAAGTTTGATAATCTACTTTTTATACAATATATTGATCAATGCACCGATAAACCAATAAGTTGTAAAAATTCCACAGGAAATGTGAATTGTTGGAAAAAGTTCAGCTGAAATGGACTATTGGTTTGGACTAAAAAAATACCTGTTTCCAGCGAATGACCCTATTATGAATATTGAAAAATCCACTAGCGGTTCGAACGATCCACCTTCCAGTTCCGACCTCAGAAACGACTCTGGAACAATAATTGTTTGACCTTTATTTTCTCCCCCACCTCTGTATTCAGTTCGGTAACACTTGGTTGTTGTTGTTTTCATTTTATCGTTTTCCACTGAAGTTCAGAAACGGTTGTTTCGATGTTTAACGCTAATGGGCGAGGATGAACCGTTTTCCCTGTAGGTTGTTGGGGACTACTTTCCAAAAGGTTTTTTTGTTCTCTCTTGTTTAACTAACGGGGATACACTCACTAATCGCCCTCAGGCTACCTCGTCCTGCCCTCATTAATTGTTGGTTAAATGGAAAGTGCCCGAAGGTGAAGGGAGTGTGATTGCTTAAGTTTGCTTCCAGTTCAGAGGAAAATGCTACCCTATTTCTGAAGGTAGATCATAAAACGAAAGCATGACGTAGTAGGCAATTATTACAATACCAACTTTACCACTGCAACTCTAAAGTGGAGTACCTGGTCTAAAATCGAATGACTTTTCCCTCGAATCATTTTTCAAATTGTGTGCTGAGTAGGAATATCCAATTAGTGGGGAAAAAACTAATATTCCAAGTAGTGACGTCACAATGAGGTTCTTCATTCTCAACACGGGTGCTGGTTTTAATTATTGATATCCACGAATTCGTCTCGAATCGTCAATGGCATAAGTATGTTGGAGTTCACAGGATTATCGTATACTATCGTCTAGCGGAGCACCCTGAGCATAGAGGAGGAAGAAGGAAGGAGTAGGAGAAGTCCTTTACTTCAGGAGTCCATTCTCGTGTGTCTGCAGTTAGTCGGTAGTGCGTCTCACAGTTATCATAATTATCAATAATATTATAGTTATATTATATTATATTATATTATAGTTCTTTCCGTAATCAGTGCGTTTTAATTATGCATCAAGACCTCAAAGAAGGAGAAGTGAAAGACCAGACTAGAAAACGAAAGTTATTGTTTTCTTTCTCATACACTTTCTCGTACATATCCATTGCTTGCTATTAGTGATTTCATCGTACATTTTCAATAAAATAATTATGTGACCATGAATTCTCGCACAAAATCTAAATATTTACCAACTTCGTATGAATGTGAGTATCTACTTTGAAAATTAATTACGTATAATACGTGGGTATTCGACAAATTGATCACTTGGAACTTGATTGATGTAGCATTAGGTATTTGGAATATGTAACATTGTCTGTGTCTATTATCACCTCCATCAATTGAATTAATGCCATTACAAGGCCTCCCACTCCATAGGCTCAAGGTGGCTAAGACAAAGACGGCCCTCTCTCACCTCTTAGAGCACACACTTCAGCGTAGGTTCTACCAACCATAATGGTTTGAGTCCCGCCTTCCACCAGTTCCCATCCCTCGATTCCCAGCTAAAACGGCTCCCATTCAAAAGGTCCTCGTCCCAGCATCCCTTTCTCGAAGGCTGAAGCACCGATTCGCGGCCGAACGACCCACATAATTGTCCCTAGCAGGTTCCCCGACATCCATTGTGCCTTTGCCCTCCTTCTACATTCCCTCCGCCCTCTCAACCGCACAAAGTTCATTTCCTCTCTGTAAACTACGTGATTGTGTGTCTTCCTTCATTTTCCCAAGAGTTTCAACAAGGGTTGACCCCGAGGTAATAATTTTCTGCCTTCCTCCGCGATATATACGTCGAATCAAGGTTATCTCCCATACAATGTTTACCAATACTGCCGTGCTAAGCAAGAGTGCAGTAACTCCACTTTTTGACGGTTTTGAGTTGAAACACTGGAGGTTGGTATTTAGGCAGTATAATATATTGCCTAAATACCAACCTCCATATGATCCATATCGTCGAGGAATCAACAACACCACCAAGCTCGTTTTTCACAACTTTTCAGGAGAAAGAAAAAACCGATTTTTTCGTCCAACAAGGCCTAATTGACTGAAGTTTTTCTCGATATCTATGATATCGATATCTAGGCCTTGATGGACGAAAAAATCGGTTTTTCCTCTCTCGTGAAAAGTTGTGAAAAACGAGCTTGGTGGTGTTGCTGATTCCTCGACGATAAGATAAATACCAACCTCCATATGATATTATAAGTGAGAAAAACGTACGTTTTCCCGCTCAATTTCGTTACGATTTTACCGTAAGTTAAAATGCAGTACGCTCCATTACGACGCTTTAATGCACTATTTCCAGACCACATTTTTGGAGCTACTGCAGTTGAGCGTAGCAAAGGGATTTACTTCGAATTAGCTTAGTATGCCATCATTTTTGTGGCACTTACTGCGAAATCTTAGGAACGATACTGATTAATCATCCACAATCTACTGCCGCTGATGCCCGAAACCAGCCATGCATTTTGGAAGGGCCTTAATGTCACCAACGGCTGTCCGGACCTGAGAACATGTGCAGAAGATTGACTCCCAATTATTATAATTTGGACCTTTTCAATACTTTCAATACCTATTCTCCAATTTACTTTTACTATTCAATATTTTCAATACTAAAAATAAAAATTCAATAAATAATATGCTATTTCTTGAGCATTTATTATATTGTTGTTGTTTATATTGATAGGTTTCACTTGTGAGACTGTTTCATTTATGGGTAATTCCACCCCCCCCCCCCCCCCAGGTTATAGATTTTTGAGTACGGCGAGAAATTTGAGATCGAATGGACCTTCAAGAAGAGCAATTGTCAACTCAAATACTTCGAGAAAAACGAAAAAGTCCACTTCATATCGAATCGAGGTGTTTGATTGAGATCGAATGGACCTTCAAGAAGAGCAATTGTCAACACAAATACGTCGATAAACTCGAAAAAAGTTTATTTCAAATCGAACCATTCTCACAAGTGTAACCTCATTTTAAAGGTTTTTTATGCTGATCACGACGGTGACATCAGAATCGCGATTTCTTATCTTACTCCGTTCCATAACTGGAGCACTTTGAATATGAAGAAACGTGGTTGACAGTTGAGATGATCTTCATGTACATCACGTTCTTCTATGGAGACATTCCACATAAAAACTATTTATTTCTTCGAAAATTCGCTCTTACACCCATGCTGGATGACTGTGGATTTTTTTTTTTTTAAATACCATGGCCGTCCATTAGGGAGCATTAAATGGTCCTGGACCAAATTTTGGTCCTTCTCTTATAGAGAAAAGAAGGTTTCTCAAAGTTGACAAGGCACAAAATAGAAAAAATGATTTTGCTTTGTTCTGAAGTTACTGCAATTCACCTTAGCAGGGCAGAATACACGATGTAGGTAATGCAGAACGCTATACATATATAAACTGGTATATAAGTTGAACGAGTACCTATGCACCAAACCTAAATAGTCCCTCAGAAGTTCAAGTGCGGGACAACGGAATTGTGTCCTCCTATCAACGTGAAAACACGCACGCCCAACGCCATCGATCAAAAGCCAGGCATTTTTTATTAGACACTAACTCTAAATTGGTCCAATCTTCTGTCTTATCTAATATTAAAATCGATTACAGTGTAATTGAATTAGGGTTTCGACTTGTACCTACTTTGTATGAGTTTAGTAGTGGAAAAGTAGATTCACGTATAGCAGACTCTGCTACCAGGTAGGACTGTCTTACCAAAAAATACCCGTAGGTTTAAACTAAAAGTAATGAAATGAAGGAAAATAATGGAGCAAGAAACGAAATAAGGTTCTCATTATGGCCGAATATGAAGCCACAAAATTTGTATGCGAACTATTAGTACAAGAGTTGAGTGATCATTTGAAAAAGTTAAAAACAAGAAGAGAAAAGTGTGGGTTCGATATTTGGTAAAGTCGATATTTTTCGACTGACTGGGTGGTAAGTAGTGCTCTCGCCTAATTCACTACCCTGTGTGATCCCGCCTTTAGACTCCACTTCATTGAAGCAACGTAACCATCATAATAATTTTAAAAAAACAGGTCTTTCCACAGGGCAATTTACAGAATATTTCATCACTCATGGAATCGAGTCAGCTGAACCTAACCTTAAAAGTTGCATATAACTTACCTTTTCGGAATCCTGACGATCAAATTAATCGTCAAACTCCATTGCAGCAAGTAAAATAACGATTTATTTGAATTCGAATTGAATTTGAATTCGAGATCAATTTGAGGGCACATTGTTTTGTTATACTCAAGGTACCTATCGAGGTTACTTGGGATTTGGCTGGTTCAAGTGCGGGTCCCACTCGGAATTTCGTCTAATAATACGGGGTGAGTGCAAGTGTGGGGGACCCTGAAGTGTCGATCACACTCAGGTCTCCAAGTGCCGTCTATAAATACCGATCAGAGACTTGAGGACTAGTTTATCTTGGGGGCTTCTGACCCTCAAGTGTCGACTATTAATCCGGCCCAGAGTATCAACCCAAACAGAAGGATACATTAAAAAATGCCGTCTTTATTTGTGATTACTTTTTCAACCGTTCATACATTTGCTTTTCAGTCGTTTGTTTGTTCCTTGAAGGTTAAATTTTCAATTGTCGCAACACGGCATCATTTGCGACCCTGAGATTAGAACCAAAAACACAGCTTTTCCCATTCGTTCGGTAGACATTTTTCCCCGTTCGTATTTTTTGCCCCAGTTCCCCTACGTCCAAATTACCATTCCCCTCAACAGCTTTTTTACCTCCAAAGTTTTTCAACCCGCCTCCAATGTAGGTGGACCATTGTTACACTATACCCTTCTCAGGCCTGGCAAAAGAGCAATTTTAAACGAGGATTTAAAACGAATTTCCTACCGACCCTTCTCTCTATTGCAGGAGAAAAGTCCTGGATGTAAAAAAAAGGGAATTTTTCCTCCGCTGTTCCCTTTAATAAAAACGAAGTATATCTCTCAGTTTCATTGTTGCCTTCCCCTCACAACTTCGCCTTTAGGTATTTTTATCCCGTTGCTATTTAAACAAGGAGTTATCATCTATCCACCCCTTCCCATCCGGCATCCAGTGCGGGATGCGGGATGTTACTACGCAAGTAGGTTGGGGTGGGTTAAACGTTTGGGAGTGCAGTACTGGAAAAACGGCTGCCACAAATCACGGCAATTGGTGCGAAGCTCGCTGCAAAAAATTGTCTTTTTTTCTCTTTCACAGGGCGTTTCTCCCTCTGCTAACGGGACGCCCGTTTTCCACCTTTCATCCTACTAATACTGATCGCCTGTTCTTTCCACGGCCTAACGGATGGGGTCTGAATATTCCGGAGGCTCGGCCTCTTCACATCGTTGTAGCTCCCCCGCCGTTACCTCTGCACTTCGATTCCAAACGATCCCCTAATGGGTTTGTCCTTCGAACGACGGATTTTTTTCTTTTCTTTTGTAGCTCTTCGCTGGCATTGAATCGAGCGATACAGCTCAAATCCACTCATAGCTCCCTACAGACAAACTGTGTTGCAGAAATCCCCATCCAACCACTCAATCTATTGATTTGTTATCTTCTGTAATGAAACATTGAAATCGACTGAGAAAAACATACAACTCCCCCCTCATCAATTGTGGGTTTATGCTTCACGTTACCCAGTAGGAATTGTCCTGGAATTTTAAAATTCGGGATACGACATGATAACCAATAGGTATTGTTATAATACAATTATTGATATTTATTCATAATTTATTTTCATGTAAATAATTCTAGGAGGTTTACTTGAACCAACCTACGCCAGTGATACTTAATTTATAACAAGAAGTTATAAATTCACCTACTATAGGTACCTACTCACTAACAAGAATTCAAAATTACTTGTTTTCTCAAAGCAATACACTCGATACCACAAAGTCCACAGTCATGCAGCATGACTGTAAGAACGAATTTTCGAAGAAATAACCAGTCATTTTATAACAAATTTTGTCTCCTTTGTTTGCCGAATAACACCTCAGTTTACAGATTTTTCAACGCTGAACACGATGGTGAAGTCAGAATGGCGATATCTCATTCCGTTATCAGATTAGAGCAGATAAACCACGAAGAACATCTCAAGTAACCATCACGTTTCTTCATCTTCAAAGTGCTCCAGTTTGAGAAAGGAACATGATATCGCAATTCAGATTTCACCATCGTGTTCAGCCTTAAAGAAACCTTTAAAATGGGGTTTCACGTCTTAAACTGTTTCATTTTGGGAATTTATGGGAAATTTTCCCCCCCTAAAGCCTCAAGTATCGACCACGTTTTCATTCATTTTTGGAATTTATGGGTGATTTTTCCCCCTTAAAATTCCCCTAAACCCCGCGTAGAGTGGCCCGATTGTGCCAAGACAGATTTTTTGTGCAAGTTTGTACTTTTATCTCAGTTCTATCAATTCTATCGTTGTTTTTGACAAAATTTGTCAAAAATATTTAATATTTTTGGTGAAACGAATTTTGGTATAACCATTTTTCGGAAATTTGAGTTTTAAACATTTTGGACCGAGAACAATAGTTTTCTTAGAACCAATAGAAAATTCGCTAAAACCATCACATGACACATTATGACACACAATGACACATTATGTTGTTTAATCAGCTGTTACCCAGTATGAATCAAACTGTGTGATTTACGCTTGTGTTGACGATTAGCTCTCGATTCTACCTACGAGATGTAACGTGAAATTTGCGTCACTCAGAAATTCGCGGTTTCGGCGCCGCCCCGGAAGGAACAATATCCATGTCTGCTGCTTCTCACCGGGACAACACTGGTTGATCAAGGAGGTGCTGTCTTCCATCGCCATCTTCTCGTATTGGGGAATTTCTTTGTTCTCGACCAATCTGTCTCCTCCCGCTCATATCGCTTCCCGAATTGAATTTATCTTCCCGAAATATCGGTGCTTTTCCCCCTTTTTCCAACTTCGTCAAGTCTGTACTACCACAGTAAGCCTTCTGTCCTGCTTCCAAGCTCGACTGCCGAGCGGACGGATTTCGTCGCCTGGATAAATTTTGCCGTATCCAAAACCACGTTGCCGCTCCCGGTAAGGCCCAACTGTAGATCGCCCATGATCCCTTGTTACAACTATTTCGACGAATACCTATCAAAATATCGTTCCGTTTGCACCAGATACGATCATCATCCTCCAGACAGACGTTTCGGCTGACAAGACGTCATCTCCAGCTGTCAGTTCAACGCATTGCCTGCCGACTCACGTGCCTTACCGGTATGCTCCGTTATCCCTGCTCTTCTTCTCTCGTCTACGCAATTTCAATAATTCAACTTCTAACAATTTTCCCGGTAACCAGTTTTAGGTACCTACTTACTTGGAACTCAGCCTCCAACGCCGTTGAAGCCATCTCCTTTCCTTCCCGTCGGCTCCACATGCCAGAAAATACCTACTACGATTATAAGCAGTGATAGTACTATGATAAGATCAAATTCTCTTTCCACCGCCGTAGGAACTGTGAGTACTCAATCCCGATACATTACCGAATTTAGACAACTACCGATATATGCCTTTTCGTCCCTCGATTATGTCTGAAACGTGAAGCCCTGAGAACAGTAAATTTATTTCATGTTTTGTCAGTAATACCTTTGAAGGTAGTTTTGTTTCCAAAATTGGAAACAGGTAATTTTAATTTTATTCTACTTCAACATTTAAATAAATAAAAGTTACTACGAATTTTTATTTTATTTTGATTGGGTTCATCCCCATTTCTCTGCCTTGTCGTCACAGAGAAGTGTACTTCAATGCATTAGTCCATTCGGAAAGATTATTATATGAAGGCAAATCAATAAATTAATTATCACTCGCGGAACTTTTCTTTGCAAACGTGTTTTCCGAAGGCTGTTTACCTCCTAACAAGAGAAATTGAAAGAGAATCACTTTATCTGGGACGGACTTTTCCACTTCAACTTCAACTCCACCCCGGACGTAAAAGTTCGTCGATATATTATCCCCGCGGATGTGCTCGGGATATCTCAGGGGCGTCGCGATTCGCAAGAGAGCAAGGTCAGGTGGCACCGATGGGTTTGACTGATCGTTCCCTTGAATCACGAAACAATTCACATCACTTCGAAAGCGCCTTCGGGGAAATCTCCGTAGACGGAAGTTATTCCAGAGGCGGCCGCCAGATATCGATAATGTTCCTAAACTGGGTAAACTGTTCTGAAACTGGGTATTGATATTCTCTTGTTAGATTCACCTCACAAGGGGGCGATACGTTTTCCGTTATTTTTGAGTCGAATATAAGTCGTGAGGAAGAGCCTCGTCTTCCTATATACCTAATTACATTTAATTTAATCTAAAACAAATTTTTTCGCAGTTTTCGTCATGCAAACGACAAGCCTTTAGAACATCTGGTTACGGTGAGGAGAGGAGTGACCAGCCTGCGACAAATAATTACTTTTAAAGATAAAATGAACTTAACAACGTATTTCTGTAATACATTTATAGTACGTGAAGAAAAGGGCTAATTTCCTTCGGAATCGCTCGCTCGAAAATCATAACCCAGCAGATTTGTCCCCCAACAACCCAACTTAATTATCACGCCCCATTGGACCCGAATTTATTGCACCATTAACAGTGAATTCCATATTTACACAAACCTAAAAACAAATATTGGTCTGGTTCAAAGGGAATTAGCGCCTGAGCTGCATAGCGTTAAAAATTAAATCATTTATCGTACCTTTAAGCGTGTTTGATGTGGTTATATATTACCAATTAATGTGCTTCTGGTTTGTTTCAGGTGAGGCTGGTCGGAAGGCTGGTTCGATCCTATGGTGGTACGTCTGATCAGCAGTTTCTTCAGTCAAACTATTCGTCCAAATTGTCCCAAATCATAACAATGGCAGTGTGGTTGACTTGAACATTATCCTCGTGATCCGCTATACTTTCAATTCTTGTTTGACTTTTGCCAAATGGGTGGGATACATCTTCATAAATAATTGGCGTATCTTAAAATTATCGCTCCTTAACCATGTACAGAGATATACATAATATATGGGGAGTATAATATATTATTATACTCCCCAAAAAACACACCGTGTAAAAATCCCCCCACCTCGCAAATATCATTCTACACTAGCCGGAAAAAATAAGTTATCCAATTTCCCCGCTCGCCCTTTTCCATCAAACTAAAGATATGTCCTAACCACTTCACGAGCACCGTACCATGGTGCCAAGGGGAGATTTCGAAACGGTGCTTATGAAGTAGTTAGCACATGCCTTACACGGAGTGTTTTTTGTTGTTGAAGTTGAAAAGGCCTTTTATAAATTATTATAATTAATGCTCCCTTTAGACCTACCGACTTGAAACTTTCAGGGAGGTTTCCCAAGAAGATCCATACCAAATTTCAAGTTGATCGGCTGTGGACCCTCCAAAGCACCCAAAATTAGCCTAAATTAAGGGTTTTAGTTTGAAATAATGGTCAAATCTTTCAAATGGCACTGGCTCATGTTATAAGGAAGGTCTATGCAACATTTAAAGTCGATTATTCGCGTAGAATCTTAGTAGTGGACAATATTAGCCTAACATTTCTGTTTTTGGTTTATTATCTTCGATAATGAACCATTGGAATCGCCCAAAGAAAAAAAAATTTTAACCCCCCCTCAAAATTTGTTGGTTTACGTTTCAAGATACGTAGATTCAGAAAATCGAATAAAAAAAAATCCGTCCGTCCGCCGTACGCCGTACGCCGTCCGCCGTCCGAGGCACTTTGCCCAGTTAGCGTTGAGTTAAAATTACGAAATTTGGTTTCTGGGTTTGGACCAGCCCCACAATGATCCACGAAACTTTTCATAACCCTAGGTCAAGGGGAAGGGGTTCAAAACGAATTTTGAAAATTTGAAAATCTCATATCTCGAAAAATTCATATAGAACGGTATGTTTTTTATTTCATATTTAGATAGAGTTTGTTCCGCAGAATTTTTTAAGACCATCCGCAGCTTTGTACGACCAGCCGTTCGTTCACAATGAGGGCTCAAAGATTGTGCCTCACAACACGATCGTGTATCAAACTGTTGAAATACAGGTCCATTTTCATACTAACAAGCTCTTTGGAACATCATATGGCTTAAGTGATGTCGAGTTTGTTGTTCTGAGGTGCGTTTCGTGCTACGGAAATGAAGGTAATTTCGAATGTTTGTTGGTAGGTACTTCTTTTATAGAAAAATTATTACCGACGTAGTATTAAAAACCCCAGAATTATATCGTATTAATTAATCATAATTAATAATAATTATTATTAATAATAAATACGAATTATTAATACCTAACAATAAATTATAATAATTTTCACTAGGTACTTGATAAAATTGTTAATAATTAGTGATAATTGATAATAATAATTAATCTAACATTTAGGATCTAGACATTTAGACCTAGTGATCTAGACAGAAGGGTGATCTGTACAAAGAAGATAATGAACCGTTGTGTCAAGAATTTGCAGAGTTTTTTTTTTTTTTTTGCTTCTAAAATTTGTTGAGGGGTGGAATCTTTTAAGAGGCTCTATGCAAAATTTCTAGTCAATCGGTGAAGGTGAAGAGGCTTGCCTTGCCTAACTGATGAAGAAGAAGAACTAGGTAAGGGAGATAACCCGGGTGCTTGAAGTTATATAAATTGGATCTCTGTAGACGTAGCGACTTGAAGATTTTAGGGGTTTCAATTATCCACACTAAGAAGATCCACAACGAATTTCAATTTGATCGGTAGCCAAGATATGGATACCTGGAAAACGCGGTTCCTGACTTCCGGTAAACATACACTCGGTACCGTTCGATCTTCTCAACTTATTAGGTTGGAGGGGCGGAACGCTACCGCGTTTCTAGATAAAACACTGCCCCATAACTATCTATTGAACTCTAATATACATTTTTGATAATATTAAAATGATACCAATACCTGAAGTCGATTGGACAAACTAACTAACCCCTTAACCCTTAACCAATCAGCTGTTCATCCAGACAACAGTCAAGATTTTTAATCTTCTTAAAAACCTGTAGGCTAACAGCGGCCGTCTCAAAAGTTGGCAACGAATTTTTTCGACTCACCGATTACCTTGTTTTCACTCCCTCCGACTGAGAGTTTGCTTATATTAAGAGCCGACTTGAGGAGGTTAGGAAAAGGGACTCGGCGACGAAGAAGACGTGGGATCTAAAATTCAACCTTTTTCCTTTAGTGCAAACAATCTTGATTGGGAAGGGAAAGGGCCGCCTTGTCGGTTCCTCCGAAGGAATCCGCTTTACTAAGTTATGAAGGTGGGAGAGGCCCGTCCAACTCAACCGCTCTTCATCTGAAAGTTTCGAGTGACTCTGAATCAACAGGAAACTGGGACAGTTACAGTGACAAGGGTTATGCTGCTAATTCCGCTTCTACTCGTAGTTCTGAGTTTTGCGCTTATAGTCGAGCCCTAACCGGCGTCGAAATGCCGAAGAGCGTTCGAGCTCTAATCGAATTAACAATTCTGCTCTGGACCGTTTGGAATTCGGGTTATTGCTATATGAGAATCATTGGAAGTCCCCCTTCATGCTCCGAGTGGGTGGTAGATTTCCGTTACAAGTGGTTTCAACAGAGGTGAACTCTGTTTGTATTGGCTTTACGGAACTCCAAACATTTTTCTCCTCTTCGTTGTGTTGCGATGAGAGTGCAATACGATGCACATGAAAAGTTGGCGGTTGGAGAACTTTTGATGATGTCATGACCAAATCGAAAAAACTCTACAAATTCTTGACATTATGGCTTATTATATTTTTTGTGCAGATCACTCTCCTTAAGGATACCTAATTATTATTATCAAGTAGTGTAAAAAATTATTACCATTACTGTAGGTAGGTATTAATAATTATTATTAGGTATTAATAATTTTTAATAATGACTATTATTTATCATTAGTAATTAATAGTACCTAATTATTAATACTTGTTATTATTACACTCGGTATCTGAAAACCACGTGCTGTTCGAATCAGCTGAGCCAGTATGAAAATTGACCCGACAGGCTGCCGCATAATTCACCCCCACGTTGACGACTTTTGATCTGCTCCAACTTAGAGCCCTCGTTGTGAACGAACGGCTGGTCGTAGAAATCTCTAATTAAACTCTATTCAAATACGAACTGAAAACTCTACCATTGTCTTTGAATTTTTCGAGGTATAAAGTTTTCAAAATTTCAAAATTTGTTTTGAACCCCTTCCTATTGACCTAGGGTTATGAAACGTTTCAAGGATCTGCCTGTAGATGAGCAATTTGTTATGCATTGATAGTTTAGAATATCTACCTAGCAGCCAGGACAAGTTTTTGAATTGTATACTTAATTGTTCTTTTTTTTTTTTAAATAATATGCCCCTTCCATCTTAATTTGGCATCAAGAGTTACCCATAAATACTTTGCAGTATTAGAGTAGGGAATATTTTGTTAATGCATGATGACTTGTATTGTTCTTATTCTCTTGTTCGTAAAGTTGTTGTGGGTAGTTCATTATGCTTGAGGCTCCATTTTACCTACACGAATTGATATTTCAACAGGCCAAAGAATCTCCTAATTCGTATACCTTGGGCTCGAGGATTTGATACCACGGGGAAGTTATTATTGCTTCTTCACCCTTTTCTCCAGGATTGAGGATGTGCGTTAGATCATTCCCACCCATAAAACCCTCAGTCATTTTTGGTCGAAATGGGATTTCGACGGAAATTCGAGTATGTATTTACTGTCGTGATGTAAAAGTTTGTTATCGTCCATGTAACACGTAAATAAATTAAGGGAAAGATTATATTGTCATCAAGATTCGCCCCAACCCTCCGTTATCGTTGGCGTCACTCGATACAATATCCAATTACTGAAGCACCCAATGTTAC
Source organism: Stenodema calcarata (assembly GCA_963920205.1). Taxonomy (NCBI): domain Eukaryota; kingdom Metazoa; phylum Arthropoda; class Insecta; order Hemiptera; family Miridae; genus Stenodema; species Stenodema calcarata. The sequence goes on along the minus strand of OY986056.1, from coordinate 17,757,476 downwards.
AGAATGAGAATGAAGCGAGAGCCAAAATTACGGAGATGTCAAACTTTTATCTCTCAGTAATGTGAAATAAATGTAAAAGTAAATAACGATTTCGATTCGACTTGCAGTTGGGTAATTTATTTTCCCTCCGACCATTGTTTGAACCATAGTGACGTATTTGATAAATCTCTTTTGTTGGTTCCGAGTGATAATGTCTTTTGTATAATAAATTAGTTTTGCTCAACTTTCCACGGCGTATTTTCGAATCACTCACGAGCCGATTCGAGCCTCGTTTAAAAATTAACCAAACGACTTTTGGAATGTATGCGTCCTCCCACCTCAATTGAACTGATGCCCCGGTACTGAACAAAAGTTGCAATAAAAGTACCGAATTAAATTCCCTAACTAAAGGGCATATCTAGGAACGTGGTAGCGTTCCACCCCATCAAGCAAACAAGAGAAGAACTAACGGTACCTAGTGTAGGTAGGTAAGTTTACCTAACTTTACCCAACGTTACGGAACGCGATTTCCAGTAATCCACATCATAGCTCCTATTTCACCGATCAACTTGAAATTTGGCGTGAATCTTCTAGGCGGGGATAATAAAAAGCCCTGAAAGTTTCAAGTCGCTAGGTCTAAAGGGAGCTTTAGAGTTATGTAGCTTCAAATACCCGGTTTTTCGCACTTACTTTTGTTCTTCTTCTCATTCTTCTTATTCAGTTACGCAAGACTAAAGCCTCTCCACCTTCTCCGATTGACTTGAAATTTTGCACAGAGCTTCATTCCAGCTTGAGAGAGAGAGCCTTTTAAAAAATTTAACCCATTATCTTAACCTATAAACAATTTTTGAAACAAAAAAACAGAAATGTTAGGCTAATATTGTCCTCTATGATGAGTATACAGCCTATATAACAGGACCAATCGAATTTAAATTTCGCTCAGAAATTCTTATAACATGAACCAGGTTTGAAATTTGAAAGGTTTGACCCATTATCTCAACCCAACGAAATTTTACGAATAAAAAGCCTAAATTTAGGCTAATTTTGGCCACTTTCACGAGTCTACAGCTGATCAACTTGAAATTTTGGATGATAGGGTGTGTTATCTGAAACCACCTGTTAAAGAAAAATAGCTTCTTCTCTTCAAAAATTCGCTGAAAGGAAGGACGATGATTCATAAGTAAAGATGACACTTACTGATTCGTCCAAATTGGTGCTATGAATCCGGTCCGCACAGGAGTTGTGTGAATGACTCCGGGGATTCCTGTCGCCGCGTTGTTAAAATGGCGGCAACCATCGAGAAATATTTCGGAAAAACGGTCGTTTGATGGACAGTAACGAGGCGGTTCGGGACTGTATTTTCCGTCTCTTCGCCATTTCCAACTCCCTCGTCACCCCCGCCGTAGTGGCGTCATTAATATCGGGCCGGAGCGAGTCTGAGGAGAATCCAATGGGGTTATGAGGATTCGGAAAGTTCCTCTTTGATAAAGCCATTTAATTGTTCGCAAGTCCCGGTCACCCCCGGTAGTGGTCATGATGACAGGTGATGTACGTACTGTAGCCAATGTGACACGACTCAAACTTGCTTTCCCCGTAATGACCGAATTTTCGAAGAAAAACTTGTAACCTGTTGATTTTATTCACGGCTTCTAAATTTTCACAGCTAACTACTTTTCGGGCGTACTTAACAATAAATAAATCACATACCTAAATCATGAATTATATTAAAGAACTAATTTATTTATTTATTTTATTTGTATTTATACAGGTACCATCTAGAATATATAGAAATCTGCTTTGGTTACCACCCTGCTCTCCCATTCTAAAAGTGCGGTAGTTTTCATACCCTGACTAAAATATTTTTAAAATAATGAAGTGATTCGTTGTTTTTTTTCTCAAATTAACCATTATTGCTGTTGAGGGGTTAGGATGGTTGGTACTGAGTCTCAACTGATGACGTCCTACCGATCGCTTTAACCGGAAATAAATTTCGTTATTTACCCACAGATAATCTGTTACCCACCGCCTTCCATTTCCGTTATCAATTCCATCTCTCTGTATCGTCCCTTCGATACACGACGCCTCCCCAGCTCGGTATAAACAATTCAACGATCCGACCCCGTCCCCGCCAAGATTATTGCGAAGGGAGTCCGATATTGTCATCGTCCCGAACGGATTAGCAATTCATGAAACGGCCTCTGGTATCTCCTCCAGCCTCCTTTGTGCCACTATGAAAAGGTACAACTGCGCAATACAAAATAGAAGGGTCGGATGGTGTAAGTGGAGGGAACTTCCTCGGCCCATGAATGATTAATGCTTTCAAGGAGAAAATTAAACTAAGGGTCATTATCGTATTTACGAGTCTGACTTGCAAATATTCATGATGTAAACAGAGCAGTAGGTACATTAGACACCAAAACCTGAGTGTATGATCTTATTGATTAGAATGGAGAGAGTAAATCCTTCTTTAAGCTCATTTGGTGCGATATTGTCAATTGTGAACCAATTATTTCATATATTTATGGGGCTCACAATACATGTGCATAAACCGTTGTGTATAAAAATGCAGCGTTTTTCAAATTTTGGCGAATTTTTTGAGAAAAGGAAGCTACTGTTCTTGGTCCAAAATGTTTAAAAATCGAATTTCCGAAGAATTTTCATACCAAAGTCCGTTTTAGACCATCTGGAAATCACTGCCAAAAGACACCAAAAATCGTATGTATGTATGTGCATTGTGCATATGTGCATGTGCACCTATATATTTAGGTATAATTTATGTATGTATCATTCCAGACGATAACTCTCAATAGAATTGAGATGAAAAGTTCACATCTGCACAAAAAACTGGCTTGGCAATCGAAAGGCTAGGTTCGTAGATGGGCAGAATCAGGCCACTCTAAGGGGGGTTTGCGGAGTTTTCAGGGGGGGAAAATTACCCATAAACTCCCAAAATGAAGCAGTCTGACAAGTGACACTCATTTAAAGGTTTTTTTACGCTGAACACGATGGTGATACCAGAATTGCGATATCTTATTCCGTTCCCAAACTTTGAAGATGAAGAAACGTGGTTGTTAGTTGAGATGTTCTTCATGGTTCATTCTGATACCGCAATTTTGAATTCAGCATCGTGTTCAGCGTTGGAAAATCTATAACCCAGTTTTTACAAAAAACCAGTAATTTCTTCTACAATTCGCTCTTATTGCCATGCTGAATGACTGGAGTTTTTTTTTTTTTTTTTGTAATTTTTTTTTTAGCTCTATTGTAAAATGTTATTCATAGGGGCTTCGATTCTCTGGCTCTGGGTTAATAAAAACACAATGTACATGTCATGTACTCGTATGAGACACACATTATTTGGCTGCGGCGGACAGATGTGGAATCAGATCGAGTAAAGACTCATATCCTGGCTGAGTAGGGCGAATAATGTATTTCAAGTCGGTCCTAATACTTCTCTTTTACCCTTCGGTTTTAGGGAGTTAGTGCGGTGTGTTAGGGGAGATGGGGCTGAGGGAAAAGAGAGGAAATATAAGAACAAGAAAAGAAGAGAATCCGACGTATAAAGACACTGAACGAGATAAGGAATGAATTCTGACGGGGCCGGGCCCCCGTGGGGGCCCCTTCCGCATCCACCTTCACCATGGCCCTTTCGGCGCATACATTATTCATAGTCAGACCTACCCCTTTCCCACTTCTTCCCGCCACTCCTCCGGAGAAATTATTCATCTGCACCAATACTTCCCGAGAGGGACGAAAACCGCATTCGTTCGAGATGTTGAGGGGAAAAGAGGGTTGAAACCCTCTCCACGAATACAATAATAGAAGATTATTTTTCTTTTATCGTGAAATTCTGAGAAATCGAGCTCTTCCAATTTTTTCGTCTTTAACGAGGCGAATTTCGATCGCGTGGAAGAGCCATTTCATCGGGAAACCGGCGATCCATCCCCACCGGCGGAATATCATGGCGACCCGTCCCCGTTAGCTTTTTGTCAATCCGTCCCGGGTAGTCAATCCATCCCCGTAGAGAACTCTCTTGTCCACAACTCATCCCCATGTTAATGTTCGATAGAACACGAATGTCCAACTAATCTATATGTCTGTGATCTGTTGTTTGGGGGATTTTCATTCCGCAACCCCGTCCACTTGATCCATATGACCAACTAATCTACACTAGAGACCAAAAAAACCTGCGCAGTTGAATTGTTGTCGAAGAGTCAAGTTTAAATCGATAACAGTTGGGTTAGAGTCAATAGTAAGGTCAATAACAAGGCTAACAGAGATTACGTGCAGAGGTCCATCCCTGTTTTTCCTTAACTATCCAGTTTTTTCCTGTAATGCTCTTATGAATTCACGATAGAAACCTACAGGAAACCGTGAAACTGGTAGCTACACCAGAAGGCCGGCATCAGGGCGTCCAAGGGCGACGGATCCTGCTGCAAACCCAAGGAACTCAGTCCAAGCAGCGTGATCTCTAGCAAATTGAAGACGAGCCGTTCGGTGTGCTGGGGTGAGTAGAGGACCTAAAGCACGGACTATGGATTGAAGATTAACATCAGCAGGCTTCTGTAGGCTTCTATCGTGAATTCAAGAGAGCATAACAGGAAAAAACTGGATAGTTAAGGAAAAACAGGGATGGACCTCTACACGTAATCTCTATTAACCTTGTTATTGACCTTACTATTGACTCAAACCCAACTGTTATCGATTTAAACTTGACTCTTCGACAACAATTCAACTGCGCCGGTTTTTTTGGCCTCCAGTGTATATGTTACTAATCCGTTGTTTGGAGGATGTTTTTATTCCCCACATATTTTTATTAAAATATTTTCATACTTATTGAAATATACATAATATGTAAACAATGAGAAGCCAGGTGAACGGACAAGCGATAAGAAGAATTTGGCACCTAGTGAGTGGAGGGTCGTATCATCAACCCGTCCCGGCTACCTATAAAAAAGAAATTACCCATAAATTCCCAAAATGAAGCAATCTGACAAGTGACAGGTTTCTTTTTACGCTGAACACGATGGTGATATCAGAATGGTGATATCAGAATTGCGATATCTTATTTCGTTCTCGAAGTGGAACATTTTGAAGATGGAGAAACGTGGTTGTTATTTAAGATGTTCTTCATGGTTCATAAGATTCTGCTCTAATGTGATAATGGAATGAGATACCGCAATTCTGACTTCAGCATCGTGTTCAGCGTCGTAAAACCTATCAACTGAGGTGTTTCTCGGCAAAATCGAGCAACATTTGTTACAAAACCAGTAAAATGGAGATAATTGACACAAAACCAGTTATTTCTTCGAAAATATCCTCTTGCAGCCATGCTGCATGATTGTGGATTTTTCGTCTTTTTCGAATCGAATTTTGATCTGTGGAAGAGCCATTCCATCCCAAGTGAAGAGATCGGTTTGAATTGAAATCCAGATTTGAGCTATTTTTCGTCTTTTTTGGCCAAACGTTGGTTGTGTGGATAAGCCATTCTATCCCAATCGAATACATTTGTGTAAATTTAAATTGAGCGTTTTCCGTGTTTTTTCTGTGTTTTTTTTTTTTTTTTTTCAAGTTTAATTTTGATTGACTGGAAGTACTTTTTCATCGTAATAAATTTCAGTTTGTAATGGTTTGCTGAGTGCCCCTTCCCGAATTTTTGTTTCAACCACTCTGGAGATGGCCAGGTCTGTAAATGCAGACCAGGACATCCCTCTGGGTGGGCATAATTGCCTAACCTCCCCAGGAACAGGGGTAACTCAGCAAACCCATACATTACAAGTTTAAATTGAATCATGAAAGACAGCATTATTATGACGAATTGAAAAATAGGTATGTTATGATCATCCCGTTATAATTAAATTATGTTGTATCTTAACAACACAAAGCTTCATAATTTTTGATTTTCATATTGTTCTTATTAATAAGAACAATATGAAAATCTAAAATTATGAGAATAATTATTCTCATATTACTACCTACTCAGGTTTTTGTACAATAAAGCTCAATTTCTTATGCTGAGTTTAATACAAGGTATTGATTACCTTTCCCCTTCTAAATTTAAATCTCACCACATGTGTGGAACTATGCTAGTAGTGATAATATGTGGGTTCTTCCGGCCTACCTAAAGGCATATGCCCATATTATCACTACTTACCCTCAGCGGTAAATATCGCTCTTCAAAATATTCCGCTTTGTTTCGTACAACTTTTCCGATGATATCATCATCCAAGGGCGACAAATGTCTCGGGGTTCACTCGACTCCCTGGAGCCCCGTTTTGTGTGACGGCTCGAGATAATAATGCACCATCTTTTCCGTCCTCTTGATTGCTCTCTTTTGTGCAAAATAATCTTCTTTCTCCGGAACCCGAGTGGAGGTCTCGTACGCGCCTGCGTATTGCATATCCCCCTCAGACCATTATTCCCACGATATGATTTCCACAGAGATCCCCGGCCACGGAGCCTTTTATTATGATGGATGCTCTTCCTTTCCGCGAGGAAAGAAGCGTTGGTTGGTTGGTTCTCATCAATTTTCATTCTCCTGAGCGAATTTCCCGCCTTCCGAGACGTTGGAGGGCATAGAAAATCACGAGCATTGTGTCCGACCCCGCGTTCCCGACCTCCAACACGAAGTCTTCAGACGGAATGAGGTGGGATTTTACGATCTTCGAAAAACCCTTGAAGATTCATTCTAAAGAGCGGAAAGAATGTTCTGATGTAATTTATATATATATATATCTCCTTCTCTCCCGCCCCATTTCAACTTCGTTCGCCCTTCTCATCAAAGTCGTCGTCATTATTTGATTCGCGGATACAAAAATCCAAATATTGCATTGTTGAGTAGCATGTTACATGAATTCAGATCTTGCTAAGTAGATTCTTGGTCCAAACTGAAGAACTCCTGACGATAATACAATTTAAGGCGATCTTAACACTTTTGTATGTGATAGGACTAAGATCCTAATTAACATGAGGCTTGTTGCAGGAACAGCTCATTAGAAGATCTGACCAGAAGTATTATACCTACTTATGATGCAAATCTCTAAAGCATGAACGAACATGAAAAAACATGAATGAAAGGTCGAAAAAATAAAATTTGGCTCATGAAACTTTCTAGTCAATCTGTGAAATATCTCATTGAAACTACGAGTAGTATTGAAAATAATCTCAAAATTCTTTTTCTTTTCTTTTTTTTGTATGGGGAGTTACAGATAAAAAGTGGTATCTCACTTGTGATTACGATCATTCACAATGAAACGTTTCCCTCTTTACCCGGCCTGCACAGTGCAATCGCTTCAGTTTTAGGTAGATGCAATCCTGTGCATGTGAGTGGCACCTTGCTTACGTCTATCTCCATGATTCCGCCTTCTTAGAACAACAAACACAAAATTCGTTCTCTGCCCTCCTAACTGTTCACAATTTACCCTTTAATCAGACAAAACTTCTCACATATTTCAGTGTTTTACTGGGCCATATTATTTGCGGTCGAGATTTGTGAGTGTCAAAACCAGGAGGCCATACGTACATACCCGCTGCCCTGTGTCGTATCGATATTAAGTGCTATGGTACTCCTTGAAACCACCGGTTCGTTGTTATTGTGATTCTCGATCCAATTACAGAGGATACAGTAGTTTAACATCTATGGGAAGGAACGACTATTTGAAACCTCTGACAGAACCAAAAAGCATCGAAGAATGTCCGCCAGGAGCTTACAAATCAGATTTGAAATTAAGAAACGAACCAGTTCAAGACGGCGACTGCGTTTGCAACATCAGTTCTGATGACGGTGACAGGCTCACAGGTTGCTACAGGTGAGAACCACAATCTTCAACTAAAGTAATACATTCGTGCATACGAAAAAAAGAGTCTGTAAATTCCTTGTAAATTCCATGCATATTGGTCAATCATAAAGTAGGTTACTATGACATCTCCTAAGGACCTACTACCATCATCTGATCAAATCCCTGGTCCCCCAAATAGAGCAACGCTAGTGAAAATTTTGATTTTGGTGACAAAACATTGATTACTTCCCAAAAGGTTTCGCCTTGGTTCTACATACACGTTTATGTATTCCTAGCCGTTACCCGTGCGTTGCGCCCTAGGGTGAACAGGGGAGAATTTCAACGTAGCTATTGAAGAAAGCTATTGAAGTAGCTCGACATTCTTTGTTATTTCGGTTGTTAGAAAAAATTATATTACTACTTGATTAAAAGATATTCTAGAGGTATTTTGACTTTTTTAATAATATACACCAGTGTAAGACCTACAGTATTTTAGAATTCAAATTTTTTAATAGCAGACTATTGATTTTGTAGAGTTTTTCGTACTCAGATTCATTTTTCTCGAAATTAGGCAACAAGCAGATACCTTTTCTTTCCCTGTGCTTACGTCATAAGATTTCGCAAGATTAATAAAAAAATTTCCACTCGTGATTTCTGATCATCTTCAATAGAAACTGAAGGCTTTGTTTGCTATATTTCAACCGAGCTTATAAAAATTAGCGACAAGATGGAGGATTTTTCTACGTGAATATGTAAATGAATGCAAAATGAAGGCGCGGAATTCCAGAGGCTTATTAAAACCCGATCACCTAGCCAGCCAGCCCTCTGACGTCATAGGCTCTTGCGGCATAGGCTGTGACGTACTAGTTGACCTCCTGCCAGCCGTCTGACGTCATACGCTCGTTCGTCATAGGCTCTGACGTACTAGTTGGCCTCCGGCCAGCCGTCTGACGTCATAGGATCTTACGGCATAGGCTTTGACGTACTAGTTGGCCTCCTGCCAGCCGTCTGACGTCATACGCTCGTGCGTCATAGGTGCGTCTGACGTAGTGGCCCGCCTGTCGCTTGTGTTCTGACGTGATCTGAGGGAAAGGGTGAATCAAGGAAACAAATTTTTCCCGTTTCAGTTTATGTGCCAAAGCAAAGACATGAAAATGTCAAAAGAATGTCAACTCCATCCTGTTGTTGATACAGTCGAGAATTAAATGCTTGCATACGAGTCTGCAACACATTGGGACATTTTATGTCTTTAAAGAAGTGATTCAAGAACCTTCGAACAATCTACATCACCTACCCCAGTAGCGTAGTTGTTATACTTAATTGTAGGGTTCATCATAAATTATGAAGCTTGCATTCGTATAGACAATAATATTGTATTATAGTACAATATTATAGTATTATAGACAATAATATTATATTATAAATGATTGAGAATGATCACCTGTGTGTAAACAATTATTTAAACAATCACGCTCATACCGCAGCTTGTCGGCCACGCACTCCGCAGTGGTTAACGTAATATGGTTAGGTAAATCGAGAGCTATCCAACGAGTGGTGAACGATTTTTGTACGATGATAACTGGCGAACATAAAGTTCCGTAGCACCGAATCGGTTGTAAGCGAAAATCATCAGAAATCTTCGTGACGATTTCGTGTAACGCTTTTGTGTAACGTTTTTCGAGTTATGTGCCAGAGTAAAGACATAAAATGTCAAAATCTTGATGATGCGAATTAATAAGACGCGTGTATAGTGGTTCAAAATGTTCCCCGTAAATGTTCGACAAACACAGGTTTAAGTAGGTATAAATTATTTCTGTTATACATAAATTCTAAGAGAAAATTCTATGCTTATTATATCAACCTTATGTAATATTCTATGGCAAGGTACGCTGCATATGGCAACAGGATCAAAACTGTTTTGAAGGCGTCCATCAAATCGGCATCTAGATATCTCGCCTACACGTCGGACATAGGGGAGTCCTTTCGTCCAGTCGTCCCGCGATTTGTGGTCCGCCTAGGATACGCCGTCTCTTGGGCCTACGTACTAACGGGTGAGGAGTCAGAAGTTGATGGTCAGGAAAAAATGGTTTCAGTGTGAACTGGAAAACGTGTAATATGATCAGAACCAAAAAAACAGGACACTAATCTCAAAGAAGTTTTCTCACCTTGTCATTTTAAAATGTAGGTGATGTAGGTGGCAGTTGAAATATAGGTGATTTTTGAGTCCTATGATAAATTGATGAACTAGTGTTTTTTTAAAAAGTCAAAGTCAAGAGGATGACACCATGAAGATAAGATTCCAAGCAATGTTCTAAATTTTCCTAGATGTGGCATATCATTCGTGGAAGGCTAAAATGCGGCAAGAAGGTCGTTTCAAACCTGGTCTGATGCCCTGGAATCGAACTCCGAAGCCGGATCCAGCGACAGCAGCTGTAGCTGCCTCTGATGAACGGGATTGGCGCGTCGTCGCTGTCAAGGAAATGGTATTTCAGAGTGTCGCGTCAATGGGACTTCCAGCCTTCACCATCCACACAGTCGTCGCACACTCCGGTTTCCTCTACAAAAACTTCCGGAACGTCAAAATACAGAAATTCGGGCCGGTGGCGAACGGTCTCGCCATCGTTCCGTTCCTTCCATTCATGTACGACAAACCCTGCGAGGACGCCATCGAGTGGCTGACGGACAAGGTGGAGGAAGCTTACCAGAAACGGCACAAAAAGAATAAATAAAATACGAAACAGGATTTCGGTGAATTAAGGGATATGGTGACAGTCCTACCAGTAACTATAGTTATAACGTATCGATTCATACTTAATTAAAATATAATGAGTTCCTATGCATTGGATTGAGTTCTCTTGATGCATAATACCTATAGATTCCTAAACCATACTATGTTCACCTAGAAACATCATAACCAACAAAATGAAATAGATAATGTTGCAAAGTGTTCCTTGTTCCTATGGCTAGGTAGAGTAAAGAACCCATCAATGATCTAAAAGGTAGCCGGGCCATTTTAGGAAAAATTCTAAACTTAATTGTGATTGAGAGGAATGCCAGGATGGAGGTTTGGGGGAAAGTGTAGTATGACGTACTCAGCCCCAATTGTTTTGCTATTTTAGTAAGTTACTATTACGACCTTAAGTAAAGCAGAACAACCCAAATTGATGGCCGCAAAGACGCATTAACGAAAGGAGTATCAAAATTTCCACTCGTGATTTCTGATCATCTTCAATAGAAACTGAAGGCTTTGTTTGCTATATTTCAACCGAGCTTATAAAAATTAGCGACAAGATGGAGGATTTTTCAACGTGAAGATGTAAATGAATGCAAAATTAAGGCGCGGAATTCCAGAGGCTTATTAAAACCCGATCACCTAGCCAGCCAGCCCTCTGACGTCATAGGCTCTTACGGCATAGGCTGTGACGTACTAGTTGCCCTCCTGCCAGCCGTCTGACGTCATAAGCTTGTGCGTCATAGGCTCTGACGTACTAGTTGGTCTCCGGCCAGCCGTCTGACGTCAAAGGCTCTTACGGCATAGGCTGTGACGTACTAGTTGCCCTCCTGCCAGCCGTCTGACGTCATACGCTCGTGCGTCATAGGTGCGTCTGACGTACTAGTTGGCCTCCGGCCAGCCACTGACGTCATACGCTCTTACGGCATAGGCTGTGACGTACTAGTTGCCCTCCTGCCAGCCGTCTGACGTCATACGTTCGTGCGTCATAGGTGCGTCTGACGTAGTGGCCCGCCTGTCGCTTGTGTTCTGACGTGATCTGAGGGAAAGGGTGAATCAAGGAAACAAATTTTTCCCGTTTCAGTTTATGTGCCAAAGCAAAGACATGAAAATGTCAAAAGAATGTCAACTCCATCCTGTTGTTGATACAGTCGAGAATTAAATGCTTGCATACGAGTCTGCAACACATTGGGACATTTTATGTCTTTAAAGAAGTGATTCAAGAACCTTCGAACAATGCTACATCACCTACCCCAGTAGCGTAGTTGTTATACCTACTTAATTGTAGGGTTCATCATAAATTATGAAGCTTGCATTCGTATAGACAATAATATTTATATTATAAATTATTGAGAATGATAACCTGTGTGTAAACAATTATTTAAGCAATCACGCTCATACCGCAGCTTGTCGGCCACGCACTCCGCAGTGGTTAACGTAATATGGTTAGGTAAATCGAGAGCTATCCAACGAGTGGTGAACGATTTTAGTACGATGATAACTGGCGAAGATAAAGTTCCGTAGCGCCGAATCGATTGTAAGCGAAAATCATCAGAAATTTTCGTGACGATTTCGTGTAACGCTTTTGTGTAACGTTTTTCGAGTTATGTGCCAGAGTAAAGACATAAAATGTCAATAATTGTATTGTTCGTTATGACATCAAGTATGGTGGCCCAGTTAAGTCCATTCGATCTATATGTCCAATTAATCTATATGGTACTAATCAGTTGATTGGGGGATATTTTTATTCCACAACCCCGTCCACTTGATCTATGTGTCCAACTAATACCAAAAACCAAAATTTGAAGGTGCGGCCGTAGACAGATCGCCGCTTCCTTACTAGACTTCGTAGCCTTCCCACTTGACAAGCACTTACTGAGAAAGTGACTTTTTTTTTAATACGCCAAATAATCCCGATTTAGTCGAAATAGTTACCTACAGAGTTCCCTCACATCCCGTGGATTAAAATACGTAAATGTAAGAAAACGGACAACGACAAAATACCCTTTAAAGTACGCAACACGGCAATCCCGCTTTGCCTGGTGATATTGCGGGTCTGCCCCTTGTAACGTTTGAGCCACCTTTTTTCGAACGCATGGATACTGTGAATCCTTTGATATCATACAGTATCCATGCTGACGTTTCAATCCGCGAGGTTATCCTCTCAGGTTATCACTTACCTTCAACGTCAAAACAAATCGCGAATTCCGGCGATCCGTTTGACCTTTTAGTTCGTTTTCTACTTTTTTTCATTAATATTCTCGTCTAATATTACGTTGTTAACTTCTTATTTGAACGTTTTTTAAAGTCGGGCGTAATTTTAAACTGGTGAAATTATTGAAATACAATCGTTTTCTAGGTTCGAAAGTTCCAACGTCTGTCACCATATCAAGTGACTGTCGCTCTGATTCCACAACCTTATATTTTTAATTGTTCAGTATTTATCGGTATCAGTTTAGTGCAATAAACGTGTTTTACAAAGTGCATTTTATTACTGAAGCTTCGTGGAGTAGGTAGGCGATTCGCATCGGTAGTAATTATCGACACGATTCCAGTTTCGCGTCATTCTAGTATTTCAACATTACTTGTGGGTATTGCAGAAGTTCAGGCGTCGTTAATTGGTTAGTATCATTATACTTTTGCTTGCCAAATATTAGTATTCAACGAAAGTTCGCTCAACTATGTTGAAGTACAATGTACCTACTTACATGTAGGTCATGACATGATTCCAACTCATTGAATTGGTCGACTGTATTTTTTTCTATCTACATCACTTGAGTTGACCGTGTTGTGAAATTCGCTTCAAATCGAATGTGCTAACAGTCTTTGAAAGACTACGGCTGTTTACGAATAAGTGCACAATAGTTCTACTGCTTTCTCACAATCCAGAATGACGAGGTCATTTCATTTCGAATGGAACAAACCTCACTACTATCTGATAGGATTGATTACCTGTACTCGTATATAAGCAAATCACTTTCTACAACTTGAAATCGCCTCGTCTCTCCTTACACATGTGAGAAACATTCCCAGCATATCCCGCCATGTGCACCCAAGTATCTTGCTACAAGACCCCACATTACCTTGGGATTACTTGCAGGTTATCTCTTTGTGTGCTGGAAACTCCTTTCACTTTTCTGCATTACATCTAATCGGACAGAATGTACCTCTAATTGTTCCTCGTTTATTTTGTAATTTTTTTGAAAATCAGTCGAAATGATTGAGTGAGGAAGATGCTAAATTCTCGGGAGTCCTTTGAATTGAGATATACCTCATGGAATATCACGAGAATAAGATTTGTTGTTTGAACAACTTTTGATTCATCTTGAAGTCGCAAGTTCTCTAACACAGACCTAAGCTGATATCATACGGTTGCATCACTTCGCCTTACCCCTTATCAGTCATATTATAGGATGTGGCATTTCCGTTTATAAACTAACTTCTCCTGTGATTCTTCATGGTTTTTAGAAACTGATGACATTATGTTCTATTTAGGGTAACTTTCACGAGAGTACAGGAGGTACCCACAGGAAAATATGGGTGTACGGTAGGGGACTTATGGGAAATGTAGTAAGCCTTAAATAAATATTGAAAGGCTTTTGTTTAAGACATGAAACCAGAAAATTAGTGAACTTTACTAGTAGCCCCATCCATAACCCACTCACTAGCTCTATGGTACTGGTAGGGTCGCCTACAGTATTGTTATGTTGGCCACTCCGTATGTGACAGCGTTACGTTCCAGCTTGACTTTTCAGTTCATGAACTGATCCGCTGGAACGTCTTCTTGTAATGTGCCTGATTTCGACGACACCCAATATCGAAAGAAGAAACAAAGAAAAAAGTTCCTGAACTGAGTGCAGAAATTTCAAGAACTGGCCGCGCTGGAAAACGGCGTGAGAAACACTGTCAAGAACTAACCTCGCTGGAACGCAGTTAACCCTGCGCGTAGTTTCTGCGCCGATAATGTTCATGTTCTAGTTCACAAACTCAAGTGCTGGATCAAACCTGCTATCAATATACGAGGGAAGACCCAAAAAAACCCGGGAATTTCGTCTTAACTTCTTCAATTCTTAATATTTTTTCACCAAATTTTGATCACCTTCAAGTGATGTGAGCCGGCGCGTTGTCACCTGCTCGCCAAAGATCTGCCCTTATGTTTCGGATACTCTCCCTTAATCTTTTCAAAGTCTCCAAGTACATCGTCTGGTTAACAGATTGACCCAGTGGAGCGAACTGCTTGTGCACAACACCTCTGCAATCGAAGAAACGAAATTTGGGTGTTTAATGAGCTTTGTCTTGATGTTTGGTTTTGGAACGAGGAAAGCCAGGTGACTTCCACTGGCTTGATTGCTGCTTTGTTTCACCAGTGACTTCACCTTCGAAAAAAATCAGGGTCCCCTTTAAGTCGACCCTGCTTTTGCTTGTCTGTGAGAAGGTGAGAGACAAATTTGGCCGCAACTCTACCTATGTGCAAATCTTCGGATAAAATCCTCTGAATTGAACTCCATGATATTCCACTCATAAGGAAGTAAATTAGTAGATTCGAAAGAAACGTATATTGATAATAGCTCCCAAGTACAGAGTTGCCAACATAACAATACTGTAAGCGACCCTGTCAGGTACTTACTCTCATGATTTTCTACACCTACTTTGAGGAAGGGCTACTACTTCTTTTTGGGCTGCCTACAGCCTTCTTAATCAGTTAGTTGAATAATTGATTTTTCCAGTATACACGCACTACCTGTCAGTTAACAAGCTGTTATTTTAGCATTGATTAACGTATTTTTACAAGTGCCTGTGATCTAACTTTTTAAAAACCGATCCTAACATTAATAAATCGACCAAACGGCCCACTTGGTGTAATTTTTGTCACTATAATATATAATTTTCCACGTTTGCCCTGCCCTCCTTATGGATTCGGTGTCGCCAAGCATAATGTTTTGACAACGTAGGGAGCTTGGTTTCATTCTGGCAGAGTGACGTCACAGCTCCCTCTTCCAATGAGGACCCATATTTTTAGCTGATGTACTTTTAAATTCGAGTGAAAACTCTCGAAAATCCATTTGGGAAATCGAATCAACGAAGTGACACTTACACTAGAAAGGTATTCCACTGAAAGATAGGCTTGAGTGAACAATGTCAGATCATTAGCACTGCGAAGGCTACGTAAGAAATTGTCATTTTTATCATTTTTATCATTAAAATTTATTTATTGTCTCGATAGGGTTTTCACCCTATCGAGATAATAAATAAATTTTACTTCTCACTGAACCTCACAACTGACACAATTGGAGTCGTCCACTCACCTGACCCAACTGCAGTATAAGTGATATTCGATCATTTAGTTCATTCCTACCACGTTATCGTGTTACTGAACCTATGTGGAAAGTTACCAAATGTTTATTATCGTCATGGTCTGATAATCGTTGCGGTTAATATTGAGAGTCGGTCACGCTCGTTGTTATACCACTTCTCGAATTCGTTTTTCAGCATGAATACTTCAGGTACGACTCGCTTATATCTACATCTAGATATAAGTATAATTAATTTATCATAGTCAATAGGCACTTGAAACAAATGGTATTGACGGTTCTCTCTGAATATTTAATTTCAAACAATTAAAGACAAATCTGATATAATTGCTCTGATGCTTGTCCGTTTGGTCTTTCTTCTAAAGTCAATTGCAGCTGTTACGACAGCTTTTCAAAATATGATATATAAATATATTTTTTTCAACTAGGTATCAATTGTCATCATATCCTTCTATAGTATTAAGTGCTGGGTGGTATTGCCTAAATGTGAATCGGTAATAAATACCGATCATTTTAATTTTTTAGTTAATTTTCGAAGAACGTTCTCAGACCGAAATGTTTAAAACTTGAATTTCCTTGTGTATGTGTCATACCAGACGATAACGCTCGATAGAATTGAGATGATAAGTTCAAATCTGCACAAAAAATCCGTCCTGGCAATTGAAAAGCTAAGTTCGTAGATGGGCAGAATCGGGCCACTCATATGGCCTGAGATTTGGGGAATTTTAGGGGGGGGGGGGAATTACCCACAAATTGCCAAAATGTAACTGTCTGACAAGTGACGCCTCATTTGAAGGTTTTCTTTACGCTGAACACGATGGTGAAATCAGAATTGCGATGTCTTATTACGTTCTCAAACTGGAGCACTTTGAAGATGAAGAAACGTGGTTGTTACTTGAGATGTCCTTCATGGTTCATCTGTTCTAATTTGATAACGGCATGAGATATCGCAATTCAGACTTCACCATCGTGTTCAGCGTTGAAAAATCTATAAATAATTTTTTCGAAAATTCGCTCTTATAGCCATGCTGTATGATTGTGAATTTGTTGTGTTTTATTATGTTTAAAACACAGATACTTGATACATATTGAATGGAGTCCGTTTATAAAAATATTTAACAACACAGATTCGGGATTGAGTACATGATTACAAAGTAGAGCGTTTCTTGCTTGCTCCATTCTCTCTAGGACGTGTTTTAGTCTGTCAAAGAGCCCTTGATCTCCCTCAGCCTCCTCGAGCTCTGTTCAGAGTCGCAGAGCCGATTTATATAATATCCTTTGTGGAAGGAAGGACAGGGTGTACGACCCAGGAAGTTTCGTCTTTGTCGCGGTCTAAAGTCTCTGACTTCGGTTGCATCTGTGGAAAGATCGCCCAGAGACTTCTGCCCTTTCTTGTATGGTCCTCTGATCATCGTGGCCAATTGATCCTTTCCTTGTGCTCTAGTATTGGAGTTGGCGGTAACAATCCCAGGGGCGAAAGCTCACTTTACAGGTACACTCAGTTGATGAAACACTAAACTTTTGTACAGGTTGTGAACGGCTAATGGTGTGTGGTAGCTCAGAGTTGTGCTGCATTGATGTGGGTTTCTCGTTGCTCATTTATTCGACCTGCACCCAGTTCTTGTTCAGTCTGCACATTCAGAGTTGCACAAGATGGAGATTCTGCTGAGCTGCAGCGCAGGTGCGTAAGGGTTGCACTGCCCCACTGCACTGTTTCAAGAACTGTCTGCACCGATGTAAAAGCTAAAGCTGCTTGACCTCCTCATGCGCTGTGATGAAAACATCGTAAACGTCTGCATTCGACCTCGAACGGTTGTGCAGACCCTTGCACTAAAACTCTGAGAAGATTGTGAATATCCACTCTTTCGCCCCTCCAGAATAGTCCAACTCTACGAATCCAGAATAGTCCTCAGATTATCCGAGAGTAAAGGTAGTAATTCCTCCCAAGTACGAGTGTTTTGACGAATTACTGTCCACTGAGCATAGTTGGGCGTATTCATATTCATAATTACGAATACGAATAAAATTTAATTCATAATTTGGAAAATTTTAATGAAGCCATGTTTGTGAACTTTCCCAGAAATGCTTATTTTTTTGTGAATTTTACTAAAATTGACTAAATTTTTGTGGATGTCACTCAAATTTCCCTATTTTACAATGAGTTCAAAAAAATTGGTTTTGTTTTACTGTTGAATTTTAATACATAAATTCAACTAAAATTGTGAATTTTCCCACAATTCACATAATACACACATAGTATGTGAAATATTATTTTTTGTGTGAATTTTATAGTTTTGCCATTTATGGATGAATTCAGCTAACATTTTTCCTTTTTACAGTAAATTTGACTAAAATGTTTATTTATTTTTATTTATTTTTTTTTGGGGGACTAAGGTACAGAAATGAACATTTTTCCAAATAAATTCCAGTGCAATTCGCATTTTGGCAAAATTATTTATAAAATTCACAAGATTGTGAAAAAGGAAGCTCACAAAATTGTCGGAAAATTCACACAAAAACTTTGAATTTTTGTAGGATTTATGTGGAAGAAACTTAATTTCAGTCAAATTCATTGTAAAATAGGAAAATTTGAGTGACATTCCCGAAAAATTCTGTAAATTTGAGTAAAATTCACACAAAAAAGTTAATTTCTGGAGGCCGTTACACTGTTACCATCCTGTTTCATTAGTTTCTAGCAGTTTCATCATTTTATGGTTTTCATGGTGATTATCCATTATCCAAACAGCAACTAACGTAGGTAACGCACCCATTTTCGTTCTATCCTGTTCCACAAATGGTAATAAGTAATAAGATAAAATACCGTATCTTGTTACCATTATTAGTCGTTCTGTAGAAGTTTGAATCCGTTCACAAACACTTTGTAGTTTAATGTGGCAATTCCTCGACTCGAAATAGCTTTCATTTGAAAACCCAGGTGTCGTAAAGTTGCATTTCGTAACTTGGCATTGTTGAAACCATGGCAGGAGCCCACCGGAGAACGGATCCGTTTCTCATGAACCTATTTGTACGATGCGGTGTTTGAAAACGTTCCTAATATACGTGAGTCTTATTAATTGATTTATAAGTCTCAATCTTTTACTATTTGGGAATTTCGATGTCGGGAAATGGGGTGAAAATTGTTCAGACTGAAGCTGATTATAGAGTCAAAAGCGACTCACGTCTACCTTGCTCTCTAGAATGAATGAATGATAACATGTTTTTATTACAAATTTTTTAGCAACATGGTAGGCTATTGGTATAACATGTTACATTTAGTTAATTTTTAGTTTACTACTATAGTTACATTATCAGTTATGTTACAAAATTTGTTCAGTAGGTGTATTACTTATTTGTTGATTTATTTATTTTACTTCATAGCATACAGCTTTTTGATATATTTGATTTTTCTCTTATATTGGTCCTTATCGCTCATCACACCAAACTGACCGCAATTGTCCTTATCCTATGCCACTATTCAACTAGGTAGTTATGATTAAACTCGTTCACAAGTAGTCGCCGGTATGCCCATGCTCTCTAGATGACCGACTGAACTTTTTATCAAACAGACAGCATAAGAAACTTAAGGTGTTCCACGTGGCTTGTACGGATTCCATTGTAGACGTAAATGACCTTGTAGATGGAATGCCCTAGATTTATAAGACAAAATTTGGGCATTTGCTCTTCGTGTACTTACACTGGATCAGCCAATTTGATGAAAGGTCTCACAAGGACATCCCTTGACTGGTACACGATTACTCAGCCTTCACGTGTGTCTTGGAAGATCCCCTGTAGGACGAATCCCTTGTCAGAACTTGTCCTCCTGAATAACAAATAGACGCCATCATTAATGAAATTATGAATAATCCGTGTTGACTGTCCATTTCGTTTTCTATTTGTTGCAGGTGAAGCATGAGGGTGGCAGGATGAGTAGGAGCGGTCGGAGATGGGCTCTCCTCCTGGGTGCCGCCCTCCTCTTCATCTACGTCACCTACAAGCTTGAATACTGCACATCCCGAGCTCGAGATGGCCCTGTTATGCTTCCAAAGAAAGTAAGCCTTAATAGTCAGATACAGTGAAAATGGTTCGTAGTCGTTAAAACAAAACATGATAGGAGGTTCTAATTCAGTAGGGTTTGTATTTGAAAATGAGGAGATTAGGTTTCGATTGGCAACAATCCGCAGTTACTGCAAACTTTTGCACTGGTTTTTGTGGCATTGCCCTCGTTAACTGAAAACATACAGCTGTTACGGTTAGGAACAGGGACGGAATCATCCCTCCAGTTGAAAACAGAGGGCTGAAATAACCAGTTCCTCCAATCGAGGCTCGAAAATTCGGGACGACTTTGGAACTTTGTGTCCAAATTCTGAAGTTGAATAATTTTTGCCCTCTGGCGCTTCTCTACGATGGAATATTCAAGTTGGCTCCTGTGGTTTTTTTAAACAACTAATTTACTCAATGGGCAAAGTTCGGTGTGTTTTACAATTAAATTGTAAAACACACCGAACTTTGCCCATTGAGTAAATTAGTTGTTTAAAAAAACCACAGGAAATTTTGATATAATATATTAAATTAGCCAAATTTTCAATCCATTCCATGACGAAAAGAAAGTTTTGCAGAAACTGGACAGGGACAAGGATGAAAGCGTCACATGGGGAAACAACATTTTCTAAATATCGTTTGAAGACCCCTTATTATTGTTTGGTTGTGGAAGAGTAGAATTGTAGGATTATAATATTATTATAATCCTACAATTCTACTATTCCACAACCAAACAATAATAAGGGGTCTTCAAACGATATTTAGAAAATGTTGTTTCCCCATGTGACGCTTTCATCCTTGTCCCTGTCCAGTTTCTGCAAAACTTTCTTTTCGTCATGGAATGGATTGAAAATTTGGCTTTTGAATGAAAACATACTGCACATATTGTGATCCTGAATAGTTCATTTTCTGGCTTATGGGAGTACCTTGTTCTTTGATGAGACACTACTGAAAGTGTCATATTTATACACATAAGAGGAAAAATAACTTGTCCTAGGCTGTGCCACCTCCCCTATTGATGAAAATTCCAACTACTTGACATTATACTGATAAATGCTCTTATTTTGATATCATAAAATTCCATTTAATATTCTTTCAGAACTTCGTCGTTGGTAATGACGCTAAAGTTTACCAGTACGACCGTTCGATGCCACTCATCTTCATTGGTGGAGTTCCCAGGTCTGGAACAACTCTTATGCGAGCGATGCTCGACGCCCATCCCATCGTCAGGTGAAATTTCTTAATGCTTACATTATTCTCTATTGACAAAAATTACTAATATGGTGGTATATTTCCTGCGTAAGTGGGTGATGAAAAAATTCAAAAAAAGTTTAAATAAATTTGTCGAGGTAGGAATGGTTTTGCAGTAAGTGGACTGTAAAAGGTGATTCAGGGAAACTAGAAGAAACGGTGTAATTAACGAAAGGACCGAAAGTTGAGCTCCCTGGCGTGATGTGACTTGTTTTTTAAAAGATATGGTACCAGAGAATCCAGATGAACTGAAGCAGCAAATCCAGAACAATCGGTACGAGTAGTGATGTGGCTTCTTCAATGCCAAAGTAGTGAAGTTCCTTGGTGCGTTGTTGTAAACAATACAGAGTAACGTTTTACGAGTTAACATGTTAACTAGTCATATTGTTGCCACATCAGTAGGCATAGAAGATCTCCAAGAGTCCAACAACTTCGCTCAATGCTTAGTATATCCAAAAGAACTAAAGACGACATACTCGTAATTGGTTCATTATTCGTGTTACTGCACCCATATTACGTTCAACAACCAAAATTGACCTCGACCTCTTTTTATTATAATAAAAAGAGGTATAAATACGATCTTTAAGACTAATCTCACGTCGTTCCTATTTATTCAGCGTTGTAATACAGTCGCCAATATTCAGCACGACTCGAGCGAAACTTCCAATCCGATGGGGATCAAATGGAAGATTTATGTTTTCCGAAAACTTTGTCCCCTTCCCCCTGTTTTTGGTCTCGCGATGTCACACATTTTTTCTCATCAACTCGGTAAATTCGAATGATGGGGAAATATCTCTCCTCCCCAGCCCTGGGGCAAGGCTCCTGATCTTAGAAACTTCTAAAAAAGTTTACCGGTCAAGTTCTGATTTATTTTTAATTTTTTCATTCCCTCTGCTCCGCGTTTTGCTTTCTGTGAAAATAAAAATAAGAAAAAAAAAGGCTCCCAGGAAAACGAACAAAAAGTTTCGAACGAGTTTCGTCTTCACAGTTATGCACGGTTGGGTGAAACTCAGTCAGAAAAGTTGTCGATCAGTGTTTTCTGTGTAGTTTCTTGTTTTGATGGAGTTGGACTAGAAATGTTTTTAAATCAACCGCCAACATCAATTTCTAACGTAAATAAACTGATTCGACTTCTTTTATGGAATTGCATTGAGGGGGAAAAAATAAACAGACCATCTCAAACTAAGAAAATCGTTCGTATTTCAGATGTGGTCAGGAGACGAGGGTCATCCCCAGGATTCTCCAGATGAGACAGCACTGGATGAAATCCAAGAAGGAGAGCATGCGGCTGGAAGAAGCTGGTGTCAATAATGAGGTGAGCGGTTTTCTGCATCTCTGAAGCCCAATTCTGGCTTTTCTTTTAGTTTCTTACTTAGTTCACACAAAACATTTTTCATCTTTGGATAAGTCTGAGAGTGGAGTGTGTATACTATACACTGTACAGTCAAAAATCCTTTAAGCTAACACAATATGACTTGTCTAGGTAATCAGTAGGAAAGTGCACCAATCGCAATGGCTATTTGTCTTTCCTGAAACGCCGTTCATCAGGGTGAATCATATCATGCGAATTGTGGGTGTTCTCTCTTGTAAAGTAGGCCGCTATTCCAGTGTGGCGATTTCTACTCAACTGAATTTGTTCTGATCATTTGCTCAAGGACTTCCACTGTCTCACCGCTCTGAGTTCTGATCAAGGGCTAGACCACTCGGGCTGTCCCTTGAGGTTTTCTATGTGTACAGAACCAGTGTATAAGCGGAGAAATGTAAATATGTTACTATATTCATGACTAGGATGCGAGCATTTACGATTTAATCATGTAGCACTGTAGTGTTTCTAACTCATTTGGGATTGAATCAAGAGAGGCCCGTGAAATATTATTGTTGTCCTCCACCCCTTTAAATTATAAATCAACACACTGCAACTCCATGATGATCCTCATGACAGTAACCATCTCTGCAACCGTCTACTCGTATCCCTGTATTTGAAGGGTATCACTTCCTTCCCTAAATAAAGCCCTTTCAAGCACCACATTGACCCTTTAAAACACGTTTACTCAATGCATTCTCATCTTTGAGGAATCCAATATTACACATTATTACGTGCCTAAACTACTCACTGAGGGTGGAAGGTGTGGTTTTGTTATCTTCTTGATTATTCGCGAGGTTATTGAGAATCGATATCGAGGTATGAGTCATACCGCATTCTACGTGGAATCCTCTTGTTTCATATTATTTCTTCCTACCTATTCGTGTAGGTTTCCTACGTTGTATGCAGTATCTTTTTTTGTTTTGTTTAAGGCATTTCCCATGATGATAACTATTCCGATAACTATTAATATTATTCCCAAATAATACTATTCCCTTTAGGTGTCAACTTTCGAGCTCTCGTTGTCTAGAATAATCTGGAAATGTGTTTGCCCACATTACCCTTAATTTACACTACCATGCTGTGCACATTATAACATATGTTATAATGGGGAGAGAAACCCGCTTTTTGTTGTTCCTGAAAAGTTATGATTTTTTAGATAATGAGATCAGTATTAACATATTATTATTGGTATATTATGCCAATACTGCTCTTATTATCTCAAAAACCATAACTTTTCAGGAACAACAAAAAGCGGGTTTCTCTCCCCATTTGATATGTTACATTCATGTTATTGCATTCATAAATACCTAGGTATAACTCCAACATTATTTATTAATATTTTTTGCAACACAGCAACATATAGGAACTAGTGAACAGCAGGGAAGTGATGAGATAGGCCTTAATCAGTAAGAAAACAAATGAAACTAGATAGTATGTTATCAAACAACTGATAATTTAGACGCTTTGTAGCAACGACATACGAATTTCAGGGGATGCCATCGCATGGGAAATGAAGAACAGTATGAAATACACTTAGTTCAAAACCAATTTTTTGAGATTGGCCATTATTGTTCTCAAGTGACGATTTGAACTCTACTAGTCCAGTGTAATCCTCATTCTCAATAAATAGTATTGAATTTTGAGAAGAAGGAGGAAACTGTATGTAAAGGTTCTGAGGAGCTACAGGAGTCACTAATACTGTTGACGAATTTTATTGACGTCCATCGTTGAATATCAACACAACTTCTGACTAGTTGATTCAATTATAAACATTTGAAAAACCACATCAAATGTCGATTAGTTTTCAATTTTTCATTTTTTGACTTTTTTAGTTCGTTACTGGGAAAAAAAGTTGGTAGGTGTTCCACTCCTCTACGTTCGAGATAAATTTGTTCAATTGTTGGAGTGCACCGTTACAATTACGCATTATATTTATTACTCGTATTTCTCGGTATCGGATGATAAACAAATTGAAGAGGTAGTTAGATGAATTTATTTATATGGTGATTGGAAAAATTATTGAAATAAACATGTGGTTGAAGATGAGATAGTAGATTCAATGTTGATCCTCCCCATTCGGGCGCTCACGGATTAAAGGATCACGCAGCAGACTTTGAAATCGCAGCAAGGGCATTTTATGTCTTCTTCGCAACCTGAAAAATATACAATCAGATGATAACACTGTAACACAAAATGGTACCATTCAAATGTCTGCCACCACTAACCTCATCTACGGCTACTACAAATATTAAAACGCCACAATGAATCAAGCTTGACGATCGACTAGTCACTAACTTCATTGTTTACTGGTGTGTGAATTAAATAGGTAAATGCTTGGTCAAGCAATTTCAGTTGAGTTTCTTCTTTAAAGAGAATATAATAATATTATATTATATTACATTTCTTCTTTAGAGAGAATATATTATATTCTCTCTAAAGGAGAAACTCAACTCAACATATTATGTGAGGCGGAAAGCCAAAAGGGACCTATTGTCGGTGTTCGTCGAACGGAAGTTATTGCTATTTTCTCAATCAGTATAGATTTATGAAGAATTTAAGACCAAAAGCATTTTTGTAGCTAGAAAACTGACGACGCTGTAGTATTTCAATATTTCATAATAAAAAAGTGGATTTTGAGAAAAGCGACCTTAAACTCAAAAATGCTACCTTCTTGTTATTTTTCAGAGTTAAGGAATAATTCAAACAGCTAAGTTCACTTAAAATTTTGCTGTAGGTAATCCAATATTAAAAATACTAAAAATTCGCCAACGTGCTCTGGCATGTAAGTTTTTCGCAAACTTTCTTCACGTTAGGATACCCAAAATCACCACGGAAGCAAGAGACATGTTGTCTAAAATCCAGGAGCGGACAAAAGGTCCTTTTTCTTGAAATCGATATTTTTGCTTGTTTAGGTTACATTCGATTCGATCTTTTAGGCCTATCAACTTGGTTCTCTTTTGCCTTTAATGCATTAAGACAAATACGAGAAATCGTATTTGAACTGGTCACCATTGCTTACGTCGTTCATCAAATTTTCATTAACTCTCAAGGAGAGGCGTCATTTGTAGGTTTGTACATCCCGCATACACATACATCACATGACAATCCAAAAAATTCATATTTGGCAGTGCAGTTTAATTAATTAGCAATATCTTAAAGGCAGTAGCAAAATTTGTTTAGTAATCGAGGTAGTCTTACGACCTGAAGTGGCCTTCGATAGGTTGTTTCTTGTTGAAATTGTACAGTTCGTTGAATAAAAATATTTTCGCATACTACGAGTATATTCGTGTGTAAGTTCATATTTGCTCTTCGAATTTGTACACCAAATTTTTTCGAAGAAACAGGTTCTCTGGAGAACCTGTGCCATGAAATCAACTTGCAATTGCACTGATCCCTAGTATGTTATGAACAATTGAATACTCACATCCGTGCTTCCCTTTGCAAATGCACAGTGGATTGTCGTACATGTCGATGTGGGTTGTTGAAAACAAAATGGTGAGAAACTCTGCGGGAGGACTTGCCTTGCGGTTGGGTGACGACACGACTGAAGCCTACTCAGCAATAAATGAGGTTTTTTACGAAACCACTCGACTTTATCAATTTGTTTGTTTTTCTCCGATAAACGGATAGCGAGGCCTTGACGTGTTTCAAACGTATTTCACTTCCTGTCCGATACATTTATAATTCTGACCGGTTAGTCATGTAGTCAGACCGTTATCGTACCAAGTCGAACTGTACCAACCTCCCGGTGACCGTGCTCACTAAACAAACTACACATGGAAATCCCTCCTTGTTACCTATAACGTGTAGGTTTTAGTTCTTACGTTTTCAATTTCATCCAAATCTCACATTGTCACTTTGACGGCCATGTCAAAGCAGGCCTCTCTGGCCTCTGTTAAGGATAGAAGTGGTCCCTGTTAAGGATAGAAAGGACCTAGGTTGGAAGGTTTTTGAATATCTCAGGCTATGATTGACTTGATGTTTTGAAATGCGGTGGGAGGGGGGGGGGGGTGCCCGCCACTATAGAAGCGCCAATTGCGTTTGAAGTAGGTACACATCTTATTCAAAGATGATTTAAATAGACAATTCCACGACCCATCCTGGTGTTCTGTTGGTGATAAAATCAATTGTACTTCAAGAACTGAAGTTGTACAGCAATCCGAATAAAATCATTCAACCTCCAGAGTAGATGTGTCATTTTTATTAATTTATTTCCAAATTGGTACTTATGTTTCAAGCTTTGCGCCCAATCGTCATAATATAATATATTATATTATATAAATTTCCAAACACTAAAAACAGACGCTTTCGGATCGCCTATCACTTTATTGACATTTTCATTGAAAACTGGTAGTTGAACCTGTAATAATGAAGTGAAGGTTCTCGAGAGGTGACATCATTTCATCGCCCTATCAGTCAGAGCAGATAATTTTGCGAGTTTCTAATCTTTGTCATTTCATCATCATTTTTAGACCCACCTCCTGCCTGGTGGGCTGGAGATTTGGAGTAACACGTGGAAACTTACAGATTAGCGATGTTGTATTTTGTTGTGTTTCATTCTATCAAGATTGGTATAACCCTACCACCAGTGCTAGTTTTGGTTTATGACATGAATTGAAAATCTTACAACCTCGTACACTAATTTATCAGACCTTTTAAAAGATTTAATTCATTATATCAACCCCCCAAACAAATTTAGAAAAAAAAAACACAGAAATTTTCGGCTAATATTGTCCACTATGACGAATCTACAGCCTGGGTAACAGGACCAATCGACTTGACATTTTGCACAGACCTTCTTTATCACATGACCCTGTTATCTCAACCCAAGAAATTTTTAGAAACAACAACCTGAAATTTAAGCTAATTTTGGCCACTTTGACGGGTCGACAGCCGATCAACTTGAAATTTTGTGAGGGTCTTCTTCGAGTGGAAAATAGAAAAAAGCCCTGAAAGTTTCAAGACGGTAGTTCTTGCTATGTTTTTCTTCTTGTTCAGTTAGCCAAGGCCAGCCTCTTCACTCCCACCGATTGACTTGAAATTTTGCACAGAACTTGAGCCAGTGCATTTTAAAAGATTCAAGTCGCCAGGTCTAAAAATGTCCGAGTTATATAACTTCAAAGCCCCGATTACTCCACATCTATGTATCTGATGTGCAGTAATGAAAACGTCTTACCATGGCGCCAATGGGAGATTTCGAAACGGGTGCGGTGCTTGTGAAGTGGTTAGGACAAGTTCGAAGGAAAAGGGCGGTCAAGGAAAGTGGATATCATAACTTTTTCCTGCTGCTGTAGAATGATACACACATTACTTATTATAGTCTGAACCTAAATCATGCGTCATTGATAAACTAGCCCCTACTTTTGATGGTCCAATTTGGTTGTTAAAATGTGTTTCGGACTTGGGAACAGAGAACGTTCTTGTGGCCTTAATTTGTGTCTTTTCAATCATCCTCCCAACATACGGCTCTGGAAATCACTCTAAACACTGCCGGGGATCCTTGGATAGGTCAACATTCGATTCAGCGATACAAATTAACACAATCCTCGGTTTAACAACAATGCCCCCGTTTTTCACTTACGCCTCCCATGTTATTAATACTGACTTGTGGTCGTCAGTTTGTTTCTTAAATGTACGAAATCATTGAACGTGTTGCAGCATTAAATCCTTACCAATCATGACGTTCAAGAAACTCTCCTGTCTGTTCTTTTAAGGTTGAATTTTCGGAAGATTCACATGATTATGCAGCAACATCTGCATCTTAGGCAAAAGCATTTGATCTCCTCTTCGCAACCTGAAATAGAAATAAAGTACTTAGTGGAAGTCCACGCATTGATATATCTTATATATCGCATTGATAATATAATAAAAATTGAACATATTTGGCCCTCGAACGCCCATAGGGTCCCCCACGAAATTATGTCCTTCTCATTCTTCATTTGTGGTTAATTAGACCCTGATTTGATGGAAAATAGCTCATACAGTCGGTGGCTCTGGTCATATCCCCTACTCTTGCCTGTGCCTTTCATTTCTGCTCAACTCAAGTTGTGTTTTTCCTGGCTCCAATTAGTACTTTGATTTTATTCTCCCTTCTCCTTTGATTTTGTTCTCCTGATTAATATGTGTTTATGTTTATGCTCTATTGTGTGTTTATGAGTAGGTTGAACTTCTCAGTACCACTACATGTAGGTACCTACTCTATGTATAGTGTTGATAAAAGTTTTGCTAGGATTATAGGGAATCGGGATATGCCCAACATGTCTTCCAATTGGCGGTTAAATTAAATATGTATTTTTGTGGATGTTTCGGGTCACAAGTTCATTTGTCATCTCATTCTTGTACCTACTGGTGCGAGTAATTTCTCTCTGCGTTGCCTCTGAGTTCATAATCTCCACCCGCTTTTTACTTGAGGGTGTATGTTTGTTCTGTGCTGTGTTGCTTACCTAAATAGTTAACGTTAAAATAGTTAAATAGTTAAAATAGTTTAAATAGTTAACGAGGAAAGAAAAAAACTTTTATCAACACCATACGTAGAGTACAAACATAATATATTATAGAGGTCCTGAGAAGTTCAACCGACTCATAAACACACAATAGAGCATAAACATAAACACTTATTGGTCAGGAGAACAAAATCAAAGGAGGAATAAGAGGGAATAAAATCAACTACTAATTGGAGCGAGGAAAAACAACACCAGTTGAGTTGAGTAAAAGAAGAGGAGATGGAAGAGGAGGCGATACGACCAGAGTCACCTTGTTTGGTCACATCAAGTCGTAATATGATCTATTAGTTCTGAAACTACTTCCTTCGACTAAACACACCTAATTAGACGAAACAAATAGCATTTCAATAAATGAAAAAAAGACGTGTGTCGCAAACGAGTTTAGTGGACCATGAATGTACCAGTAGCTGCTACATAAAGACATCAGAGTAAGTTCCCTATACAGTTCTGACAATTTTCGGTGGCCCTTCAAAGTAGTGTCACCTGTACTAGAGTTGTTTTGAAGGGATCTCAAATATGTTTAAACCCTCTTCCAGTTAGGTAGTTGTTCCTCTCAAATAATCAACCCATTTTTTAAAAACAACGTTAGAGGTTTTACCTAGAGATGACTCATAGAAACTGGTATACGTCTCATCAACCCACGGAATTCTTTGTCAACATCTGTGATATCTCTTGAGCTGGTTGTACCAACTTGTTACATAACGTCATAGACATGGTTAAGCAGACAGAATCACATTCGTAAATACAGCCAATCCGCTCCTAACTACGTAGTCCAAATCTATCTGATTATTTGTATTCAACACTTGAAAATAAAATTATGGTTGAGAAGTAACCCGAATGAAAACTCCAATAAAAATTGTGTAGATTGAGCGCTCTACTTCTTCAACTATTTAATACTAAACCAGTTACGGTTTATTAGACCATTATAAGTCTCTCTTTTCAGTGATTTTTCTTCCACATAAGAGATCAGTGTCTATTTTGTAGCATGTATCATATGGTAACCCCTGATAATGTTGCAAAGCTGAATCTTGTCCAAAATCACCAATCAGGATCAAAATCCGTTCATTTTGAATACGTTTCCTAGCTTTATTGTTGTTAAATTGAAGTCAAGCATCAGGGTTCCAGTAGAAGGTCTACATGGACAAAACTATGCTCCTTATATTCCCCATGTTCCTACGCCTTGACTATTTTATTTTATTATAACGTTGACTGTGACTCATTCCTGCTCTCTAGCTATGCTTTTTGACGATTTTAAACAGTTTTTTAAACGCGCGTTTTCGTTTAGTTAGATTCTTTGAGGTGAATCCAACGTTGACACCTTATATCACCACGCAATATTCCATCATAAGTATTTTCTATGGATTTTTGGGCGTGGTGGGAGCCTTTGTTTGACATTGAATACGATCAATTTTCTGGAGAAAAAATACGAAACACCTACGCCTGTTTCTACGCATTTTTGTTGGCTTTCGCTCACATGATTGAATAATATTTGGTTATTGTACTTGTTATGTACTACGACCTCTGGGAAGTAGGAGTGAATGCTGTGTAGAACTTTGAGATCTACAACACAATTGAATTTCACGATTCCTACTGGAAATTTCTTGTATGATAATTACTTACATCCTTTTTGGCCCTTGCACTTGCAGTCATCGTCGAGCATGATGGCTAGGAGTAGATGCACCTTGGAAACTGACTTCTTGAAAATGATACTAACAGTATTCTCGCTATCTTTGTAAGCTGGACCGTTTATAAATGGAAGATCTGAAACACCACGCGTCTGACGGTGAACAGCGTAGATTGCCGAGTAAACGTTGAGTCACAGCCTGGCGAAGCGTTTCCTGACGATGTAGAAAGTCATTCGTAACGCCAGTGGGGGGAGAGTTTTTTTGTAATAAGGAGCTTGCGTAATCAAGCCTTTTCTAGTCTCCTACTGCTTGTAGTCCTACTACCTACTAACTAGACTGGATGCATCATTCGATTGTTTCGAAAACTCGAATGCGTTAAGGGAGCATTCGTATTAATCATCAGTTGAATTGAATCGATTCGTTTTGAACGTTTCGGTTTCAAATTTGGCTTATAATCAGAAAACCTGCGAACAGGTCTGCCTAAAACCTGATTGAAGCTAAATGCTACAGATACTATGCAAAATAAATATGCAGCTGGTAGAAAGCTATTTGCCGAACAAAATATTTTCGGTTCTCAGAAGTTGAGTTGGTGTTCTGGCGTATCTTCTGGTCGTCTAAACCGAAACTGGGATGTTCCAAGACAAAACTTGGCTGTGTGTTGATCCTGTGGATAACTGTGGAAATTTAAAATTAATTCCATGATCCTTATGTTGGCGACGATACACGGTGAACTTGAAGGCAATTTCAAGAATGGAGGCGAAAACGGGTATAGAGGATTTGTTTGGCATGGTTCACAGAATAATATTATATTATAATCCCGTTGGAATAAAAATCGAAACTGCTGCCATTTTCGAGAAATGGCAAATACAATAATCTCCTATATGTATGTCGTATCTTCATATCCGTAGATTCAAAAGAAATTCTTGCGTAAAACTACATAACATTACTCCGTTCGATTGAAACTTTTGGCCACATTTTTTAAATCAACGTAAAATTTGCTATAAGATTAGTTTTCTTTAGAATTGTCATCTAATGGCCGTGGCAGCAGCTCTAACATTGACAAATTTGAAAAAATAAAAATTCTGAAAATCGTTAGAACGTCACTACTTTTCCACAAAAATCCTGGAAACTGGCCAATCTCATGGGAATTCTTCATTCAATAAGCTTTTCAACGGTATGGTACACTTTGAGATTATCTTGTTCCTTCAATCAAAAAGTTTAAATGCAAAAAAAAAAAAGAAAAAGTTAGGCACTTTGAAAGGGGGATTTTGGTCAGAGGGTAGAAAAAATGTAAAAAATTGTCACGACAGCATGTTTTATGCATGTTAAAAAATTAAAATGTCCTCCTCCACATTACTTTTTATACATACTACTACATACGTACATAATTTCGAGAAATGGCAAAAACAATAATCTCCTATATTATAGGAGATTCTGTGAACCATGCCAAACAAATCCCCCATACCAGTTTTTGTCGCCATTTTTTACAAACCTAAATCGCTTACCGTGGATAAGGAATGACATTGTGGAACCCACACAGCCTCTACTACATAGCTACACGGCACAACAGTGCCTTTAATGAGTTTTCAGAATGGGGGAGGGGGAAGAGAAAATGGGGAGGTTCAACTAGTCAACTCAGTTCCTATTCAAAATTTCCGTTTTCCATGTCGCTAAAACACGTCGCCAAAATAGAAATAATTTCATAACAGGGAGTTTATTAAGTATGTGGATCGTACCTGAACGTGTTTCTTTTCGTATGAATAGAATCTCCAGATCGACAGAAACTCTGTATCGTTTGCAACGAATGGTTTAAATCGGCGTGAATCAAATGAATCGGGACAGCCACATTTACATCAAACTACAAATAACTCTTATGGACTTCATTTATTGGTATTGCATCAATCTTACTTATAAAAATATAAAAAACTTGAAATTTTCGTTACTCCCTTAATCACCTAAATAAATATGAGTGATTGAAATACAATCTTCGTGTCATTTCAGCCCAGTATTATTAGACATAGATTGCAATTTGCTGTCTTAATGAAAACATCAAGTTGACGACGACATTCATTGAGTCATTCTCGCGGACTCCTGGTGTACTGAAGCTCTCATGTGTATCCGCCTGTGGTACGTCGGTGTGGTGGTTTGTTGATTGATAGCTGATGACTTGGCTTCATTTGAAGTAGTGGATCTTGAGATGAAGCGAGCCGTGCCCAATTCTATCGAACTCGTGGACCAAACGAATCGTCATTTAGTTCGATCCGGGGACTGTCGGTTCGTTCTTGATTCCCTCCTCGATTCAAGATCATTTCCGTGGCGGCGTTACGTGGTTTCGATTAGAACAAGCCGTACCAGCACCAGCATTGTCCGCACTCGCATGAACCATCGCAAGCTAAAAGAGAAAAGAAGAAATCCAACGATCAAATTAAGGCAAAAACATCGTGTGTATTCACTGATTTAACCTCATTTGCTATTTCTAAGTGGGTTCAAGACCACGGAAGACACTTCAGAACTTCAACGATCGATTTTACTAATATTTTGCTAAAAGAAAGGTCTACTTCTCATTTTCTTGATAAGTTCGTGCGTCACAACCGTTTTTCAGGTTCAAGCAGATATTTCCTTTACCCCTCCCCCCACACACATTTTCTGAAACTGTTATAATTATGATGCTACTTCCAATCGTAGGTACCGATATTTTGATCCGAAAAGCGCTACAAGATACTTTCTTATGAAAGATGTTGAGGGATGTCGACATCCCTCAACATCATTCTTACTGACGGTCAACCTAAACCACACACACTCTTTCTTATGAAAGTCGTGACGCACGAAAAGAAAATCATGAAAGTGAGAAACATGAATAACACTGGCCAACAAAAAAAGATGTTGTTTGGTGCAGATGAAATAAGGTTTGATGGGTTTTTTCCCAGGTTTTTGAGATATTCCTACCTTGCTCATTTTCGTATTTTCTAGCTGCGATTGAGTGTTGAAGATAGCTTTTGAAAAAATCCCAATTAATTTTGCAATTTCACCCACTCTTTCTATGTATCTGAGGTACAGAACCCGAATTAGAAACCCGGTTTTAGCTATCTTCTTCCTTTCTACGGAAAGCAGTGGTAAAGTTGACATGGTGCACAAAATCATAATTATTGTTAGTCATTAATAAAGATTATTAAATGTTATTAATTAACTTGATATCTGAAAACCCTGCCGCATAATTCACCCTCATGTTGACGACTTTTGATCTGCTCCAACTTTGAGCCCTCATTGTGAACGACCTGCAGGTCGTAAAAACCTCCGGATGGTCGTAAAAATTCTAAAAATTACTTACATGTGAACTAAAAACTATACCTTCTATTGGAATTTTCGAGATTTGAATTTTACAAAGTTTCAAAATTCATTTTGGACCCCTTCCCCGTTGACCTAGGGTATGAAAAGTTTCAACGATCATCATGGGTGAAGCCCAAACGCGTAAACCAAATTCGTTAATGTTAACACAACGCTAACTGGCAAAGTGCGTTGTTCGGTTTTTTTATTCGATTTTCTGAATCTACGTATCTTTTAACGTGAACCCTCAAATTTTGAGGGGGTTGATTTTTTTCTTGGGCGATTCCAATGGTTCATTATCGAAGATAATAAACCAAAAATACCCGAAGAAATGAATCGTTTTTTTATCCATGGCAGATTACAAAACTCTGGTAGGAATGTATGGGAAAGTGCAGAAAAATAGTTACATGAGCTATATCTGAAAAAAATAGACCTGATTGCGAACAACGGGCTTCAGATTCGGATACAGCACACTGAAAACCCCCACACCAATCCTCATCTCCCTTACACCAAACTACACTTTTTTGTTGGCTATTGTAATAATTGGTTTAATAACAAAATTGCAGGGATTGTTTTAAAAATAAATTGTTGAATCGATCCCCGGAGTGGAAGTTTCTTCCTTGTACACTTGTTGGTCTAATATCGTATAAACTGAACTAATGGTTGACTGACCCTTTGGTCCCACACCCCGAAATATTAAGACCTATTAAAAATCAATTAAGCATGGAGCAGGGAAAAAATTGAGAGATTTTTCTTTGAAAAATGAAGTTTTTTTAAATTATGAAATGTGTTGGAATTAGTTGAAACCCCTCTATTTAGAACCCTGTTTTACAAGCATTTTCCTGGTGATGGGGGGGGGGGGGGTTTACCCCCGGACACCCCTACCTACCCCTTTACGAACAAAATTCCTGGCTACGCCACTAGTTGTTATGTATTCGAGTGAGCGCTGTTGTATTTTCAACTAATTTTGTAATTAATGCTTTCATTTCCTCTTTGCTGGTATGATTCCATTAGCTTTAACGGTAGTGATGTTTCTCAATGTTTGATGACTGAAGAATAATGAAACGGGGCTCTCTGTCTAAGTTTGCAGCGTTTAATTACTACTACATACAACTTACCACTTTTCGAAGAAGTTTGTCCGTCGTTCTCCATTATGATTTTGTTTGCTGATAACTTGATTCCTCCGTAAACAACGAGACAACCAACTTCACTCGCACACGACTGAAATTCAAATGAATACTTCCGTCGACCGACCCCCGCATTTTATACTACTCCTTTCTTTCACGAGGGGGTTTTTCAAACACTCGAATCGCGTGTCGCGGTGATTGGATTATCCTCTAGTTTACTGCCGGTTCAAAATGAGGTGTTTTTTAGCACCTACTCGCCAAATTGAATATTTGATAAAGATAGCTTTAGATGTTACATGTTTATGTTGGGATTTCCGATACCCAGATCCCCGTGTTTTTTCTTTTTTTTACGAAGGGATCCAGTCATTTTGATGCATTAGCATTTTTTTTACGTACCGAACTGTTAAGAAATATGTCGTCTGTATTTTCCTCCAGAGGGTTTTCCGCGTTGTTGAACCGGCTAGTGTCCCCCCCGGTCGCGTTCGAGTGCCACTCAATGGCTCAATCATCTCATCAAAATCAAATTGAGTTCACTCTGAACGGATACGGGGAGGTTGAAAAACATGATAACGCTGTTTTCTCAATTGTCGATAAATCTGTTTATTTGCATAAGAATCGCTAATTCATCATAATCTGACCCTGGCTTAACCGTGAAAATGAAAGAGAGTCGGTGATCATCCTAATGCATCGTGCACCTGCGCATTTGTGGTAAATAAACATTAAGACACCTCTTAGCTCACCAGAGATATTATTAGGTATATTATTTCTGTGGCCGAATGGATTGCAGTTCACTTAGATGTCTCCTGACTGTGAGTAAGCAGAGAATATTTTGGTACTAAGGACAATTCACTGTCACTTTCTGATGCAGGCAAGAACTATTCCCCTCCACATACCGAACCTGAACTGGTCACACGACCTTAGGCTCATAACTCACTATAACTTTATACGTGTATTATTATCATTGTTATTGCTATAAAGTTTTGGTTGAATAAATACATTTGAAATACAAGCTCCTTAAAATGTCTTTTAGGAAATGTAACTTGGTAACATTTCATTGGTGGTTGTTGTTTCATTTTTTTTAAACATGTTACCTATATGATTTTTTTTGGAGCAGATTCCCAACCCTGAGAAACAAAATCGTCAGTCACAGAAAATTGTTGGAACTAATACATCTTTGGACCAACACAAATTTGGAACATCACGAACAAGAATTATTCTTGTTCGTGATGTTCCAAATTTGTGAATACCATGTAGTGAAGGAACAAGGCATTATAGTCTAGGTGTCATCAGAGAAATATAACACATTTTGTTGGTTAATTTTCAATTAGTGACGATCAAAATAGAGTTAATTGATATCGAGTTTGTACCGTGTTTCGACTGCGGATTCAATGAGAATGGCATTTGTATTAATGTTGTAGGTCTTGTTGTGATAGTCGAGTTTATAGAACTACCTGACAGGAAATGTCCGTTGCAGTGCTATTAGCTCTAGGGGAACTAACTGTTGGGGGTCAATACCAGGCGAACTGTTAAAATCAATCTGCCAGTGAGCACTCACATTGTAGATACTACTGCTTGATCAGTGCCTTCCGAATTAAACTCAGTATCGTCATGGAGAGTGAGAACTCGTGTACATATCGCCAAATGTTACGACCCGTTTTATCATGTCAAGTATAATTTTATCATGTATTTCAAGGGCTTATACTGAATGGGATTAGAGAACGGATTAGTCATTAATATGAGTATAACGTTGAATTTAACTCCAATTGGTCAATGGAATGACATTTCCTTCAAAGACTTCCACGAACTTTGTTTCAATATACAATTCATTTTTCCCGTTTTATAAAACCGACGGACAGGTTTCTCGATTCACAAGGGACGACTTTTTCCCATGTTCTTCAGCGGATTTTGACGTGAGCCGGTTATGAGTCATGAAATTACGGAGAACTCTTACAATCCTCGCGGTCCTTGAATTGCCTGTGACGCAGGTGAGTAGTATAGCTTCCTCAAGTCGTTATCTGTTAGTAAATGAACCACTCCTTGACTACTTGTCAAACTTGAGAGATATCGAATTAGGTAGTCACGAGAAGTTCACGAAAAGATCATAAGACGTCCAAATTCCATAAAAATTCCAAATTTCATATTGTTTCAAGAACTCGAAAGTTTTCTTTGGTTACTGTGAGGTGGCCCATAAGCTTCGATTTAAATTTCCAAGTGCCCCAAAGCGTCACAGCATAACCCCAAATAAGATAACGAATCGGTTTTTTTTTTTTTTTTTTTTTTTAATTTTCATTTCCCATGCGCATACGCCATTAGTTACGAACAGACATACTCTTACTCCTATAGTGAGGAAGCTATCTGAATGGGGGCAATCAATGCACACTTCAAGAAGCAAAGGAGCAGTAAAAATAAATTTACCCGTTTATTTCGGATTAAATATTACAAACCACATTACTATCTCAGTATGACAAATGCCTTCATAACTATTCGATGATAATATTCTGTATTTTTAAGAGGTTCAGTTCATTTCTTCTTGTTGGGTCGTGTAGGTCCTTGAACACGTACGTCACATTTATGCTTAAACTCCTCTCAGCTGTCAACATGTATAAAATACAGAATTGTGAAAGAGCGAATTCAATTTGAAGTGCTATTTGAACAATTATTGTATGTGCGGATAGGAACCAGTTTAGATTTCTCCATAAAATAGATTTCTCCGATTGAAAACTGAAGTTTCTATCAATTTTTCTTTCGTTAACTTAGTTTCAGACAAGAAAATTGAAATAGTTTTGGCTACAAACCTCTCTCCTCAAGTTAATTTTCATTATATTAGCGAATTTTCGAAGAGAAGGAAGCTATTGTTTTCGGTCCAAAATGTTTAAAACTCGATAGAATTGAGATAAAAAGTTCAAATTTCCACAATTTTCCTGGCAATCGAAAGGCTAAGTTCGTAGATGGGCAGAATCTGGCCACTCTAAGGGGAATTTTAGGGGGGAAAATTACCCATAAATTCCCAAAATAAAACAGTCTAACAGGTGACACCTCATTTTAAAGGTTTTTTTTTACGCTGAACACGATGGTGAAATGAGAATTGCGATATCTTATTCCGTTCTCAAACTGGAGCACTTCGAACGTGGTTGTTAATTCTGACTTCAGCGTTGAAAAATCTATTTAAAAAACCAGTTATTTCTTCGAAAATTCGCTCTTATAGCCATGCTGCATGACTGTGGATTTCTTATCAGTATTTCTCTATACCTTTTCAAGTAGGCGATGAAAATAAATTCTGTAATATTAATTAAATACCTAAAGTATGTGGCACTCAACTATGTGGTAATTGGACAGGAGTGTGGACGAAGATCGGGTTTCCCTTTCATAGAATTACGCAAAGCGCATCACACTTGAAACAACCGCAGTCACAATCTTCTTCACAACCTGCGAAGAAGAAAAAATGTGTTAACCATAATCACTGATATTTTGGGTTGAGGGGGAAGATTAAATCGGGCGCTCGTCTTTTTGATTTATCACCTTCGATAATGAATCGATATGATTGGAATCGACAGAGAAAAAAAAATTGTTTAACCCCCTTCAAAATTACTACGACTTATCGTCGTTGATTATCAATATTTTTCCTGAATAACTCAGCAGTTAACATTTTTCGAGTTTGTTCACTTACATTACAGATAGGACGAAAAAATTAGTCTGAGATAGTGAGGACTCTCACTGTCCTTCAGCATGGCCCTTGATCCTTCTGATGCACGAACATCCGCAAAAAAGAGAAAGGTAAACAGTGACCTACCGTTTACCACAAATAATCCTTTCCAACCGCTTGCCAACCTCCAAGATAATGCCATGATAACTGAACCTATTATCGATAAACCTGTCAAGCCACCTCCCATCTTCATAAACAATGTGAATAATATGAATTCTCTCTTGAAAGAATGCACGAGATTAGAAATAAAAAATTTTCGCCATCACACAACAGATGGAAAAGTTAAACTTAGTTTTGAAACGATCGAAGATTATAGAAAAATAGTTGCTTATCTACAAAATAATAAGGCTGAGTTCCATACGTTTCAACTAAAAAATGAAAGGTACTTCCGAGTCGTCATCAGAGGTCTACACCCGAGCTGTGACGTCAATGAAATGATGACAGAGCTGAAAACGATTGGATACGAACCAGTTCAGATGATCCCAGTACACCATCCAGTTACCAAACAACCCCTACCTCTGTTCTTTGTGGATTTCAAGCCGAATCCAAAAAACAGTGAAATATATTCGCTTGATAACTTATATTACTCAAAAATAAAGGTTGAACCTCCGAAGCCCCGTCGAACAATCATACAATGTATGAAGTGCCAAGACTACGGGCACTCAAAAAATTATTGTTATCGCTCCCCCCGATGTGTAAAATGTGATCAATTCCACTCCTCCGACGCATGTACAAAGCCAGTAGACGCCCCTCCGATGTGCGTAAACTGTAAAGGACCACACACTGCAAACTATAAAGGATGTCCAATGCATAAAAAGCTCCAGCAAGACCCAAGAAGTGTTCATTCAATTCGAAAAACTATAATCTCGCCACCAGCTCGACCAGACGTCACCCAGACTACTCCACGCAGCAACCAGGATGCCCCATCACCACATAAAACATATGCTAATGTAACATCTGGGTCCGACTCAACTATAGATAACTTGATGAAAAAAATAGACTCGCTACTATCCCTGTTACAACCTCTTGTGCAAACCTTACTTCAAGTTTTGCCCTCACTCATCGCAAATAAACCATGAACAACTATAAAAACGCTTCTCTTAATGTCTGCACTTGGAACTCACAGGGTCTCAATAACAAATGCCATGAATTAAAACTGTTCCTAAAGGTATACAATATAGACATAATTCTTATAACGGAAACTAAACTATCTTCCAACATTAATGTTCACGTACCTGGATACAAAACTTACCGTTCAGATCATCCGAGCGGGCATCGTAAAGGTGGCTCTGCTCTATTAGTAAGATGCACAATCATACATGATGAACTTCCCATTATTCAAGAGGAGGAATTTCAAGTAACCCGCATTAGCATACCGTGTATAAATGGTCAAATTCAAGTTGGGTCGTTTTACTCTGCCCCTGAAAACAGATTGTCCCAATTGGATTTCTGGGGAATCGTGCACGAGATGAAATCTGAATTCTTGCTAGGAGGAGACTTCAACTCCAAGCATCCAAGATGGGGATCCCGAATCGCCAATCCCAGGGGAAAAGTTCTTCACGATACTGTAGTGGCATTACAACTGGACGTAATGCACCCTAATGAGCCCACGTACTATCCTCACGACTCAACTCGTTCTCCTGATATATTGGATTTTTATCTGGGAAAAAAGATTCAGTCATATTGTTCTACTCCAGTAGTGCTAAAAGAAATGCATTCAGACCATTTTCCAGTTCTGATTTCTCTGTGCACTGGAGGACAGCAACAGCGCGTTCAGGGACTGATCAATTACCCAATTGACTGGCAACTGTATAAAAACATAATACAGGAAAGGACTGAACTTCACGTCCCTCTCAAAACCCCAGCGGATATCGACTCAGCAGTTGCTTCTCTTACCATTCTAGTCCAAATGGCAGCAAATGAAGCTTCTTCACCTGCAAGACCTATCACCACTCGGGCATTTGCTCCTTCGCCCCACATACAGTCATTGTTATCATTTAAACAATCAGCCCGTAAGCAATGGCTAAGAACAAAACATCCATTCGACAAGCGGCAGTTTAACAAAGCGACCAAGGAACTTACTATGGCACTGGAAGAGGAACAATCTGTGGCGGATCACAACTCTATCAAAGCACTCGATACCAAAGATGGTTCTCTATGGAAAAAAACCAAAATGGTAACAAAAGAGCCCGTATCAATCCCACCTTTGAAAGTCGGATCTGATTGGTATGCTACCTCTCAAGAAAAATCCAATCTGTTCGCTGACATTCTCACCCAACAGTTTTCTCCACACCCGGATACAAACCCTAGATTCACTAACCACATTCTGGAACAATTGCAGACCCCCCTTCTCCTTCACCCATTCAAAGATTATTTCACACCGGGACAAGTTAGAAATGCCATAAAGCGCTCCCCAACAAAAAAGGCACCGGGGCACGATCTCATCACTCAACCGCTCCTCACTGCCTTACCACGTAAAGGAGTGGTAATGTTAACCCAAATATTTAACGCTATTTTAAGAACCACTCACTTTCCCAACAAGTGGAAACACGCTTGTGTGATAATGGTGAAAAAACCAGATAAGGACGCCAACAATTCTGCAAGTTACAGACCCATAAGTCTCCTACCGTTATTCTCAAAAATCCTCGAAAGATTATTGCTCCCCAAAATACTTCCATTTCTATCTTCTCTTCTTCCAGACACGCAGCTTGGT
Organism: Stenodema calcarata; assembly: GCA_963920205.1. NCBI lineage: Eukaryota > Metazoa > Arthropoda > Insecta > Hemiptera > Miridae > Stenodema > Stenodema calcarata. The sequence goes on along the minus strand of OY986056.1, from coordinate 17,716,029 downwards.
TCCAGGCAATTCCACTCCTGTCCACAACAACTCCATCGTGTTGTAGAATACATCCTGACCACTTATGAGGAAAAAAAAGTCTGCATCGGTATATTCTTGGATACAGAGAAGGCCTTCGATAAGGTTTGGCATCCGGGGCTACTTTCCAAGATAAAACCACATCTCCCGGACACCTACTACAGGCTGATCCTGTCCTACCTTTCGCAACGCACGTTTTCCGTGAGATATGGTAGCGCAGTATCCCCTTCAAAAGCTATCAGAGCAGGGGTTCCTCAGGGAAGTGTTCTGGGGCCATTCCTGTATCTCCTATATGCAAGTGACTTTCCGGCGCCGTTAGGGATCACTATAGCCCAGTTTGCGGATGATGTTGCTGCTCTCTGTAGTTCTCACTCGTGTGACGAGGCAGAAAATAATATGCAACGATTTCTTGACGAGGTAGGTCCATGGTGTAACAAATGGAGAATATCCATGAACTCCACCAAGTCTACACTCGTCACCTTCACTTACCTCCGAAATGTAAGAGTCCCTCACGTCAGACTGAATGGCATTCTGATTCCAAACTCAAATCGAGTGAGATATCTGGGGCTCATTCTTGACTCGAAACTTACCTGGGCTCACCACATACAAGGCCTGGTTAACAGATGTCGAAATAGAATTCGCAAACTAAAGTTCCTCATGAGCGTCCAATCTGCTCTGCCACTCCACACTAAACGGTTGCTCTACACCATGTTAATTCGACCAATATGGCAGTATGCATGTGGGATATGGGGTTCAGCAGCCAAATCCCATGTACAGAAAGTGCAGACAATACAAAATAGAATACTGCGATTAATTACTGGAGCTCCGTGGTTTGTGCGAAACTCAGTACTGCACTCTGATGTGAACCTCGCCATAGTTTCCGAAGTAATAAAGGACTCATATAGACGTTTAAACACGTCCATGCTTATACACCCAAACGCCTTGATTCGAGAAATCTCCGAACGTCCACCGCCATTACCACCCGAAAGGAGGCTAAAGAAGAAACGACCGCAAGATTTATTAATTACACCCGACCCGAATCTGTAAAATAACCACAATTTGAATTTTAAATAATATTTAATATTGTTATTTCCATATTCCGAACTCATCATCGCATATGTATGCAATTTCTAGATTGTTTTCCCAAACTGATATTTATATTTTCTCTTATTCAATTGTTTTTGTTACTTTTTTGTTACATTAATCTCTGGTTGTAGGACGATCAATGGATCGTACCTAACCTCGAGCAACATGTTAATTAAGGCCAGGCCTTACTATAAATCATTATTGTACCAATTGTAATATCCTACGGATAATAAAGTTATCTTATAAAATAAAAAAAAAAAAAAAAAAACTAGTCGGACCTTATCAAAAACTCAAAACCCCCAATATGGCTCTCTACGGCTTTTCTACTTTGGAAGGCAGTATACCTAATAGTAATAAAACTCAATAACTCTAGAACAATTTAATAATATGGTCCATTTGAACTATCTCCCTGAGCTATACTCAGTTCTTTTCCGAATTTCTTTTCTCGCTATCAACACTCCTCATGAATGTAATTTCAGAACGTCAGAACGTAAGAAAATTAAATATAACTAGTAACTTCTCCCAAACCATCTCATGATTTAAGTATTGATGTTATCTACTCATCTGGTACCTACGTACTTCATCGAAAAACAATACTTCCACACTGGGAAGAGAGAGGGAGCTGCACAATAACTTTGACCACTTTATGTAAAGCGTTAAAGATAAATGATCAAATACGCTGCACTCTGTAAACTGTAGATATACATAAAACATGTTATTTTTATTTTTTTTTCAAAAATTTCAATCCTTCAAAGTGAAAAAAAAACCTACACCTCGATTCTAACGATTTTGGTCGGATCCGGCGGAGGTGACAATAATTTAATTATTTGTCATGAAAGCGACTTATTTTTAACGCATTTTATTTCAGTAAGTATGTGCTTTTGTATTACTACCCTAATGGAAAAAAGAAATCTCGGTAATCGGTTGTATTGCGATTCCTCTTCTGAAACCTCCATCTGAGTCGACAACAAATCTGGTAAATTGATCACTACAAAGCCTCACGCTGCGACAATAGACCGTCAGGATGTCGCCCAGACAGGAAAACGAAGCCGTTCTCACAGAAAGTTTAGCTAACCTGTTTACAGCTGAGTTGCTTGACTCGTTGCTAAAATCTATCACGTAGACAAAATCCGTTTTAAAACTATCACCTTCACTGTCGTCTTCACTGATTTGTATTTAGTGTGGGATTTCAAGCCGTTCAACTACTGTCGTCGTAAGCTCGTAAAGTTATTGAGACCACTACAAGGTTATTGAAAACCACAAGGTTAATGTTGTATGAAGTATAAGAATTAGTAGAAAAAATACTGTTCTGAATTGGTTGGTACTTAAATCAAAATTACGTACAGCACTGGAAAATTCTACCGCATTGTGAGCACAGCTTGTCCAACATCTTGATCAGATCAGGGGGTATCCGCGAGCTGTTTAAACTCTATACTAACTTTGGTCAGACGTTACGTCTTTATCTCGTCAGCCGTTTATCGAGCGGATATGAATTCGATAAAATATAATATTTTATGTCGAAAACTAAGTTATCCACCCGCAGTGAAAACGGATTATTTATAAGCCTCAGATAATAAATCCGACGTCATTCGTTGTACGGGGAATACTTTCTGGGAATACTCAATTTTTACTCCGATTATTTCATATCATTTATTGATCTTACCATTTTCGTGTGGGGGATTATTCACTCGTACTAAAAGTGGGTGATCCAACCTTGTTTTCAACACGCGCGTTACCATATCTTGCTCAGTGTTCTAAATTTGAAGCCGTCGTAAAATGTTTTGGCTGCTACGAGCAGCGACATTTATAAATATTGAAATGGTGTACTCAGGTGCTTTATGGTCTTTTGAGTAAAATTGAGTACATTCTCACAACTTGACCATTAAATCTGAATCATCATTAAATCTGAATTCATCTTGAGATTTTGAATCGATTCATCATACAACTAACCAAGAACCGCTTTTGAAATTGAACAATAGTATGTGATGTCATATAATGCACTCAATACATTAAAATACTCGACTTGTCAAGGAAGTAATGGCCCTCAAAACGCCTTTCGGCTTTCACTGTTACTGGAATGTAAGTAAAGTGAAGGAAAATCTATAAGCTGAGTCTGAAAGTACACTGGCGAAATTATCAACTCCCGTTGAGCTGATCTCGAACATTCGCATACGTAGTCGCATTTTGCATATCAGTTTTAGCGGATTCTGCTCATATCAAACGAAGCCCTGATCGTCCCAGACCGCTCGGAAACGTGACTTAACTATCTGCCGTCATTAATGACTTTCTTGAGATCTGGCGACCTAATTGCTTCCCATTCCCCCAGTACTTCCTCGACGAAACTCTCATCGTGAGGAGCTTTTCATTTGTTGTTTTCCCTTCCTCGGCGAAGCATTCGATACCGATTTTCTCTCTTTTCTTCCGCAGGAGGACGGGCGGGGATTCCAAATTGAGAAAGTTTTCTCCGGTGACGGGATTTCCCGAGAAAACATCGACTTTGAGGGCGCACTTAAACGGAAGGCATTAAGATTAAGGGAGAGAGGATTAAAGTAATGACGAACTCGACGATCGACCCGAAGGATGATTGAGCAGGAATTCAACATCTTCCGCGTGAACGAAGGAAGTTGTCGATAATTACAGTGCACGACTCATCAACGTTAAATGTTAATTTTGTTGAATCATCCGGGAATGTTTTTGTCATCTTTTTCCTCTAGTCAATTTCACGTATGTAAAATAATAATATTCGCTCAGTCACTCAAGTTTAACTTGAAATTTAACATTTGCTTCTCATGAACTTGTAAACATTTGTTCAAAAACTATTTATTTATTGATATTTATGAAGTCAATTGAATAATGATGACAATCGATCGAGTAATTGAAAACGTAGTTAAATCGGAATTTGGTTTTTCGGAATTTTCAATTACGCCATGGGTACACTCGTAATCGTGCTATGATACTACAATACAATGTATGTCATACTATGATAAAACAATACCAGACCTCAAAATAAATGTGCTACCGATTTTCCCACCTCAATTCTGATCACCAGGGTTCAGGCCTCCTCTTTTAGAATTCAGATTGTCCGGCTTTACGACCTCAATTTCCCAGTTATTACCAACTAAAAAAAACCACAATCATGCAGCATGGCTATAAAAGCGGATTTTCGAAGAAATAACTGGTTTTATTAGTGACGAGTGACACCTAAGTTTATAGATTTTTCAGCGTTGAACACGATGGTTAAGTCAGAATTGCGATATCTCATTCCGTTATCAGATTAGAGCAGATGAACCGTGGAGAACATCTCAAGTAACAACCACGTTTCTTCATCTTCAAAGTGCTCCTGTTTGAGAACGGAATAAGATATCGCAATTGTGACTTCACCAACGTGTTTAGCTTCAAAAAACCTTAAAATGAGGTATTACTTGTCACACTGTTTCATTTTGGGAATTTATGGGTAAACTCCCCAAAACCCTCATTAGAGTGGCCCTAATCTGCCCATCTACGAACTTAGCCTTTCGATTGCCAAGACAGAATCTGTCTTGGCAATCGAAAGGCTAGATCTGATCTTTTGAGCAAATTTGAACGTTTTATCTCAATTCTATCTAAAGTTATCGTCTAGAATGACACATACACATAAAAATAAAATCGAGATTTTTGTGTCTTTTGGCAATGAATTTATGCATTTTGGTTTACAATTTTTTTCAAAAATTCGCTAGTAACTGTTTAATTGTACCTATTTAATTTAGGGCTTCAATTTCCGTCTTCAATGCATTCGTAAACATTTCCATTCAATTCGTTACTATCGGACGAGATAATCAGGTATCCTTCTGTTTACTTGTTGTCTCATAATATTTTTCTTTTTTTTAGCGAATTTAATTTGTGTCCTTTACTGTTCATTTGCTCAGCCAAAAAAAAAGAAGTATTCTGGGCCTATCCTGAAAATCGCTCACTACTGGTTCATTTGTTTCAAAACATAAAGGCAACTTTAGGCCAAATGATCCCAAAAGTTCACATTTTAATTTTTGTTCAATTGCCATTTGGACAGCTAAAATTCAAAACATATTCATAATCTCTTGTTCCTGCTAGTTAGAGTCAGTTCATGGGTTCCTTCCCATGTCTTGAGTTTCACAATTAGCGCTTCTGGTTTCCTAGACCTCGTGAGCTCATAAAAAATAATATTGGAAAAAAAAGGAAAGTTAGCGAACAGTTCATGTTAGTTCGTAATTTGTCTGTTCTTAAGAAGGCAAAATACTTCGGTTATCACAATTTAAACACGTAGATGTACCAACAACGGGTTGGAGTTGTGTTTCGGGCACAGCCTATTTGAATAAAATGCTAATTTTTGGTTGGTACAGGGCGTTTATGATCGGGGAACCCCAGTATGTTACTACGTTGTCTCTAATACATTCCACGTCGTGATTTACTGAGCTACCAAGATTTTCTGCAAGCATTCAGCTACAACTAAAACCTCCAACCGCTTCTAGGGCACTAGCGATGTTAGTTTGTCGAGCTCTTACGAGCCCACCGTCTCAAATCCCTTTCGATTCCCTTCTCGGTCCCTTTCAGAGGCCGAAACCGAACTCCGATTTACATTACACAAAGAGTCTCGGCCCTTCAACGCTCCTTGGAGTAGGTTTCAGACAACGAGCCCTTACCGAGACCATTTCTCTTCGCTTGACTTCTCGGTGGTACACTTAGCTTCCACTATAATACACCTTAAGGATCACGACGGTGAGCTTAATTTCCCTTCCCCCTTTTTCGTATAATTGCCGTGGGAGGTCGCCCTTGTTGCAAAGCTCAGCTGCTCCTTCAGGGACTAGTTAGAGTTCTCAGTTTCGGTCGCTGTTTCGTGGAAGCTCCCCTTCATCAAACTTGCTCTTTAATTCTCTCAATTATTCTAATTCCCCTTCAGTTCCATGTTCACATCTCAAGCCTGTTGAGCTGCTCGGAAGTCCCGCTTTTCATGTTGTTCATTCACCGTATCAACTATCTCTAAAATCCTATAAGACAAAAGACAAAGGTCTCTTGACTGCTAACTGATTGGTATTATTAGTGTCTTTGGTACTTTCATCTCTGCAACGTAAAGTCTTTGTCACTCCCATAATAAAAGTTCTTAATGGATTTGATCATTTTCAAAAACATATTTGTTGTTGTGTAGACAGTAATTGTACGTAGGGTCTATTTTTACAGAGAGAAAATCCACAGTCATGCAGCATCGCTATATGAGCGAATTTAGCGAAAATATAATTGGTTTTATGTTAAATGTCTCTATTTTACCGGTTTTATAACATATCTTGTCTCCTTTTTTTTGTCGAGTAACACCTCAGCTTATAGAATTTTCAACCCTGAACATGATGGTGCAGTTAGAATGGCGATATTTCATTCCGTTTTCAGATTAGGGCAGGTAAACCAGGAAGAACACCTCAAGTAAAACCAGGTTTCTTCATCTTCAAAGTGCTCCAGTTTGAGATATCGCAATTCTGATTTCACCATCGTGTTTAGCGTGTAAAAAATCCTTAAAATGAGTGTCACTTGTCAGACTGAATCATTTTGGGATTTTATGGGTTATACCCCTCCCCCCTAAAACTCCCCAAACTCCCCTCAGCTTGTAGATTTTTCAACGCTGAACAAGATGGTGATGTCGGGATTGCGATATCTCATTCCGTTATTTGATTACAGTAGGCTAAGAACATCTCCAATATCAGGACCAGGTATTAGGACAGGTGCTCCAGTTTGAGGACGGAAAAAGATATCGCAATCCTGATTTCACCATCGTGTTCCGCGTAAAAAACCTTTACAATGAGGTGTCACCTGTTAGACTGTTTCATTTTGAGAATTTATAAGTAATTTTTCCCCCTAAAACTCCCCAAAAACCCCTCTTAGAGTGGCCCGATTCTGCCCATCTACGAACTTAGCCTTTCGATTGCCAGGAAAATTGTGCAAATTTGAACATTTTATCTCAATCCTATCGAGTGTTACCTATCGTCTGGAATGACACCTACATAAACATTTATATAAATATACATAAATATTTATATTGGCTCGATATTACCATAATCCGAATGAGATTCATGTTAAAGCCTCTGCCGTTTAGTCCCTATGGATATTGCGGCGATCAATAGTATCCGTAGCAATCGTGAACTTGGCGAGTTCGTTATAAAGTTCTTGAAGAGGGCTTCTCAGGACAAGTTATGAATATTTTGATTAATGTCACTGTTAGTATTCGTAGTTTGATGTATTTCATCATAACTTACTGTAAACTAGTATGACTGTATTAATATTACATATTGGCGAAGTATGATGACACCCAGGTGATGACTTGAAACATGAGGGTGACCGTAGAGTCGCTGGTTGTATATTAAGTACTTAGATTAGACTTGAGAGGGACATGGTTATCAGTGGTCCCACGGATGTGTACGTATACCCCTGATTTTCGTATGCAAATAACAAAATAAATTAGCATCTTCTTATCGTCAAGGGGATAGTCGACTACAGAACGAACAGGCTTGGAGGTGAGTGTTGACGTTGCAACGATGGCGAACTTTGAAAATCTGCCCGTTTTGTGTCAGAATATTGAAAGCAAAGTTTCGGGAAGAGCAAAGCCGCTTCCCAAGTTGAGTTGTTTCGTCCTCTCTCGAGGAGTTTGTTCTGGAAAGTCGGGGCCTGTAGCATGTTGAGAGGAGACCATGCAAATGAATGTCGCGTGTTACAGAAAACAAAGACACTTGAATGAAAAGCCGTCTAGTGCCAAGATCAAAGGCACTAGAGGATTGTATAATGTGGGGGATAAAGCGTTCTACTCACACTGGGCGTTGGATGCGGAACAAGGTTATCAAGTAGGCTGGCTGTATGATTGTTCAGAAGTGAATCGTAAGTATGCTTTTACCCAGAAGGATGGATGAAATATGAATTGCAAATCACAATGATTTTACTAGTGTACTGGAATGAATAGTACTAAGGTGTTTTCCCAACTAGATGCCTCTGTGGGCGAAATACACACATTTAACAACATGTCAACAGCGCATGTGCACAATTCTTCCAGAAATAAAAACACGAATCTCAAGATGAAAAAGTGAATCTGTGAAAGGCTAAGTTCGAAGATGGTCAGATTCAGGCGACTCTAAGGGGAGTTTTATTGGGGGAGAAAATTACCCATAAATTCCAAAAATGAAACAGTCTGACAAGCGGCACCTCATTTTAAAGGTTTTAGTACGCTGAAACGTTTCTGATGGCGAAGACAGAATTACGATTTCTCAAACTGGATCACTTTGAAGACGAAGAAACGTGGTTCTTACTTGAAATGTTCTTCACAGTTCATCTGCTCTAATCTGATCGGAATGAAATATCGCCATTCTGACTTCACCATCGTGTTCAGCGTTGAAAATTGTATGAACTGAGGTGCTACTCGGCAAAATTTGTTACGTATTCAATACTCTTCCTGTATTCAAAACATTATTGATTCCCCCCTTCCACCCCAAATTTTACTTTGCGTGAAACTACTCCTTTTTTCTTATTCGTATGAATACCTCCTGTTTCCAAAATTCGCCCATACGATCATGCTGCATGACTGGAACTTTTTGTTTTAGGTTTTTTTAAATAATGAAACCATGTTTCGGCCACTGAAGAAAGTTCATGCGAGAAAGATAAATCATAAAGCTAATATGAACATAATACACAGTACACAGTATTAGTAAAATCCCAGCAGTTTGGTGGAGGTTAAATTGCCCCCACGAACAAATGAATGCTCAGGAGAATAGATTGGCGTTTGTACAAACCACTCCCTGGTGGCAGTGGCTTTGGATGAAGTGGGATGAGAAATTGTTCCGGGGTATGTTGGTTGGTTATAGGATACATATTTCAGTATTTTGTGGATAAAATGAATGCCAAAATGATGAAATGTGTAAAAATGTTGAAATCGAGGTGATAAGCGCCCTTGATTCCATTTCGATGATGAATTTACTGTAGGAAAAGTTGGTTTCCATCAACGAATATACGGGCACAAAGGAAGGTACACTTGTAAATATGCATTTTTTTCTGCACACTTAACAATACCTACGTCAAGGCGTTATGGAGTTAATGCGAAAATTCCGTCATGAATTCACGTTGCATTACTGTAACTTTTTTATATTTTGCCTTTAGGTGTTGGACGCTGCTGTAGCGGCCTTCTGCCTCGAAGTGATCGCCCGCCACGGGGAACCAGCTGAGCGCCTTTGTAACAAAGACCCACTGACACTGAAAGCCGCTGACTATCTTTCAACGCTCTTCCCCAACTCCAAATTCATTTTTATGGTGAGAGACGGCCGAGCAACCGTCCACTCCATCATATCCAGAAAGGTAAAACACTGTAAATGTCGCTAGTAAGTTATTTTTACCTACTAGGGGGAGCCGTTGTGCCATGAGACATCCAGACGGTGCAAGGAAATTTTGGTCAGTGATGTTGGTAACAACACTTCTCGTGGTAATATTTTACAAAAGTTTTTTGATTTTGGACACCAAACTGAACAATTTTATCTTGGAACATGATCTGGCCTTCACATACCTAATTGCTTGAAACCGTCTGTCCGTCCATTACGCTGACGCCATCCTCTTACCCGATGCCAATTCCCGTGGTGGTAGAGACTTGCAATTTGGCCTGTAGCCCAGCAGCATAGGGCCGGGATCAGCTAAGTGGCTCCTTAAGCTTATTTCTATGCTATTCACACTATGAAGCTGTAGTATGGTATGTAGTAAATCCTTAGGACTTTAACTTGACGCTGCCCAGGATCAGCTGAGTGGCTCCTAAAGCTAATTTCGATGCCAAACGTTTCCAATCTTCATTGTCACAAGAATGTGTAAAGTCTCACATATAAGAATTATTCTGACATGAAAAAATAAGACAGATTTTTGTTGGAGTTACACTGTGCCCTATGGTACAACATTTCTGTTCACACTGTGTGGACACCGTTCACACGTCAAAGGTTCCAAAGATTTTACCCACTCCTCAATGAAGATATCATTTCAATTTGGGTCACAATGTAAGCAATAAATTCACTCTGAGTCTGCATTGAAAAAAACGGTGGAAATTAAAACCCCAAAAATTAGAAAAAACAAAAACTGAATTTTGGCCCAAGGTACAGCAGTTCCCCATACAACCCCATTGAGAATAGTTTTGTCCTAAAATCCTCTTCAATATTTCATAATATCTTGCACCCAAACCAGCTCCTCAGTTTTGGGTCCAAAGATATTCTTGGGTCAAAGACACATTTATGTTATAAAGTCCATAACAACTTTATAAAGTCCAAAACAACGTTTGTGCCTTGTAGGCCATGTTGAATGAGTAGAAATAGGTAGGTATCGTATTAAATCCAACCTACCATATCAAGTCACCCCAAAGCGAATAATTCTACTGTAATCTGAGTTTATACTCAGCGTTTAGTTATGCTTATGTATCAGGTTCACCATCGCCGTATTAATTTATGTCCGCTGTTATCTATTCCTATCTTTATCGATTCCGAACCCTCCTCAGCCCTCATACTGCCTCAGAGGAGATAGTTAATTAAACCCTCCGTGTTATGGAGGAGATCAAACGTACTACTTAGGCCGGATAGGCACCCTATTCCTGCTTAGCTACATCCCACCTATTGGTCCCTAGCGTCCTTGATACAAACCGTGGTTTCATGTGTCCAATTCAGATTTCATCTCACAGTGATTCTGTAGCAGGGTTTGTGATCACGGGAGGTAGCTGTAAGTAAAGGCTGCCGAATAATAACACCTTCGTAATAACACACTAGGCAACCCCATAACACCTCCTGTCAGTTGGAAACCAGCCTCTAATTCGTTTAATAACTCAAGGAATTAGAAAATACTAACTATTATGGTAGCTATTATCCATCCACAATGAGCTGATCAGCTATTATATGAACTAGTGGTTTACTCCAGACACTAGCTATTCCAGATCCACCACAAATACGTATGTTCATTCTGAGAGACCTTCCAAATTAATATGATTTAGAAATCTATAGGTGATGTTTATTGCCGTGAACTGTCTATTAGAAAGATGAGTATGAGGTACGAGTAAATGTGTTTCTAAAGCATACTGAATTGAATGTATGAATGAGAGACGTAACGTTGGTATATATATTATGTAGTTAGTATAAATAAGTAGTTAGACGTTTGTAAAGCATATATCATGGGCTTATGGCAATTGCCAAGTCAATTCGCTGCGCACTATGAATGTTCAGGTGGAGGATGGAATTACTGTTTCTTCTTTAACGGTAACTCTTGTTGTCTCGAGTCAAAACTGGTTTATTGACTGTTTTGGTATTTAATTTTTCAGGTCACGATAACAGGTTTCGACCTTACAGATTACAAACAGTGCATGACTAAGTGGAACGAGGCCATCAAGACCATGTACGAGAAGTGTCTCTCCGTTGGAAGGTGGGCTTCAACTCCAGCCTTATCGATTATTTATTTTTAGAGACTGTCACCTCCCTATACTATTATCAACGGATCATATGATCTGTTACAAAAGTAGGTTCAGCCCTCAAAGATTACCCTGCATTTTATCCAGGTTCTGCTGGATTCATAGACGAATAGATTCCCAGGATCTGTGCAGTTGATGACAAGAGAAAGTGAAATCCGTGCTACAGTGGCGTGATTTGAATCAAAATAAATTAAATAAATTTGATTTCTAGTGTTAATGGGGGTTGGGCCCTCTGATGGTCCCATTGCATTTGATTAGGGATCACTGTGATCCCCATTGACAGGTGTGGCGGCCATGGAACCACTACCCACGCGCAAAATCGTAATAAGCCCCGTAACTCTGTTTAAACCATCTTTGATGGATTTTCAGTGGATATTGAATTTCATTGCAGTCGTGTCACCTTGGCTAAACTCATTTTTCATGAATTACGTCCATTTATTTGGAGATACTCGATGAGTTTTATGAATATTTAAAATCATTATTGTTCAACATCTTACTGCACTGAATTAAAAAGTAGCTTTACTTGGGATCATGAAACATACCCGGGTGTATTATAATCTATGTTATGCATATTTATACAAACAGGTCGCGGTGCATGATCGTCTACTATGAGCAGCTTGTACTCCATCCCAGCCAGTGGTTGAAGAAGATTCTCGAGTTCCTGGAAATCGAATGGAATGAGGCAGTTCTCCACCACGAAGACCACATCAACGAGCCGGGTGGCGTCCTTCTTTCCAAGTACGTTGTGCACAGATATAAGTACAGTGTTTCTTGTATTATTCGTGGAGTTTAAGGCGCAGGCTTGAGGTTGGTGAAGCTCTGAGGGCCTGGGTTCGATTCCTGGCTAAGAAACGAGATTTTCCCAGGGGTAGTCTTGAAGCGGTGTATCAGCTTGGTCGAGTATCAAAATCGAGTTTTTGAGAAAGGGATTCGTATTGGACAATGGACAGTGTAAATGAACAACGGACGGGTTCCATCAGACGTTAATTTCATAACTAAATCAAAGGAAATTGGATGAATAATGTTGGCAGGTTCAGCGTACTGTCCAAAATTCTACGAATAAACCAATTCAACTGCCAATCTATAAAACTACTCCTAACCTTTGGAGGTGAGATTCGTTACTTTCGTCTTTTTACTCTTAAATATAGTTTAACCTATTGATAAATTGAATTCGAGTTATTGTCATCAGCTGTCTCAAAACACTTACCATTTGAGTGTAGATATAATTAGCAAGGCTCATTTGTTGTAGGAATGAGTCACTGAGACATCAAAATTGCTATCCACTCCTTGGAAAGCAAGCTTCCTATTTATCGTAATTCCTAATAATTATAAGTTAGTAGGGAGTTTGTATAATATAAGAAGAGGCCTTATTGAGATGGGTATAAGACATATTATGTCTTATACCCATCTCAATAAGGCCTCTTCCTTTGGGATTTGGACCAATCCAATTTTCGACCTTTTCTTCATAAAGTATTTCACGTAGGTTGTGACGGTTCGAGGTGTCAAAAATGTCGACGAACCTCACAAAATAAAGGTTCAAGTATCAAGAAGGTACTTAGGTACCTATGATTTTCTTGAGGGGAAATGATATATTCTTCACATGTGTTTTTACTCGTAGATTGGGTGGTTGTGTTTGAAATATGGTACATGGAGGTGTTTTCTAAGTTTTTTTACTGCGTATTCCCTCATCCAGCTTCTAAAAACCACACTGTACAGATGGTGATCGCGGAATATCCCCAATCACGACCCAAATGCCACCAACCTACTCCTCTTTGAAATCGAACAAACTTACGGAGAGATTGAGATGGTCGTGTGAGTTGGGTGAGGGCAAATTCCGTACAAAGCGCCCAAACTGGGGTGGATGTAACCGCCAGATCGTATAATCCACGTAATACATTCAGCCCCTTTCCCGTTTGGGAGTTCCCTCCTGCAGATGAAAGGCTTTCACGCTACAAAGCCCCTTCTCCAACGATGGAGTTTTTTTGGAGTGGTGTTTTCTTTTTTCGTATTTGTTTTCCCCTCAGAGGAAATCATACTGAGCACACCAACTGTAGGTAAAAATCGGTCAATGAAGGTGTTCTGCAAAGATCTTCTGTAACACTCAATTCCAATTTAACAGGTTAATTCTATATTTGTGCCTAGAATGGTTGTCTACACTACACTGTATTTTAATATAATATATTACGTGAATCTCCGCACATTGCATCAGTATAGGATAATTGCCATCTACCATGGTAATATGCATTGTGCAGTGTAAGTATAAACCATTTGGCGTGTCACTGTGATTACTTATCACAGCAGTTTCTTAAGTATACCATTCGTCGAAAAAACCCAATGTAGAGGAACCTTTGTTGAAAGGAAACGTTGTTTCCAAAATTGAAATGATTTATAATCGAATTGAATAATCGAATGAATATAATTGAAATGAGTACAAAAATATTTGTACCTTGCCTGAGAAATGTTTTCAGGAGTTGTCATTTGCCAATTCAACCCATTAGTTTCTCGAGTTGTGCGTAACTAAATCACTCTTCTATTTTATATTTACATTGAAAACTCGATTCATCGGACGTTTGCAGGGTGGAGAGATCTTCTGACCAGGTCATCAAGCCAGTGAACGTTGAAGCTTTGACCAAATGGGTGGGGCAAATCCCGAAGGACGTCATCAAAAACATGGCGACCATAGCTCCGATGCTCAGCAAGTTGGGCTACGACCCGTCGGCCAACCCGCCCAACTACGGCGAGCCAGACTCGATGGTCAAAGACAACACTCGGAAAGTCAAGGAAAATTCCAAGGTACTTGAGAACTTCTTCATTTAAGAGTTATTCAGTTAGGGGCAAATCGACAAACTTATTAATGTTGATCTTGCACAGCCTCCTTAGGACTTCAGCTTTAAGCCATATATGCCCAGGATCAGCTTAGTGGCTCCTACAGCTAATTTCTATGCTATTCACACTATGAAGCTGTAGTTTGGTATGTAGCCTCCTTAGGACTTAAACTTGACGCTGCCCAGGCCCCGGATCAGCTGAGTGGCTCCTACAGCTAATTTCTATGCTATTGTAGAGAATATGCTACGCTATTCTCAATGATCATTTGATGATTGCTATGCGAAAAACTAGACGCCTGAATTACAAAAGAAGAGTGTTTGTGTGTGTTCTGGTTTGAGAAAACTCGTTCAGTAATAAATATATCCCAAACTTGATGGTTCCTCGACCAATGTCAATGACACAACTATGGGCTTCCATAAAATCCATGCCTATTATACATGGCTCCCCAATGTCAGCCACCACACAATCGTGAGCTACTGCTTGACTACCTCCCAGCTTCAGATGGAAACTGGATTTCCCTTGAACTGGAATTTTTGAACCTGAAAGCATCCTGAGGCAACCAGTGGATGGCACAGGATCAACTGCCGGGATGCCACACAATTCAGGGTTCACAAGTGTCACTGTGGCACCAGTATCCTCAATCATCCGGCATGGCTTTCCTCCAATGGACCCATCCAACACAATGCCTCCCGTTTGGTACTTATATTTTGTGTTGGCTGTAGTTTGGTATGTGGCCTCCTTAGGACTTAACTTGACCCTGCCCAGGCCCTGGATCAGCTGAGTGGCTCCTACAGCTAATTTCTATGTTATTCACTCTACGAAGGCTACACCCTGTCCTATCCTATTATAAACGTAGCTTCATCACATTCCATTAGTGATTTGTAATTGAGGTCTCTTTTGTTGTCAGGAATGGGAAGAAAGGGCTCTCGAGCTCCTCAAAGGACCAACAGAGGACAACGAAGAGCCGCCACAGTCTGCCACATCCTCATGACACTCGACGCTGTGAGCGTAACAACGCTGGCCGTAGCGTTGTCATAGTTACCCATTGAAGAGACAGGCACATCTCTGCCTGGACCCTCCACATTCACTGCACGGAAACGCCATCAGTTCGAAGAAATTGAATTTACCAAAATCCTCCACAAGTACCATTTAATAAAATGGTAGTGAAACAATCAAGGGTTTTCGGAGTTGAGGCATATCCGTCCGAACTTTGAACTTGTGTTCCCTCTGAAAAGTGCATAGGTACAGTGAGGAGCATTGTAAATACATATTGCTTGTATCAAGAAACTTACAAGAAAAATTATTGGGGATTTTATGTGATGACGAGTAAATGTGAACGATTTAGTTTATGTTTTGATATTATCATGTTGGATTCGAACTGTTATAGGTTATATTGTACGACATGGAAACTAACTTTGAGCTTAGAGATTGAGGAGGAACGACAAACAATTCTCATTGCTAAGAACTGCTCTTAGCCTCTTGTTCCAGTAGAATTACATCCAGAGACCAAACAATGGAATAAGGGGACTGAGCTTCACTCGATGTTGAAACAACTTTGCTTAGCAGCTCTAACGTTAGGCAATGAGACCAAAAACTCCAGAGGCAAATGACGTACACCTCTATAATCAACTTCACAGACGAAGAGATTACGATCCATCTCCTATCGATGGTTTTGATACACCAGTTTAAAAAGTCAATGACTACAGTTGGATTGTTTCATTGAAATAACTTGTTTTCATTTTATACATCGAGGAAATGGTATTAATTTAAAGAGTCGCCTGAATGAAAACCGTTCAGAACTAGATTTGGAACTACCCGATGAACATTTCTGATGAAACCCACTTCACCCGACTACAGACTCTTCTATTCAGTTTCTTACATCACCAATTTTTGAACCGCTCGTTCCAGGTATCTACCACGTCACATTTCCACGGTGTTTCATGAATTTTAAAATACAACATGAAAGAGGTGTCCATCGAAAAATACCTGTTTGTTTTCTTGTTCAAAGTCTTAGTGTTCAAATTATACCAAATATCATTTTATTATCTAACGTTATTCGTTTTAAATTTTCTATGCTTAAATTCGGTTAAGAAACGTAAATACTTACTATTTCTGGACTGTTCACAGTGGTGACAGGCGAAGCGTAAACGTTTTTCTCAAATCGTTGAATGTCTTTGGTTTTCAACAAGTACCTACCTACTTCTTAATTTTTTTGAGATCTTCCATTTTTTCAATGACGGTGTTGCCCAGAAGGGTAATTTTTGCTGACTGGAAACTGGATTTCTTGTTTGGTCCTGTTCTTCACGTTGAAGGTATTTACTTAATATCAACCCTTTTATGAAAGGTATTGCCTCAATGACACCTTTATCGGACGATGAATACTCCATGAATTTGGTGGATTTGAAGCATTACCTCTTGTTTCATCTGATATAAGTTTTCTTTCATACAGTTGAGGCCACCACGTGTTAGAGTCCAAAATCATGTCGTTTGTAACCGCACAAACTTCGAAGTTTAGTGAAGCGCTGAAGGATAAAATTGATTTTTTACCGTGTAAATTCTATCAACCATCTTGATTTTTCTCCTCAAAACTGAAAAGTCTTTGTCACAAGGCTTGAACGAATGTCCTCTGAATGGGTAGAAATTTGTTACTATTTAAATCTTCCTAGAGAAGTCAAGGCGGGTTCACATGGAGCGGAAAGTGCGGAGTGCGTATTGCTCTGTGATTGGTCAGCGTCGAAGGTTGGGAGTGTTCTTCCATGGCCTGGATCAATCACAGAGCAATCCGCAATCCGGACTTTCCGCTCCAATATGAACCCGCCTTTACACTGGCTGCATACATAAAAAGTAGGGCGTCCGCTTTTCAAATGTATGCAGAACACATTAGCGCTCAGCAGGTTGTCCAGGACAAGTGGTGTTTCACCTGAACACGAGAACTCTCCGTCACTTTTTCAATGCTTCATTTCAGTGGGGTTTCTCAAACGACTGATTCAAACGTACTAAATATACCTACTTAGCCTGTCTTGTTGGTGCACGTTCACTGTTGTGAAATGTTACTCACTGTAATTTAGATTTTTTTAAATTAATTAATTAATTGAATTTTCCAACATTTATGTGTATTTTGGCTAATGAAACCTTTTCGTGATGTAACGAGAAAATTTCTTTGTCATTCCGTCTGCGGGCTTGTGCCCGATAATGTAAAACTGGTACTGGTCGATTAAGTTAAGGGAGGGCGGTTAAGTTAACCTGAGGGAGGTCAAATATGAGATACATACCATGTCAACTATAAGACGTACTTACTTGTTTTGTGAATTTGTGTTTTTTTCCGTATTTTTCGCAGGGTATTATGTAGTAGAGGAACGTGTATAAGTATTGTTGATGTTAATCAACTTCAAAACTGAATTAAAATTAACGCGGACAAGCCCTGAGAATTTGTCACACCTCTCTGTGGGCCGATCGACAGTGAAGGGTACGAGAAAAGACTTTCATTGATCTTTGAAATAAATGAAAACGCTCGGATGTGACCGGGTCATGAGGTTATTAATTAACATGCAGCATGGCTGTAAGAGCGAATTTTCGAAGAAAAACTTGTTTTATGTAAAATTTCTCCATCTTACAGGTTTTATAATAAGTATATTTTGTCTCTATTTTTTGCCGAGTAACACCTCAGTTTATAGATATACCAACGCTGAACAGGATGGTGAAGTCACAATTGCGATATCTCATTCCGTTATCAGATCAAAGCAGATGAACGGTGTAAGATACGGCAATTCTGACTTCACCATCGTATTCAGCGTTGAAAAATCGTTAGAATTAGGTGTGTCACTTGTCAGACTGTTTCATTTTTGGAATTTATTGGTATTTTTCCCCCCTTAGAGTAGCCCTTTCTGCCCCTCTACGAACCACCTTTCGATTGCCAAGACAGATTTTTTGTGAAAATTTGAACTTTTATCCCAATTCTAGTTGATATAAATATTTTTCGGAAATTCGAGTTTTAAATTTTTTGAACCAAAAACAGTGACTTCCTTTTCTTCGAAAATTCGCTACTTGGCCAATTTATTTCGGTAGGTAAATTGAGAAA
Organism: Stenodema calcarata; assembly: GCA_963920205.1. Taxonomy (NCBI): domain Eukaryota; kingdom Metazoa; phylum Arthropoda; class Insecta; order Hemiptera; family Miridae; genus Stenodema; species Stenodema calcarata. The sequence continues at coordinate 17,697,559 of OY986056.1, read as the reverse complement.
ACAACATTGATCTGCAATTACGTTTTGGTTGGATCCTCCTACTTGTGTCATGAAAGGCCTTCTTCAAAAGAACTTTTGTACGATTTACATTCGACGTAACTTTGATACTATTTACTAATGGTGTAAATCCTGGTAAATTTAAAATAAATAAATAAAACTTTCTGCAAAAACTACTTTAGCAGATAATGCGACATGACTACATGATCAATTGTTGGGATTAATTTCATTTATAGTTTTATTTTTATTGAGTGTTTTTGTGTGATTAATAGGCATTATTGTTTAGAATCTCACTACTCAGGAGTGTTTATTTGTATTTATTTATTTTAGTTTTTTGTTCTATACTACTTATTGAGTGTGGACGTATGCATAAGCGTCGAAAGCAAATAAAATGTCACAGTTTTATAAAATAAAGTAGACATTTCTAATCGTAGGTTCCACTGTTTTGTATCTGCTGTACATACGTTTTGCCTTTTTTCGAAAGAAAAATTAACGACAGAAATGTACATGTTATTACGTATAAAATTGTCATTTTACATCTGATTTATTTTTCGTAGTACCGTAATTTTGTCCGTTGCCCAGAGTTTTCAATCTTTGGGCGTGCCATTTCAGTGACAATGCGTTCCGAGAGAAGGAATGTGGAATTCATACTTTTTTTTGCTGTGTGCGGGTATGTGATATTATGTATAGACATTTTGTATTCGAAATAGTGTTGACGTGGTTTGAAATCGTCCTCTGGGACTTGGATTCAAATCAGACCATCTTAATTGATTTTGACTGTCACCACCTTCGCACTGGGTTTTCAGATTTATGTCCACGTTTGTTTTGTTTTTGTTTTTTTCCTGTGGCTTGCACCATTTGAGGTTTGTTACATTCATGGAAACGTTTGCAATTTTCGAACAAAAACATTTGATGTAAGATACATTATCTGAAGAGATTGCGTAGTATGGACTACATTAAATCCCTATTTATTATCCGCGCCTATAGTATCATTATTATTCATTACCTCCCCCCCCCCCCCCGCTCGTCTTTACCTCGTGTACCAATAAAGTACCAAGATGCCATCATGTTGATGACACAGCGAAACATTGATTTTTTCCAAATTTTAATTCTTTTTTTTCCTCCCACTGAATGGAAATAACTTTTGGAAAAAGTGAATATTTACAATGTTGATAAGGTCCCGTAAAATACTCATGACAGTACGCTAAATACTAAATAGTACCTACTGTAAAATCTAAGTTTTTAGCAAAACTATTTGTCCGATCATAATTTTTTTTTTTTTTTTTTTTTTTTTTTGTCTTAAAGTTGGTTAAATTTACTATCATTTCAACCATATATAACATTTTGATTGATTCCCGAAAAATACCCACACCAGCCCACTGAACAAGTCAAAATATACACATTTAGCGTGCTGGCGTGGGCGTTTACCGGGATTTATTCGAAATTTTTTACATGAGGTCTGATAGTAAATTCACTCAGCTTTAAGATGAAAAAAATAAATTTTGAATTGGACAAATATTTTCGGAGTTATACTGAAAAATGGGCCAAACAACTTGGATTTCACAACAGTACGGTTTTTCTTATCGTGCTGGCATGGGTATTTTACGGGACCTAAGTCTCTTAAATTTCTTTTTTTCGTCTGAAAGCTAGTTAATTTTACTTTCAGTCCCCATATAATATAATATATTATAATATATAATTATGAAATGTTAATCAATTGATTGTGTGTGAATCAATTGATTAACATTAGGGACGCCTGCTATTCGAGTGTCGTCACCATTCAGCACATTGAATGGAAGTGATTAATAAGAATGGTGGGTGAAAACAGAATAGCGAGGGAAGGTTATAGAAGGTTAAAATGTCCTTGTAAATTTCCTAATTGTACAAAATTATTGGAGTAATGAGCTGTGTCATGTCCGTACCAGGTGACCTGATGGTCGTGGTGGAGCATTCAATAAAATTTATTTAATAAAAATATAAAAATTTTATATTAATATCAGAAAATGCTTCAAACTACCTTAAATGAGTCATCTTCAGTAAATTGAAAATCATGAGAACAACTCCATAAAACAGGCATGTTTCAACCAAAACCTTAGTACAAGCTTGGTGTAGGCTATAGAAATAAGTTGTATTGCAATAGACCATTTCATAGCTTTGTTTATTCGGTATTAACGCTTAGAATACGGCTTACACTGGTTCGCATTTGACCTGGAGTTTTCGGGAGTAGTCTACGGCAGCTATATCATTTGGACAATGCCGAGTGAATACGAAAAACTGAAAAATGAGTTATTTAGCGCAAAACTATTCAGGAGGATCAACTCGATAAAAGAAGGAGAATTTCCGGTAATTTTAATAAAAATAGGTCATGGCGAAAGATCCTAATTTGAATTATGGTCCACATGCAAACCTACCGACAAATGACACGACACAATAGCTTTGATACTCTATGGAAGAGGGATAGGTTCATTGTTTGATCACAGAATTAATACTGCTATGAAAAGTTGAGAGGTTAGTTCCACATTGATAAATTTATAGGTATAGTATAAATCTATAGGTATAGTTAAGAGATTAGTTACATATTTATATGTAACTAATCTCTTAACTATACCTATAGAAGAAGCGCTTTACATTTTTTTCCTCATTTAAGTAGCTGAGAATTAGCTATCGATTCTGTGGGAGAATTACAGGTGGGCTTAGATATTGAAAGGGATGTCTAATATCTAAGTCATATTATATGTCAAGCTTTTGGTAGGATGCATTCAACTTATCAAGTTCCGTCACATTTTCCGGTTTGTAGAGATTGTTCAAAAATGAGGTTCCTGAAGTCAAAACGACGTACCCCTTCAAAATCCCTAGAGAGCAGATCATCGCCTTCGAGAAAACCAAGAAAGAAGCAGCATATTTCAAATTACAACAGGTATGTAAGGCTTCGTCACCCCACATTTGGACAAATTGCATCAAACTCAGCAAATATCCTCATCATAAGGATACAAATGGTATTGCACATTGTTACGGTTCTAGAATGTCAAGGAAACGGAAGGACAGGCCGTTAAGAAAACAGATAAACGAGGCAAACTAACGGGCATAGACGAAATATTAGCTGTTCGACAAGAGTTGAAAAGTGCCAAATTGACGGTCGAGCCTGAAAAAGAACGTGGCTCGGAAAGGTACATAATATTATGTAAATCTACATTATGAAAGGTACATATTATGTAAATCTACTCAATGAGAGGGAGAAGTGTTCTACTGCTCAGGTAGGTATAAGTTTTACGAATGTAATCGGTGATAAGCGTCTACGATATTTTTGGGATTAGGTTAATTCGTGGGAAATAAATGTGAGCTGGGACCATATAATTATCTCATGTTTCAAACAATGATGGTGGACACCCCAGGGTAAGTAGCTGTAAGTAGAGGTTCTCGGTCACGACGACGTTGGAGAAACCTGCATTTCTGTATCAATGCTTAACTTAAGAGTCAATTGTGGTGGAAGATTGGCAATCAGGGCGATAAAACTACTGTTTGTGAAGAAGAATACGTTGTATTCTCAAACGATGGGCCATAGACAAGGAGCCAACAATTATTCATAAGGGCGAGAATAGAGTTGTTCAACTGAGCTTGGACTAGCAGGATCTGTGGCCTCTTGTCAGAGATAGTGAGAGAGGTTTGGATGCTACAGAGGTAAGTATTCAAAACGTCTAATACGAAACTGAAAGAAAGCTGAGCTGAGAAGGGCTTGATCATCCAGATCTAATGCATATCTTGACTATGGTCTTCAGGAAACGGTTAAAGCCATCAGCCACGGATAGGATTCGAGAGGGTAGGATGAAGGCGTGGGTAGACCGCTGCTACAACTTTGTCCACGGGGTTCACTCGGAACGACACAAACGGAACATCCGGAGAGGTCAGGAGTCGGAGATCCGGGAGCTGCTCGAGTGGGATCGACTCCCGCTGGGCGTGGAAGATGTGCCCGTCCACGAAGAACCTCGGGGATCAGAGTCGTCTGGGAGTCTGGACAAGGAGCCAAGCTCTGTGGAAGGACAGCGCTCCTCTAGTGACGAAACTGAAAAAATCCTTAGAGCTAAAGCAGGTACCTACTCAAGTGTTGTACGATGCAGAGTAATCACTAGCAGTCTAACTTGAGTGTCTAAATCGACAACGGTTTGTCATTCAGGTGCTCCTCTACCTCAAAAAGAAAAAGAAGATAAAAAAGAGTATGAATCACAATCCGATGTGGAAGTGCAAACCAAATCAGGTAAACTCGTCATAGAATAATTAACTCTATACATGAACACAAGATAGGAACTGAATACGTATTTACGTAGGTGTTATATTGAACCTACACTGCCGTCATTAGCAAGAAGGGCGTATCTCGGATTTTTGCTATTTTCTAATTTTTGCAAATCTAGAATCTTTGGAGGCTTCTGCACCTGATGCACCTTGAAATCCTTAGGTTATTCGGCGTATGTCGTTTTTCCTAAACATGAAGGGAGGATATCATGACGAACACCTCTCCCGACTAAGCAAAAAAGCCGCATCTCCTGAGATACGAATTTTTTCCTTAGCAAAAATTCTAAATATGAACAGATGATCGAATTCTTATTTCAACGAGGTTCTACAAACATGAAATACAGGAACACCTTGAGCAATGACGAGTTCGAAGAAGTGAACTTCACAACAGCCAAGATTTTAAAATCTGGCAAACTTCCAGTACCCCATCCGACTGGGAATGACAGCACCCGAGAAGAAAACATCGTAAAACGCCTGGAGAAAAAAGGGACTTTCGGAACGGATTGAAAGTCCGCTAACTTGTGCTCTTTTGATGAGTTCTTAGGCCGTGGTAAGTTCGAGAATGAATAGAACTACCCTAAGATGTTCCGAAAATGGGGCAAAAGTATAATTAACTGGGCGCGAAACTTGGAAAACGAAAATGGCTTCTACTGAACATTTCGATTTTCGGAGATAGGTAGGCCCTTCTTGCTAAGGACGGCAGTAAGTAGGTACTAACGTGAAAAGAGTAACGAAATGGATACAACTGTCGTGAACTTCATACTAAGGCAAACGAATTAGGTGGAAAATGATGTAATTCATATATTGAATCTTTTCTGTATATTTCATCAAGTCTAGACAGCTGTCCTCCTGTAAAAATTGTGGGGTTTCCTCTGACGGTCTCCAGCCTCCCTATGCAACCGTCCCTTTCCTCTCATAATACTATTAGAATTAGATGAGTGAACTGTATGAAAACCATCTCACGCTATTGAAACAGACGGGACTGCGTTTATGTCTACCTCTTTTATGATATCGTTGTGGTGTTTTCTGAGTTCTGAGGTTTAAGACATGTCTACCTCTTGTGTTTGTTTATTTGAAAAAGTACGGGCGAGCCCAATTTCAAGCATATTATCAAAAGTACAAATTAAATAGAGTGTAGAATAGACATAATAATTGGATAGAAATAATTAGATAGACATAATCAAAGTGTTCTGGGCCATGAGGGTCTAAGGCAACACGTTGCGCTGAATGCATCCCAGCGCTGGATTGAGTCCTGGTGGGTGATTAATATGCGATAACTGTTTAAAAATAAACTGTTTAAGAGATGACTGAGACTAAAATACAACAAGAGTTTCACATAATATGGTATCTGTAGCTTCTGTAATATGAATACGACACATACAGTATTTGAGATCGATCTATATGCTGCTCACCAAGTATTTGACATACATAGATGTATCTCTCCCCCGAGATACATAGATCTATCCCCTTCATTCTTCCATGGCCTGTACACATACTAGCCCGAGGCCCTGCGCCACGTGTCTTTGCCCCTCCTCTTTGCCCCACTCTTTCGCCATATCCAAAACCATTTTAAACAACAACTTAGTTAAAATTATTGTTGCGTTACTTCCAAAGACACTAAATAGTTAACATTTTCTAAGGTGTCAACTTCGTGCTTTCGGAATACTTCGTACGAAACCTCCAGGAACTGAAGAGTTTGACCTTTAACGAGGAGCTGTACGCCTTCCATCCAGAACTGGGTATTGTAGGGTCGTGGAGTGTTGATACCAAAGTCTGTGAAACGGATAACAAACGTGTCAACGTTCAGTTCGAAGGTATGACATACGAATGAAGTCTAGTCGCAGCCATGTAGTTTAATTTTGTTAAAAATACCTATGTAATAGAACTGAGGAACAACAATTCTTTATCGGTTAATAGAAGCTCAGAAGAAACCGTAGCTGTCTTCGACGGTCTACTAGTAGGTAGATCCTTTATTGAATTAATGAATCAATTAACAACATTTAATATTTGCTTCCAAACTGCTAATTGAATTATAAAGACCTCGGACAAATGAAAATCGAGGGTCATAGCGACTCAGCTCAGAACGTATTTTTTGATAATCTCGTTCCTCAGGTCTCCTGATTGACGGGAACACCAATTACGCTATGTACTCCGCTGGCATCGTCGACAGAAGATTCAACCCAATATCGGAATTCCGAGTGGAGCAAGTCACCAAACGCAACGAGACTCGATCGCGGACCATGTTTTTCCACAAGAAACGAAGCAAATGGCTATTCGACTTAAGGTACGTAATTATGTCCTTTGCACTAAACTCCCGTCCGATCGTTCATTTTCAAATATTTACAACACAGTTTTGAATATCCTCAGTAGGTACCTACCTATCAGTGTATGTACTAGTTTGTCTCAATAAATGCTGTTTAAACCATTTTATTATTGTTTCACCTCAGCACTGCTCATTCTTTCTTCCCAAACCTTTACAAAATGTTGTAACTCCATACCTCATTGTATAATGAAGGCGCGGAATTCCAGAGGCTTATTAAAACCCGATCACCTAGCCAGCCAGCCCTCTGACGTCATAGGGTCTTACGGCATAGGCTGTGACGTACTAGTTGGCCTCGTGCCAGCCGTCTGACGTCATACTCTCGTGCGTCATAGGCTCTGACGTACTAGTTGGCCTCCTGCCAGCCGTCTGACGTCATAGGCTCTTACGGCAGGGGCTGTGACGTACTAGTTAGCCTCCTGCCAGCGGTCTGACGTCATACGCTCGTGCGTCATAGGCTCTGACGTACTAGTTGCCTCCGGCCAGCCGTCTGACGTCATACGCTCGTGCGTCATAGGCTATGATGTACTAGTTGGCCTCCGGCCAGCCGTCTGACGTCATACGCTCGTGCGTCATAGGCTCTGACGTACTAGTTGACCTTCTGCCAGCCGTCTGACGTTATACGCTCGTGCGTCATAGGTGCGTCTGACGTAGTGGCCCGCCTGTCGCTTGTGTTCTGACGTGATCTGAGGGAAAGGGTGAATCAAGGAAACAAATATTTCCCGTTTCAGTTTACGTGCCAAAGCAAAGACATGAAAATGTCAAAAGAATGTCAACTCCATCCTGTTGTTGATACAGTCGAGAATTAAATGCTTGCATACGAGTCTGCAACACATTGGGACATTTTATGTCTTTAAAGAAGTGATTCAAGAACCTTCGAACAATGCTACATCACCCACCCCAGTAGCGTACCAGTTGTTAATTGTAGGGTTCATCATAAATTATGAAGCTTGCATTCGTATAGACAATATAAATTATTGAGAATGATCACCTGTGTTCCGTAGCAACGAATCGGTTGTAAGCGAAAATCATCAGAAATTTTCGTGACGATTTCGTGTAACGCTTTTGTGTAACGTTTTTCGAGTTATGTGCCAGAGTAAAGACATAAAATGTCAAAAACTATGGAAATTCTTTGTCAAAACGGTTTATTATCTACTTTGTGCAGATCACCCTCCTGTCTAGATGAAACGTTTATAGAGATGATGAGTTAATTACAAATACTGTGTACCAATATGATTCTGGGGTTTCTATTTCCACCTACCTATTTCAGCAGTAATTTAATAATTAATAATTAATGGAGCATAATAATTAATAATTAATAATTAATGGAGCATAATAATTATTATCATAACCCGAAAATCAAATGAAAATGAATTTTAATGTAGCAGTATAGTTTTCTGGACAAATTTCAATGGAGTTCAGTTTAGAGAATTTTTCAAGACTATTCGAAGCATTTTATGGCCAGCCGTTCGTTTACAATGAACGATCAAACATGGAGCCAATAACAAATGAACAAACCAAAAAAAAAAAATTGAGATTTCCTTATTAGCAAGGCTTTGGGATACGTGAAATCGGTCGCTTTTTCTGGAATCGTTCAGGTATTGAAAACAATTTTGGATTTATAGGGAAGGCGTCAACGAAACAGAATCTCGCAAAACGTTGAGCTTCAACTACCAACAGATGCTGCGGGTCGTATCGGAAGGGGCTCACATTCTACTGATGAGAAAAATAGTCATGTACTACCACCCGTTTCGATTTGAACAAACAACCAGTAGGTACTTTATTGTTTATACTGTTCAAAGCTGATGTGGGGAAAAATGATTCGAGAAAAGAGGTAACATGTTTACGTCGGTTTCAGGAGACTACAGCGGTATGGACAAACATGGCTTCTGTCCCTGCTCGTCACTTTCTCTGACTTGTACTTGCAAATCGACCGACCAATTCGCCGTCAAAACGCGTTTTAGGCTGAAAATGCGATCACTCTGCATTGGTGGAGACATATGCAGGACCAACTATAGGTCAGAGAATAACCACCATTTCGTAGTTTTCATTTAAAATTTTGATAAAATCGAAATGAACGTTAAATTCCTGCTGAATCGGACCAAAATCGGCTCAACAGGTGTGTAGTTTTGGGCCAATTGCACTGCTTTCCTCTTACCGGATTGAGTAAGACGAGTTAAAATCCCAATTACCACACAATACAATCCTATCCTGCCCTATGTACCGACATGTCACTTTCAGATTTTTTAACCCGGTACGAGTTACTTACAACGGCGTGGAGCTGGAGGTGGTGAGGGTGAGGAGACGTGTTGAGATGCCTGGAGATCTAGTGCAAACGTCCAATTATTATATGACCACCGCTGGGCAGCTTATGGCGGTCACGTTCAATGACCCGTACCCCTTCGACACGCCTTTTTGGCTACAGGTAAATGAAATTTTAAATGTAAGACCAAATGCTCAACAGTAGGAATTTGCGGCATGAGGGTAATGTGGAGAAGTGTGCTGGTACTTGTTCGGCTGAGGATGGTCCATGACCTCTTAATAATTATTAACACTTGGTACCTCACTGAGTTATGCTGCAGTACTTACATCTTTTCTAATATCATCTGAAGGGATCGTACGGGAATATCACCCTGAAGTCTCGAATATCACCTTCAGTGAGCATAATTAAATTTTTGAAATGTTGGTTTCAGATAGATCCAAAAGCTGTTCTAAATAGACACCGGGTTATACCCCCAGAAAGAATTGTACCCCTCAGAGAACGGTAAGCATAACATATGAAAGAAAAACGGCGTACTGGCGTACACTAGTCGCCCCACGAGACTGTTAAAATTTAATATTGACTACTGATATTTTAATCTTTTTCAACATTTCAATGAAATTTCAATTTTAGATCTATGTCAAATCCATAGGGAGTTACGATTTGAAATTTCTTTGTAACCCACTTTTTAAAGAAAACAGAAGGGGGGGGGGTGAGATAGGGAACATTAAATTGGGCTTTTCTTGAAAAAATAACCACCTCTAGACCGGAAATCAAAACTGCAATACGGACCAAAATCAAATCCTATTCAAGTAGGTAGGTACTTGTAAATATTTCAGGTACATGTGCGATCCCGAGCTGAAGCAGTTCTACGAGGACGAAGTGCAGAGGCTGATGGAAATCAACAAAACTTACATAAACGAACATCCCCCGCTCCGCAACGCTCTCAAAGCCATTTTCCAGGATCTCCTCAACGACAAACCCCACCGCGTCGTCGCATTCATCCAGGACTTTTTCTTCGAGGGGTACAGGTTCAAAGAAAGGTGCGCCAAGGGTCAATCTGGATTGCCGTCCAACATACTGTAGTACACATTAAATTTTCGCTGTAGAGATATTTCACTGAACATTAGTTATTATAACTTCGTCCCATAGGAGCAACTATTAGTAGGGAACGATAGTCATCCGGTGGTCCCTCAGTCTTGGAACTGGAAATGTGGGTAGTGGTAGGTACTTGTGTATCTATCAGTTGTAGAAGAAATCTGTTCCAGACCATCCTGAATTCAATGCCTATACAATAGATACTTTATAACGTGCATAATGTCCTTGGGACTTTAACTTGACGCTGCCCAAGCCCCGGATCAGCTAGTGACTCCTATAGCTAATTTCTATACAAATAATATTTTGTCAGTGCAGTTCACTCTTTCTCTTGACTTGAATCATAATATGAAATTAATTAGGTAGTAAGTAAAGTAGTAAAGTAAGCAACCATTTCAGGTTGAATTTTCGTCCAACTGCCGTTTTTGGCGTCGCGGACGTCATCGGCTGTCCACCTAGGTAGATCAGAATTGTTCCGATGATTTCGCTTAAAGCTACTCATTGCCTCGCCCCCTTGAGTTGAGAGGGGATCGCCGTACAGAGGCGTGATAAAATCACTTGGACGGGAGACCCACTTACCAGCGGTAACCCATCCAAGTAACAACCACGCCCGACGCTGCTTAACTTCCGTGATCTGACGAGAACGGGTTTGTTACAACGCCTACCCCGTACGGCTCAATTAATTAGGTAGTTTGCATAGAAATTAATTAGGTAGTTTGCATAGAAATTAATTAGGTAGGTAGTGGGAAAAACATCTGATGTTTTTCCCACTATTTAAATACAACTATATTCCCACTATATTAAATTCCCACTATACAAAGCCCGGTTAATCTGGTTAGTTTGCAATACATTTTCGTCGTTACTTGGCATTTTCAATGATTACCTACCTACTTCACATCTCAGGGTAATTTAAACTTGGAGCATCATTATTTTCTGAAGTTGAACAAAGTACGGAAGATGGAAGTAACGAACGATGACTCCAGTTCGTCAAGTGATCTTTTACGGTCAATCTGTAATTTTTTAATCTACCCAGGCGTTGTACAGGCGTAAATAAAAATATACAAGGTGTAACGCGAGTGGTGTCCAACACTTCTCCTACGTGTTCTACATTTAATTTCCGACCAAAAGTGTATCTTTTATCCATTTTATCCGTTTTTTAATCCATTCAAAATCCATTTTTTCCAATTTTAGGATTTTTTCCGTGTTTTCGACCTCACTTCACTAAAATTGCCATAACTCCCTTAATTTGCACTGACATTTCCATTTGAGGATGTCGTTGGGAAGAGCGTCTCTTAATCTTTAATGCCTAACACAGTTTTTAGCTGGAACTGAGGAATGAAAATTGAGACTGAAAAGTGAATTTTGTCAAAATCTCAAAATCACCCGTTTCTCAAACGCTTGGTAATCGTATTAGTTCTTATAAGTAATCGTATTTATTCTTATAAGTAATCGTATTAATGGTGACATCGAATGGTGGTGACATGCTTACATCTCCCAGACTCGTACCTATTTGGTCTTTATAAAGACATTATTTAATGAATATAAAAAAAATATATTTTGACATTAAACAGGAGTGTTGCCATTAAACATGGCTTATAAGAGCGAAGTTTCGAAGAAATTGGTGGTTTTATGTAAAATGTCTCCATTTCAGTCAGCAGATGAACCGTGAAGAACATCTCAAGTAACAACCACGTTTCTTCATCATCAAAGTGCTCCAGTTTGAAAATGGAATAAAATATCGCAATTCTGACTTCACCATCGTGTTCAGCGTAAACGAAACCTTTAAAATGTGAATTCACTTTTCAGACTGTTTTATTTTGGGAATTTATGAGTAATTTTTCCCAACTAAAACTCCTCAAAACCCTCCCTTAGAGTGGCCCGATTTACGAACTTGGCCTTTCGATCGCCATGATTTTTAGTGCAAATTTGAATTTTTTATCCCGATTCCACCGTGAGTTATTGTCTTTTGGCAGTGAATTCAGGATGGTCAGGGACGGATTTTGGTTTGAAAATGTACGGAAATTCGAGTTTCAACAATTTTGGACCGAGAATAATAGCTTTTCTCCAAACATTCGGTAATAGTAGTGTAATAACTAAAGATTGGATATCGAAAGAAAATACCGATATTGATATCGGTGTCCTAATATCGATAACGATATTATATCGGTATAAATGATCGATACCAATAATATCGTATTCAATAATATCGAATTATCGATAAGTATTGAAAATTGAAAGGGATGGGGACGGTTACATTGTTGATAATTATCAGTGTGATAATTATAATTAATAATTATTGTTTTAATGGAATGCTCTTGCAACTTGCATATTTCTCGTTATTTTTGTAACACGTCTAAACCATTTTATATAGACTTGAATTTCTTGAAAGTATTTGCACTGATGGTTGGAATTTTATACCTGTATGTTAAGGACATTTTTTGATTTTATTAAAATATATCAATAAAAGATCAATCATAATTTCATTATTAAATGATCATGATTCTTTGGTCTGTTTGACTTGAACCCTTTGTCCTGGTTTTGGATTTCACAATTTCATTCAGTTTGTTCTGTTTTTCACCTAGGTTTTTTTAACAATTGAATTTCAAATCTGATTAGAAAATCTCGTTTTGTTGAATCGATATTATCGGGACAAGTTATCGACATTTGAATAATATCGATATTCGATATTATCGATATCGATGTCCCATCCCTAGTAATAAAGAGCTCTAGCGCCCATGAGACATCATACACACCCTTAGTCGACTCACAGATTGTCCTGAATCGAAAGAATATGAATTGAATCGCTGTCGAGCCGTCATTTATTGTACGTGTAGTTCTATTATGGCAACTAATCTCAATAGGGGTCCTTGACGTTGATCTAACGTACTTCTGCGCTACTGATTGAGAACAAAACAAGGAATTTCACCTGTTGAGAGGAGACCTTGTGACCAGCACCAGGCGGGGGGGGGGGGGGGGGGGACCGCCAGCTCCCGATTCCTTTCGTAGTAGCTCAGTCAGTGACCGAACTCCGCGTCGATCTGACAGCTACGTCACCACATCGACACGCGATCGCGTTTTGCATTTATCGTGCTCGTATTTCTAATCCCTGATTAGAATCCTGATTTAGAATCCCTGATTATGCCTCCTAATCAGAAACACACCGCTCTCGAGCTCACGGACGACCAGAGATTCGCCCTCATGAAGGTAAGATGTTCGTTTACTTAAATAGTTTTGTACAGTTCCAGTGAGATATTCGTACTGAAACAGTTTGGTAACCAACCAATCACTCAGCGAGACACCCAAGTACTAGTAGTTGATGCCAAATTCAAATCGATCAAAACTGGAAAAATCAAAAAATCTATTTTATCAATAGCACGCCCAAGCAATGACTTCTACACTAGGCAGTTGCCTTGGCTAGCTCCCTCGGTTTTCGAAAAGTTGCCATTAGCAATTAAAACCACTAATTCACTATATCTATTCAAAAATCTCACATTCCAACACCTGATGAATCAAATAAATACAAAATCCATCATCCTTAAATTTAAATTTTAAAACAAATTTCTTCCCTTATCTGCCCTAAAAATTACTTTTTATGCATTCGTGTAGTTACTTTTAGATCATTTGAGGTGGCAATAAAGTCAGTATGCGACTTATATTTAGATCTGGTTATCGAAGCCCTAGCAAACCTTTGTTTTTAAAATTTGTAATTCATATTCGGTATGAAAATATAATGAATATAATGTTCATATTCGGTATGAAAAACCTCAAAGCATTACTTAAATGAGGAACTTTTGAGGGTTTTTCTCAGCAGTGGTGATCGAATCTCAAGTAAAAATTAAAGTTGCTAAAAAAAAATTCAGTACTTATATTGTCGAGTCTGTATTTAAATCGCTTCTTTGATCAGTGTTAATTGGGCTTCAGCTTGTAATTATACATGATATATTATATCCGCAATTTTTATGATTGCATTGTGCAGTGTAAACACGAAGGTCGACCATTTGTAGTGACGGCTGGTAATTCACGCATTGATTGGCAGAAGGTAGAAAGAAACGGCAAGAATGACATTGTGGGATATAATTGTTGCATTTCATTGTTACCTTGCAACAATACTCCTTAGGTGAATGTCAGAATGCATAATAGGCGGAGGCCTGGTACCCGCTAGCGTTAGGTGAGTGTAAGCGCATGATAATGCAACGGGAATGCGATTAAACCTACAGGTAGCTAATCGACAATGAATTGTTTACGCTCAGCACATATCACGTTAGGAAATCTTGTTTTACGATTCTTTTTAGGAATCCCAGGGCCGTAATTACAAAATAATGTCACTGGTCATGTTTTATAACATGATATTTAGCGCAAATCCCCTTAAAAATTTGGAAAAAAATATCGTCTATTTTCACTGAAATATGAGTACAATGTTAGACCGGTTTCGGTGATTAAACCATCGTTATTTATAAAACAATACTGAAGGTGCATTGCGCCCATTTTTATAATTTTCAATAATAGCTTGACTCCTATTGGCTCCCAGAAGTTGTTTCCTTTCACGTGGTGGCAACCAATCCAAATAGATCTTTCACTTTGTCCTTCACAATAATAATTCCCCAATAACACAATAATAATCATTCCCAATAATCCTTTCACAACTCCCCTTCACCTCGAAGGCCATTAGCAATATATTTTCTCCTTTCACTTTAATCAACCAATCCTATTCGACCTTTTACTTTTGGGGTCCCTATTTAAGTTCACCTCTCTGTAATGCACCTTCAGTATTGTTTTGTTAATGACGATGGTTTAATCACCGAAACCGGTCTAACGTTGAACTCATATTTCAGTGGAAATAGACGATATTTTCAAATACTCTTGTTTTCTTTTCATTCCATTCGGGTCGTTTTATATTCATTGATCGTTTTTACATTCGATAGCAGATCAGCTATAGCTATAGCGAAGTATCAAATTCTTAATATCTGTATTGTTGGTGGAACCTCAATTATCTTACACAAATAAGGGAAAGAATTTTCAATTTTCGGTGAATGTTTTTGAATCATACCCGAGTTGGACTTAGAGGTGAAGTTATTTCTGGCACAATACTTTGGTCATGTTTGACATAAAACGTTGGATGAATAATAAATATTTTACTTGGGGGTTTGCATATTCCAAGGATTGCGAGCACGTTGGAATGGAAAGGCCTCATTGATTCAGGTCATATGAAAGTTGTAAAGATATAAATCATAATGAATTGGAAAATAAGGTATTACTCAGTGATCCCGTGATGAAGCTCGTCCTGTTTGTATGATTCCGTGACTGATCAGATTGACTGGGTGTTCAGGGGATCAGACCGGTGAAAGTGATTGAATCACTCAGTTCCGTGTAATGAAGGGACGTTGAGAAACAGCCCGTACAAGGTGATGTTTCTTTAGTCCATTGTCAGAACCGCGAACGCCCAATTTTTTTGTACACAAGGCGGTACGAGACGTTGAGTCAGACAAGTTCTCTCGTTTTGTAACAATTAAAACGGAAGTTATAATAACTGATTCGGCTGTACGATGATACGATGGACTGAATTATTGAATCAGAACTGGAATTCAGAGGATTTACTTACAATATCGCCGATTGAAACTACCTGCTCAAAATGAACCCATTTATAGGTACTTTTAATGCAGGTGGAATATTTTCCCCGCCGCTAATGTACATTGAACGTTATAACTTGAATTTAGAGGACCTGGGGTAAGAAAAAACGTAAATTGAACAACACAATGATTGTACTTGCGCAGCAAACTGAAGACAGCGTACTAAATAAATTAAAATTGAAAAAAACGGTTTTTAATATGCTAACCGCGTTTTAAAACGGACTAAAAAGTATAAAATATTCTACAATTTTGTAGGCTTCTATCGCATTTGGGCCTATCCCATTTCCAATTCACTGAAATTAGCTGTGAATTCATCCGGATTGTCTACTTGTATTGTCCACGTTTTTCTCTCCAAGTACATGTTCCAAATATATATTTGTAGCCACTAACGATCCTTCCTCAAAATGATAGAAATTATGAAAAAAATATTTCATACGTGTCCGTTTTAAAAACGTGGTACTTATATTTTAAAAAAACATTTTTTTAAATTTATTTGATTATTTTCTGTTTTTAATTCTTATGTCCGGCTGAAAGATTCCCATCGGGTTTGTATACATTGATAAGACTCAGAGAGGGCCAGTATAGGAAATTCTCCATGCATTGTACATCCTGTTAAGCTGCCAATATTTAAAATTCAAAATATTACCTTTTACTACCTGCAGTAGTTCAAATTCTATAAGTTCAAATTCTATAAATTCTATCAAACTCTATTCATCCAAATATTTGCAGGGTATCGACCTATATTTAAAATTTCAAGTCTCTAGCTCATCATCCGAATTCAATTCAATTGTCATCCATCCTCGACCCATGTTTAAAATTTCAAGCCTCTATCATTGACAAATGTAAATTTGTTTAAACAATTTTACGGACAAGAAACCGAGTGAATATTGCATTGCCATCCAGTTCTGACCTATATTTAAAATTTCAAGTCTCTAGCTCATCGGGAAGTAAGTTTTAACTCGATTGCTAAATTCCACCCGGATAGACACGAAGCGGAACTAATATCGAATACCTCCGTGTTTCTTCCAAGAATTTATACTCAAGACTTTAATATCGTGATAAACACTAATGACTTTAGTTTACAGTTTAACTCGACGGATTTTCAGCGCAAAAACCCCCTCAAGCGGTAGTGACTCAAGTCATACCGACAAGACTCTCTTAATAACTTAATAACTAACTTAACGGGCCAAGCGCGGACGTACCACGAGGACCCCTATGACCGAATACCTATGTATATGTATGAGTTAGTCCTATTTATTCCTGGTTTCCAACTCGAGCAATATGTAATTATTATTTATGCTCCCCTAATGCAGATCCTTTAAAATATGAATATGTATTCATTCTGGAATATTTACCTGTAGGTATATCCCTTCGACCCAATTTACTCGACCAGTAGGTTAGCTCAACGACAATCATGTCCCTGTGAGAACATAATAGTATAATGTTATAGCGTTTCATATTATATTATTTATAATGTATGATTATATTGTTATATTATGCACATTCACACTCCCTCAAACCATCCACACCTCAGCCATAATAAAGCTCCCACATTCTGTTGGTCTATAGAAAGATAATACATACTATGTACAATTATTCATGAACCTACTGAGCATTCATGAATTGTGTAACTAACATACGTACCGGTATTCCGCCCGATGTATGGCCTACCCTATCTTCAAACCCCTAAAAATTTAACTTAAAATAATTAAGTGTGTTCTTTATAATAATTATAATTATAGTAATTATTACTAAACTAGGGAGCATGAAACTAGTAAATTCGAATATACGATCATATTCCATCTTATCCATCCATATTCCATCAAGTAGTGTGGATGGTGGATGGATCGTATAAAATACGATTATATAGTGAGTAATGCAGTGACTCGAGTCACTACATTACTCACTATATAACTGCATTAGATACAATAATTGTATCTAAGTTACAATTATTGTAACTTTCAGGCAATATTCAAACAGTGCCACGGTTCCTTCCACCAACTTATGTGACTTGAAAGGATATGAAGATAGTGCTCCTTTAGCCAGAAGCGATGAATAGATATTCGGCTTTGTAGCTTTACGTACCTACGTCATCAAATATTCTCCTCTAGCATTTCCATTCAATTATACAACTCATCTGAAATGCAAAAACGTCTTTATAGTTTCACCACCAGCGCATTCGAAATGGATCTTCAGAATAAGCTCTTCATCATCTTTTAATAGTCTATATTATTCCACTTAATATTACATTTCAACCTTCCACTCAAGATTTGCTGTAATTATTTATTCCGTCCTGTTGTGCGAGATCCAGCACCTTGCATGGTCTAAAATGTGCCAAAACTGTGCTGAAACGTAGTTTTTTAACGTATTAGTTTCCGTCCTGAAAATGGTCATCGAGGTCGATTTTTTTGACATGTTTGTTTATCTTAACTGGCCCGCAACGTTACATGTGGCTGACAGTAAGATTTTTAGTGATTTTCTCTTCATGCCTTCACCAATAGCTTTCTATTTATCATAGCTTTCTACCGCCTGTGATATCTGATAATCTTTGTTTACTCGTATTATGTGATGGGTTGTAGTGAGCCGAAATCCATCAGCTGTAACGTCATTTCTCCATTATATTTGTTCGTTATTACATCCTGATTCCTCCAAATTGCCCATTTATTGATTTTATAACAGTGAGTTGGTATTCTTATATTCTAGGCCTGGGAAACGTCAAACTAAAGTCCCAAGGAGGCTACATATCAAATTACAGCTTCACAGAGTGAATATTGTAGAAATTAGCTTTAGGAGCCTCTCAGCTGATCCAGGGCCTGGGAAGCGCCAAGTTGAAGTCCTAAGGAGGCTACATACAAAATTTCAAGTCTCTACCACCACGGGAATTGCGCAAAAAAGTCACATTTTTTGTATCGCGCAAATTTGCACCGTCTGCAAACGGTTTCTAAGGAATTTAGGCCTGATGCCTTTTACGAAATTGTTTACATGGGCGGCGTCGCTAAGGAAAGGCCCGTTCTCGTCGAAATAGGACCTTTCGGAGATACCATAGCCTTCAAAGAGGACAGACAGACGTACGTAAGGGATAAGTAACCAAATTTATAAAATAAAATCAAATTTTTTTAGACCTTTCACAGGTTCCTTTTAAAACTACACAACCACCAAACTTTCGCTAAACCTACACCCATAACCGGCAATACCTACTCGATGCATTGAAAATTGGTAGTTTTACTTAGTCTCCTAGTTTGGTTGCAAAATTAATAATGAATCCAAATATCAGTCGTTTGATTTCGATTCACTGGGGGTTGGCTAAACGGTGCACTTAGAAGTAATGAACAAACCTAAAAGCAAGAAACATGACTTAAAACTCTATCGCACCGGGAAGTTATCACACTAATAACTTCAAAAATAATAGGATGATTTTGGTATTTTCATCTGTTCCTAAAAAAAAAAAAAAGAAAACTCGCCGTTTCATCTCCGTCAAACTTATCGCGGCTAAAAAAGCACAGTCACTTAACCACGTCAACAGAGATGTATGTAAACGTCGAAATCACTTCGCCACAAGGGTTTCCTAGGGTAATCAAAAACCACATTGCGAAAAATCGAAGCAAGTCATTCATCGCCTCGGTAGGTAATTTATGAAGTGAGCTGATATGATTGGAGCGAATAGCTAATGACTTTCAGCGAATGGGTTCCGACATTAAGATTGTCGTTTTTCTAATGGAATATTCCACCACTAGAGTGGCTGATTGTAAACGAACAGTTCGTAGCATTTATGACTCTTAGTGGTAAGCACGAAGTCATTTATGTTGGTGCCTACCGTATTGTTCGTACTTGATTATTGAACAGTGATGAGTTGAGGAATCGTTCCTTCCAACAACGAGATAACAATGTATTCGTCATAAAA
The DNA here is from genome assembly GCA_963920205.1 of Stenodema calcarata. Classification (NCBI taxonomy): domain Eukaryota; kingdom Metazoa; phylum Arthropoda; class Insecta; order Hemiptera; family Miridae; genus Stenodema; species Stenodema calcarata. The sequence goes on along the minus strand of OY986056.1, from coordinate 17,678,072 downwards.
GTGGTATTTTTCCTATATAATAGATTGTAGGGGGCTAAACCTAGGGGACTTTTGCAGCCAATAAATGTACGTAAGATTTACGTACTGTACCAGTCTATGGTGCAACCATTCTCCTATTTATTTTCCTCCAGATGAACACATTGATACACGAGGGACGTCCAGAAAGTGAGGTTACAACATGTGTTAAAAATTGAAAAATGAATATATTTAAGATAAGTGTCAAAACATGTCATTTATGACATTATTTCTCTACATATTTTTGAATACCCTGTCGTATACCTTCCGCTCAACCTCCCAAAGCCATTTTTTGGCAGCATCCTGGACCTCCTCGTCATTTAAAAATCGTTGTCCACCCACAAACTTGTCCACCAAAAAAATTTATTGAAAAGGTGAAAACCTGATGGTGCCAGGTCCGGGGACTAGGGTGGATGAATCACAATATCCCACCCAAATGACACAGGTTCTTGAGTGAGGCGGGTGGTATGAGATCTAGCGTTGTCATGAAGGAGTGACACACCACGAGTCAGCATTCCTCTCCTTTTGCCCTTGATTTTTTTCAACTTCTTGAGCGTCTCACAGTATGAAGTTGTATTTATGGTGGTTCCTTTAGACATAAAATCGACCAATAATGTCCCTTTCCGGCCCCAAAAGACAGATCCCATGATCTTCCTCACTGAAAATTGGACTTTGAATTTTTTGGTTGATAGTGAATGGGTATGGCAACACTGTAGAGACTACCTTTTTGTTTAATGACTCCCACGTTTCGTCAACAGTAAGAATTGATTCAAGAAAACCCTCGCTTTCATACCGTTCATGAAATTGAACGGTGGAGCGATTGAAGGACGAACTGTTTGACGCATATGGCTGCTGTGACGACATTTCGTAACGGACTGAGGCGTTTGATGATTTATTTTGAACGTTAGGAACTTCTCTACCTACAACTCTTAATAATAAAATTCCCTTCGCCCTACACAGACCTTGTAACCTTACACTCTGGACGTCCCTAGTACTAACACTTAATATCCAGAAATCCTGTAGGTCAACATGATTCGCCATCAATCGACAGAATTTTAAATTTAAAAGTTTCTTACCCCAACAAATTCACTTCAAGAGTTGACCTTTGAAGGCACGACATCTAAATTTCTGACGATCGTATTTTTTAATGATTCACATTCGTTGAACATACTAAGTTAGGGTACCTCCTTTGTTTGTATATATCTGAGGGACTTGAATAGAAGGTTAAACACGCGTAGTTAAAAATGCAAGACTTCGGAGAAAGTTGTCATCATAATCTTCTTCGGGCGGTTTGTTAGGACTATTCTAAAGAAGGTCAGGGGCTTCGAGTGCTGGGTTCGGCTTGTTTGGGTAATGACCCCTTTCACTCGGGCTTCTACACAGCTATGTCGATACCTTGATTCGGTAGAGTGCTCGTATACGTAACCTGAATTTTCTATTAAGAAGAAATAAATAAAAATGATCAATTTCATACAAAAATTTTTAATTCCCCTACCTTAAGAAATATCCATTTGACACCTTAAGAAATATCCTTTTTCTTCTACTACATTCCTACTTTTTTGGGGAAATCTATCCAACATGACCTGTAATTAATCATTAATACAAGAACTAAGTCAAGAAATCATCCATGAAAATGCCTATAGAACGAAGATGGACAGAGAGTCTCTATTACAGAGACCTTAGAAGACAAACCGTTATATCGTACCAGCTCAGCGACATGACTTGCCGAGAAGATAAAAATGATCAATTATGTCGTAAGTAACAGTGCATTAGGTTGCCTTAGATTGGTTACGTGGAAGAAAAGTGAAGGTAGAAGAAACGTAAAGACGTTCCAATCCTTGAAGTAAATACTTTTCGAATTGATCGAACGTACCAGAAATGATCAATTATTTACTTAACGGAATTGATGATAATCCAATAAAATATCAGAGATTATCTGATTCTTATTACAATCATTCCTAATGCTGTGGGAACGCTGTTCTATTCGGAAAATTAAGAAAATAGCAGGCGATTTGAGTTCCTTTCATTAAGTTCTATTATCCGAGTCGTTCTCATGACCTACCCCAGGAAAGAATTCCCGCTTATTGTTCAAAATGTAAAGGCAACTGTGGTTCGGTGAGTTCTTGGTCGTCGATTATAGTTCTATTAGCGGTAATAACGTTCAGACATGAATATCAGTAAACACGTGGAATAACTGGAATGTAAATAAATATAGAGAAACATCGCAAATTGAAGACATTAGCATTTAATAACTTCGGTATAATTTGTTTAATTCACTTTTCTCACTATGTTCGTTGTAAATTCAGATCACGCTGTAATTCCATTTCTCAAGACTAATTTATCGAATTAGTGGGAAAATACTATTATAACTTTACACAAAGAAATCTCTACAGCTTGTCGAGAAGTAACATAGGCGCCACTCTTGAGAAGGTATTGGTAGTCACGCCAAACAAAATTTACCACCAAACACAGGTGATCAAAACTAGGAAAACTTCCAATATAACCTATAAAATGCAGTCTTCTAAAGACCTGATCCATTTGGGAGTACTAGTGGCTGGGCCAATGGCTGGGCCAATTTTCAATCTGGTGGTCGTTTTTAATCTTTCTTTAATGCCTGATTTTATTTAAGAAGGGTATTTCTTCCTTCAAAGTGGTGTTATTTACAATTTTGGAAAGTTGGGGTAATAAACTAGTTTCTCGCTAGCCAAGTGCTAGTGTATTCCCCCCTACAGTTTCCGGATTTATTTGTTTTCTTGCGCTCGCTTCTCAACCAGATCATCAGATCATCAAAGCGGTATTGTTCTCCCAGTTATCTGCACACCTGAAGATCTCTTATTTATGCTAGCTGTGAGAAGGAATGGCGATATCGCATTAATTTATCACTAGTTTTCCTTCAATAAGCCAGTGGAAACATTGTTTATTAATACGAGTAGAATATACTATGTATTACATAGTACATATTATGGATACATATCTGGGTGCTCGCTAGCGCTCACATCTCAAAAATGAAAAAAAAAAACATCCTCCAAACCTCAGGTCTCATACACGTAGATAACAGATTGACAATTAAATTAGACACAATTAAATCAATATATTGCTCGCCTGAAGGCCAGTGGTCGGTAGCGAAGAGACAAGAGTTGTTGTCAAACAGTAAATATTATGCACTTGACATATTAAACGTAGGTACCTACCGCGCAATTTGAAACAACAAGCTCGGCTTCCTATAAATTTCATCATAAAATGATTTCATCATAATATTATACTATATTATAGTATAATATATACTATATGATGAAATTTAGAGGAAGATAATAATATTATTATTATCCTAATTTATATTACATAATTATATAACTCATATACTTTTAGTGGACGCATAAATTAAGTTGTTGTTAAAAATTGGTTGGGGGGGGGACTAGTGAAATACTATTGTATCCCCCCCCCCCCACTGTTTCTTTCTCCTAAATCTTATGTACCATCCAACGAAATACAAAAGGTGTCACAATTTATTGAAAATAGAATAGTTGCGGAAATGCAGCCAGCAGATTGAAAATCGCCCGAGCCATTAAGGAGGAGTACAATTTATAAAATGAGGGGGAATACAGTGGGAATACCCATTCCTATTGGGAAGGCGTTACTGTTGCTCATGATGAAGGAGTAATGAGAGTTCAAATGGTTCAAAATCTTCGAAGAAGAACGTGTTTCCCCGCGGGCCCCCGTCGAACTCAAGTCACGAAGACGCAATTGTGGCAGTTAGTGCAATCGTGGTTGGAGATCGGCGTCGAACCGTTGACCAAATCCTCGAATTGAGACGAGTAAGACGAATTAGGATACAATCTGCGTCAGGTCTGCAAATAGGTTGCTAGTCCATATAATTAACAGAATTCAAGTGGAATTCTATGAACTAATAGAAACATCTGCCGGATTTAAGGGTACGCGACATAGGCGCTCCTAGGGGCCCACACCACAATTACAAAATAATGTCACCGGTCATTTGTTATTATTGTAGAGTCTTCTAATGTCTTAAATTGTATCCTAAGGAGTGATGTTGGGAGTATCGAGGGTTGGTCCAAATAAAACAATTTTTCTAGGCCGACGTTTCGCAATAAATGTATTGCATCTTCAGGGCTACAAACAGAGGAGGAATACACAGGTGGAATGAACATTGGTATTTATTGTAAACATTGTTTTATTTGGACCAACCCTCGATACTCCCAACATCACTCCTTAGAATACCAGTGGTCAAGAACCTTTAACCTAATTAAATTGTATCATCCATATGGGTACAAACTTTATGTTATAACTGACAAAGCATCAATATTTTCAGGCCAGATAACACGGAATATTTACGCAAATTCCCTCAAAAATCACCATTTTGCACCTAATTTTTCAAATTTTTCCGGTGGAGCTCAGGGGCCTGTATATTTGAAATACGGCCCTGCAGCTGAAAAGAAATAGCAGACAAAATTTTATAGATCAACTACGAAACGTAACTAGATCGAACCATGGTATTCACTATCTGAGTTCATTAATCGTCAAACTTGAGTGATTTAGAAAAGAATGAAATTTGTTTTTGGAAAAAACGCCGGCACGCAAGTCCTTGGGATTCAGAGGGACCAGCCATTTTGTACCTTGAGGTCTGGCTCGACGATATAAAAAATGTTTAGAACCAGTTTGCGTAAAAGCCCGCTTGTTGCACCAAACAATCGAGTTTGATTTGTGGGAATATTTCTCCCGCTCAAGCGCTTCGCTTCGTTAGAGACGAATAACGTGAATAATTTTCTTTATTGCCGGTAAATGTACGCTATCATAGGAATCACGTGCAAAAACAACTCGTGTAACTTACAGCCACAATTGAAACTATTAAACCACACGTCATGTCAGTAGTTTAAACAGAGTTTCATTGACTTTCTCTGTGTAAATATGTGATTCGCCCATGACATTTGGTAACTTTCAAGGTTTTGTTATTTCGTTGAATAGCCCATAGAAATAATACCAATCATCAAATGACCCTCATGTGTGGTTTTAGCGAAAGTTATTGTTCACGGTCCAAAATTTTTAAAACTCGAATTTCCAAAAAACATAGTACACCAAAATCCGTTTTAGACCATCCTGAATTCACTGCCAAAGACACCAAAAATCATACAGATATAATATATGCATTATATATATTATATATTCAGCATTGAAAAATCTATAAACTGAAGTGTTCCAAAAAATGGAGGCAAAATTTGTTATAAAACCAGTAAAACGGAGACATAAATTCACTCTTATAGTCATGCTGCATGACTGTGGATTTTTTATATCTACGTCAGTGTGTCAATTATGTACGGCTTCAAGATGAAGAGATACGTTGTAATCGAGCGTAGAGGCTTTCACGCGTCGTCAATTAGAGACAGCCCCAAGGCGTGACGGTCGGCAACGCCGTTGGATCAGTTTCAGACGTCGGCCTCGAGGATTCTGCAAGTAAATCCTTCCTCTCCTGTGTAACGGTCGTCTCTTTCGACGCCGGATGATATAAGTCCTACTGTTCTATTTCTGAACCAAAAACACATCCCAGTTTGAAGTCCAGCGTTGAACTATGGAGATTTCTGAAGTCCTGGACGTAGTAAACACACAATTTGATATTGGACACCGCCAAATCTTTTCTCTAGTAACGCAATCGGCGTTTGCGGGTTCAGACCATCCCCACAATGATCCTTGAAACTTTTCATAGCCCTAGGTCAATGGGAATGGGTTCAAAACAAATTTTGAAATTTCAAAAAATTCATATTTCGAAAAATTTAAATGTAACGGTATAGGTAGTATATCATATTGGATGTTCAGAAATTAACCCTTCATTTTGGACATCTCGGGTTTCTAGTGGTTGACAAACGTTATTGAGCCTTCGTGTAGAACTTAAAATGCAGTTGGTTATTTATTTGTTTGTCAGTTGTACGTTTCCACCCTGAATTTTCTGTATAGATTTTGTCACCGCCAGGGTGTCAGGGAGTGGTGCCACGACGTCACGGCATAATAACAAATGGTCAATGTAGAATGCATGTTTGTAACTGTTAGAGGGAACCATACAATAGAATTCAAAAATGTTTGCCACCCCTTTCTGATAGTGTTCTTGTTCTTGGGTGGTGGAGGGGAAGGGGTTGTCTTGATTGATTAATAACGAATGTTTTGCTACATTTGCAATGCCCCTGAGACATCTGGTTGGCAGACATCTGATTTCAAATAACACACTCATTTTAAGCCACAGATTTCAATTAGACAACAAAATGAACATGTTAAGAAACCATCAGAAGTTCCCCAAGGGCCGAGGACTTGTCGGGTTTCTGTCAACTACCGGATATCCTCTCGCATGTAACTTCATTAAATGAAGAAATTCAATCGTTCCGTTATGTTTCAAATTTTGAAACACACGGGAACGATCGGCTTTCTCTTCAATGATGTAGCTCTATGTTTGTAGATATTAGGTAATTTTTCAAAAACCAGACAATAGAATTTTTTGGGACATGAAGGGTTCCTGAAACGACTGATTCAATTGCTGGATTTGAAACACAAGGAATATCGAGCTCGCCTTTAACTTTTTACTATACTCAATACAAACAGACCGTGCAACGCACGGTTCACCCATTTTGTTTGAATAAGGGTGCGATTGTGGCGTCACTGAGATTTGAATTTGCTACTCTGCTACTGAACTGTCTAAAAAAATCGAACAATTACGACGAGCGCGCGGATAATCCAAATGCACTACAAACTAGAATATGCAAGGGTAAACTATTCTTGTTCGGAAATATAATGCATATGTACCGTTCTGTAATAGTGAATCTCTATCCTCTATCATTTACACAATCAGACCCACATGGTCGTCAGCAGGAAACAGGTTTCAGGAAGGACGAAGTCAGAGCAAGATGGTTTAGAAGGCCGGTTTTTAAGAGCAGGCCTGTCGTGCTACATCGCTGGGAAGAAGCTGACCTTGGGAACGTCATAGGAATGTTATGAATTTCGGACGTAACGTAATAGTGGGATACGCATCTTGAATGAGCATATTAATAACCGCTTAACATTAAGTATATAAATTGATTCAGGGTTAACTATGCTTGTGAACGATCTTATTCAATTAGATTGGCAAGCTTAAAGAGTCTCATGCGTACTGGTGATTTACGTAACTTATCGGAGTTGTTTCTCGGTGTGGGATTCCTCCCACATCTTCAATTGTTCGAAATCGGAGCCGTAACCATTTCAACCAGTAAAGACCTTGAACGAGGAATCGTACAATTAATGGAGATGCAGCTAGTAATTAGTTATTATGAATAATCAATTATTCATCCTTCACCCGTATCAGTGGCTCGCTACTTGACGAGGTAGTTCAAATTGGAGTTCAAATTTATAAATCAACTACTCTGACACAGTGTTGCCAGATGAAATATCTCAAAATCCCTACAATAGTATAAAAAAAAATCCCTACATCCCTACGAGCTTCAAGAAAAATCCCTACAAAAATCCCTACGCTTTCAGAAAGTCGAAAATCTCTATTTACCGACTCAAGAAAAGGAAAAATACAAAAATACTGACACCATTTTCAAACGACTTAAATATTTATTTATGAAAACTTTGAGATCAATAGCAACAGAACAACGAAATCACTTAGGTTGACAATTCAAGTAGGTAGGTAACACATTTGATCGTAATATAAGGTAACAAATAAACAGGAGGTTTGGATTGTCTTGACCGATGTTTATAACGAATGAAAGATTTTGGTTTCTTGAGGTTCGGTCTGGTGAATAAAGACGATTTGTTAGGCCGACGTTTCGTTGTATTTGTACAACATCTTCAGGGCTTAACTTCTATTGGCCATGTGCTAATATAATGATGGTGGTAGGTGCTAGGTGGTATGGCATTAAACACTAATGATAAAAACTAGCGATGTGTTACAATACCATGTCAGTGACAGAATGACAGATGTTTTGACAAGTGGTGACAGCGCTGTCACCACTTGTCAAAACATCTGTCATTCTGTCACTGACATGGTATTGTAACACATCGCTAGTTTTTATCATTAGTGTTTAATGCCATACCACCTAGCACCTACCACCATCATTATATTAGCACATGGCCAATAGAAGTTAAGCCCTGAAGATGTTGTACAAATACAACGAAACGTCGGCCTAACAAATCGTCTTTATTCACCAGACCGAACCTCAAGAAACCAAAATCTTTCATTCGTAACAAATAAAGGTAAAGGAAGAATCAAATCATGGACGAACGAAGTGGTCTCACTAGAATAGATGTAGTAACTAGATGCAAAGTTTGGGGACGGTAAATTTGAACTCGCAAAGAGGCTCCCTGAATAATTACCAACAAGGTTCAACAAAAAACAACAAAATAAAATTAGCGACAAGATGAAGGATTTTTCAACGTGAAGATGTAAAATGAATGCAAAATGAAGGCGCGGAATTCCAGAGGCTTATTTAAAACCCGATCACCTAGCCAGCCAGCCCTCTGACGTCGTGTTATATTAATATAATTATTTTATTACGGCTTAGGCTGTGACGTACTAGTTGGCCTCCTGCCAGCCGTCTGACGTCATACGCTCGTGCGTCATAGGCTCTGACGTACTACTAGTACGTCTGACATGTTTGTAATGACGGACTTGTCACTAAGCAGACGTATGTTAAACCCCGTATGGTTTGAAATTACCGCTAATGGTTTTATAATACGAATTGGGTGGAAACGGTAGGGACGCGGAATGAGTAGCTCGTTACGCCAAGTTGGTCTGTACCCGATTACACGATCTCGCTCCTATTCAATCTCTAACTTTCACTAGACTACGTCGAAATATTATGACATGATGAATTCCGAGCCGGGAAGGGAACCGCCGACAATTATTTCATAGTTTTGCGTCATTCATCAATGAATTGGCACGAGCCAGCCAGTGGACTTTACAGCAGCGAATCTCCTAATATTACTAGGACAGTAACCAGAAGCCAAAGAAGACTGAAGAGAAATCGTCCACATGACTTCTTAACCTTTTGCGGACGCAAGGCTGACAAGGTGAGCCAAGCGTTGCGGTCCTATAACCCGTGAACCCATCAATTATACCATTACAAATAAATTAGAAACTATCGTTATTATTTCAGCCCGGAGATAGTTGGACCACTGAAAAGACCACCTCTGAGCTATTTCACTCGGCATTGACCCTCTGAATCCACAATATTACACCTCATTAATTTTACTATTTTATACAGGACTCACAAGGATATTGCGAGTGCCAAAATGTCAGCGATTTCATTTCCATGATTCTGAGTGAATTTATGTCAGTGAGTTGAGTGCAAAAATAATTTTTTATATAATTATTGACTATAATTATTATAACTGCAATTATTGCCAGTGTTTCTAACATAGTAAGAATACAAGGCTAATACCCGGAGCATTAGCGGCCAGTCGTTGGTTCACAAATACGTTAGCAGTTATAATAATTATAGTCATCGTTATAATAATAATTATTATAACGATGACTGTAATTCTTGCTTGGGGCTGATTCAAATCATTCGAGGCGTCAATTATTTGTATTTGGTAGAAATAAAGGCTGCAATCTGAATAATGGAATGAAGGCCGCGACACACCTGTCCGTTCCGACTCCGATCATACAGACGGACGAGTGTCGGAGAGGGAAATGAAATGAAAGGAAAGAAAAGTTCATTTTTGAGAGAAAAAAATACAAAAAGTATAGCAAATAAATGAATAAAACAGTCTCCCTAGTGGGTAAAACCGATACAGGGAAAACGAGTTGATCCTTATAAGATATTATTTGAATAGGTATGTATAAATAAATTACATTACACCAGCCATCCGTTGGTGGAAAAAAATATATAATCTACATTGAAATTATTTTATACAATATCTTGTAAACGTAAAAACCATTTTTTTCAAAAATAACATCTTCTTTTGTGGGATGATTTATTAAATCAACTAATACACTTGTCGGAATGTTGTTAGAAACTTTCTTTTTTTTTAATTGGCATTAAGAGTACCTATTGTACAGTCATGAAATACATTGTAAAAATTAAAATAGATAGTTTTTATGTAATATAACAACTGAACTCAAAAAATTAGGAATAGCCTATCTAGAGTATTAAAATACGGTTCAGAATCATCAATAACGTTTTTAAGTAGGCGTGTACTCGGGGCAAAGTTGAGGAAAGCGGCGACTCCACCAATTTTCCCACAACGTTGATGAATATGACCAACATGTTACAAATTTCAAAAATTGAAGAGAACATCTTCTTATCTACAGATACTAGTTCCAAATCCGACTCAAAAATACCTAGAACATTTTTTTTTCGATTTTTCACACCATGACAACTGGGCAAAGTCCTAATTTTAATTAAATTCCGAAATTGAAATTTCGACAATTTGTGGCATCACCTATCGAGCTTTTGATCACCGTAATCGACTCCCGTTTGCTGATTTCAAGAATTATTAGATCCAAAGGCGTGGCAACGGGGCAAAGTTTCGATTATGAATTCGTACACAACTTCAGGGTACTTAGTTTAAAAATTATATAATTTCCACTTTGTAATGTTGTCAAATAGTTGAAAGGCTGTTCCAAATGTTTCACAACTTCATTGAAAAACTCCTCACGTTGCACTTGGAGAGGGGGCACTCAATAACCAAATTTTGTAAATTCCCATTACTCGCTCCGTATCTGCTGCACTCCGCTGATTCTTGCTGTCCAATTCTGGCTAGGTAAGTACAGCGTGGCGCAGACGTTATAACCACATTTAAAATAGTTGCCATGTGCTTAATATTGCAACTAGGGGATTATTGAAAATAAAGATCTTACTACTATTCGCATAATAGCGCACTCTCAATGCAATAGGGCCACAACTCGAAATTTTGTGATTTTCGGTTGTTGGCTTCAAATATTCACTGCAATTAGCTCTATCGGCCACTCGACCATTTATTAAAATTAAAATTCCTTGTTATTCCTAGTGGAATTTTCATTTTAATAAATGGTTGAGCTAACTTGAGCTAACTTGGTTTGAGCGGTTGGGCCGATACAGCTAACTGCGGTGAATATTTGAGGCCGAAAACCGAAAATCACAAAATTCGAGTTGTGGCCCTATTGCATTGAGAGTGCAATAGGTTGAGGCAGTTTGGAATAAGTTAAACCATATAATATATTATTCTAACTTCAACGTATGTTCAGCTGCTTATATTATGGTCTTTCAAATTAGAGGTGTTGCCAGAGGTTCAATGCTCAACTTTACACTGCTGGTACTTTGCTGATTTTTTTGACCGACATCCTTATCAAACTACTCGCACATCCAAATACTTACTAATTACAACTCCAACAATTTATGGACTAAACCATTAATTTGCCGAATTAATTATCTACTAATTTATCAAGGGTGCGCTTTAAATCCTCCCTAGGTTTATGTCACTTTTTTCTCATGTATTTTTGTGACTCCTGTCCTCAAGGACAAAGACCCGCTAGGTGCGTACATGTTGCCACGATTGTGATAATGAGTCCTTTAGCGCGATACCACCCAGTTTACCCTGGGGTTCCCGATGTCTCAATCGCAACCTCCAAAGGCACAAACACCTATTCATGGAGGGCCCGACGTTTGTGTCAACAAGGATGTTTTCTCCTGGGGAAACGCCTAACTGATTGTACCGTCATTGGGACATCGATGAATTTCAAGGATGGCCCATCATGATGGCGATACGGGTATGAATAAGTTACGGGTATGAATACCAACAGAATCGTTTTGATTTTCTTTGTTCTCATTTGTGTTAGGTTGGTATCATTGACAGTAGTCCTTACAGGCACACGATACCATCGCTCCAAAGTTTATATTGCCATGCGTGGGGGTATAGAATCAAATGTTTATAACCTATTTCAATTTTCGATCATTATTGTAATATTAATCGATAGTTACCAACAAAATAATTACTGAAGAAAACTTTTACTTTTTAAATTAAAATATTTACTACTTTCATGAATCTAATTCAAAATGTTAAATTGCCAATTTGCTCTTCTTCATAGCGAACCTTTCTACAATATCTTGAATTTGAATTTGTTCTCTCGGTATTTTCTTCTCTATGTAAAATAACGATAAATTGGAGAATCTCTTTTGCACTATTGAAGTTCTCAACCAGTTTTTGATCCTCCTCCCAGCACAGAAACTTCTTTTGTACGAGGCTGAGCTTGTGGGAGTAGAATTATTGTCTTGAATAACTTAGGAAAGTTTTCTTGCTTAACTATTTCCCTCAATTCTTCGAACTTTACTCTTGATCCAATGATCTAGATTTAAGTAAATTATTAGCTACTTGCATTTCTGCTTCAAGTTATGTAGTGTCTACTCTAAGTATCCTATCATAATTTTTTATGACTCAAATTGAACAGTGCACTGACAACTTCAGCTAACTTTAGCGATTTTTCATTGAAACTTTCAATCAAGCGTTCAATTATACCGTCGAGGACCTTGAAGTAAACATGAGTTCTCCAAACTCTTTTCACTTCGTCTTGACCTTCATTCTGACTGACATCCTCTCCTGCACCGACGGTTAACATTACTGCACTGTCTCTCAATTCCACTCATTCCCCTTTTCTCCAAGGACGTTCTCCAAGGAAATGTCATGCTTATCAGCAAAATCTGTTTTTTCGTCCAGATTTTGAGAAATTCTGTCTCACTTCCTGTTTCTTTCAAAGAATTAATTGTAGCTTTAATTACCTGTGAAGCTCCTCCAACTGTGCCTTCGGAGTTCTGTAGCTGCTGGCTCAAAATGTGAGTAACACTTACCTAATACTTGGTGGACAACGAAGTTCCCTTTAGTAATTGTGCTCAAATTTCTCAAAAATTCGCTCTTATAGCCATGTCGCATGACTGGGGATTTTCGTATTTTATACTAGTTCCAAAACTTCATTTGAATTTATCTCAAAATGGCGTTTTCGGACATGTGTCCATTGTGAATTAAGGTACCATCGATTTGACTTTCGGGCTTGAAAATGTAACTGTAATTGTAGGAAATGATTGCTGTCCCGCTCTACCTCATTCAGTATTTAGTCATGAAATAGTTTATGAGTCGTGCTGAAATTGTCCGAGAAAAGGTCTTGATGACTCGGAAAAATTTTGAAAGTGGTAATATTCCCAAGACGTCGGGGGTTTTAACGTATTGCTGAGATATTGGTCAGTTATGGAACCGGTCCCTAACATTTGGGGGTAGATCTGGTTGATATGGTGCTGGTCAATTAGCGGATGGGGCACGATGTTATCAATTCATGGCGTGTTGTATTCTCGAGCATATCACTTGTTCAAATCGCTAAAATAGTGTGGTGGATAACAAGAATGATTAGATAAGAAGAATCACGCCGTCATTAGTCAGTCCGATCAAATGATAGCTCAACCTCGTCCGAAAATCCTCCATTCAAAAACATTCATCAGCCGGATGTCGCTGGCGAACATTAATCAAACGCGTCTGCGGAATGAATTCGACGGTGAGTAAACCTAGTCGAGATGTGAACAACGAGGTCGGGCCAAATCCTAGCGGCGGGCTTTCGCCACTTCTGTTTTTTACGGTAACCTGGCCTCGGTGCTTCAAGATAACTACGAAGTGGGATCAGTTGAGCAGAACTGCAAGCGCGACAATCAAGCTGGTCCGGATTTGAAATGGGGTAATAGCCGTAGTTGATACATAGGCTTACCGAAATTGAGGGAGGTATAGCTATTTCGTCTATTCGCTTGGTTGGGTTCATCAAACGAAATACCCGGGAATTTTCCAACGTTGATCCCATCGTGATGCTGTAAAAAGCCTTAGTCCTTCCCTTGCTGGAATACTTGTACGCGATTCACAAGTACCGCCGGGAGCGCGTTCAGAGGAAGTTCTTGAGATATGTCGCCTCGATGGGACTCCTCTCAGAACTTGGTGACTCTTGAGCGCAGACGGAGTTCATCTGACCTTGTGCTACTCTACAAAATCGACAACAGCCTGATTTACTGTCCATCGTTGCTCCCCAAGATTTGCCTTTCCGCTCCCCGTTCTACATACCGCTCTCCAGTCCTCTACAGTGTCCAGTTCTCCTCACCGAACTATGATCGGAATCGACCTCTTCGCCGTCTCCCTCGCAGTGCAAATCTGCTCTTGTCAGTGAACCCTCAGTTCGATTTTTTCAATTCCTCCATTGCAAGTTTAAAGACTTTAGTTGCCTCCTCCATTATTTCGTTTAATTGATCCGTCACCTCAGTTTTGTTGTTTTTTCATTTTCCTCAGTTTGATTCCGGTAGAAGTTGAAAATTCATTCTTTTTCCATTGTACATGTACCTTACTATTTGTAACCATGTAATTGGGCTTGCCCGTAAAAATAACAATAAACAATCTATAGATGAATAATATTGAGAGATACAGACGGCATTGAAATCCGAGCTGTCAGTAAAACATGAGTTATATGTCCTACATAACGCAAATATCTTAAATCAAATCCTTGAGGTGAATTAAGGAAACATTGAGAAGGAAATAGAAGTGAATTTTGCACCGTCAAATAAGGAAAGTGAATCGCTAAATGTACCTCTGAATGCTAACGATAATGACTCTTTAGCATCCTGTGATCATTTATCTAACCTTAAGGAGACAAGATGAGTCACAATTGAGCTTCACTAGAAGTATTGTATGTTCCGATCGCTTCCGCGAAAACTAGTTGGATTTATCCTGCTCATCATATTTATTTACTAAGTTCGTTCATGTTTGTCATGGTTCCCGATACAATGTACTTACTGTGATGACCAATATTGGGCTTTTCAACCTACTAAGTAATCGTGTATAGTGATGGATGATTCAGATGGAAAACAGATACTTATTAGTATCTTTTATCAGATACTATAGTCACTTTTCTGATTTTAGTTCTCATCTTGACATTGTGAGTAGGATGACAAATCGGTATTCAAAGTTCGATTGCGGTCTAAAATCGATTTCATCGATTAATCTGCGTTTAAATAATCGATTTTTTCAGTTTTATTTGTTTCCCAATTTTATTCCCAAATAGCCGCGAACAAAGAATTGAAATCCAGTTGTTAGCTTTCCAGCTTGTACCCGACAGACCATTCTACTAAGAAATAATGAACCAAAATTAATTTTTTTTTTTTTTTTCAAGTTTTAAACTTTACTCAAAGTACCTACTCCTTGAGTACCGAGTGGAAGAAGAGAAACTGCGAGGGTGTGAGCCCTATGAGAAAGTTTCTCTCTTGGGTGAGGATTAGAGAAAAGCGGCTCGCAGGGCTCGTTAGTGCCCGCTGATGAAACATAGGAAGACGGAGGTTGGTGCTTGGTGAAGGCGGTGGTCATAGAAATCATTGAAAATCGATTTCGCTCGTTTTTTAGCGAATTTTTGATGAAAAGGAAGTTATTGATCTCGGTCCAAAATGTTTAAGACTCGAATTTCCGAAAAATTAGCAATCCAAAATCCGTTCCAGACCATCCTGAAAATGGTGTAAAAATTGAAACTAGTCCTTGGAAGCGAGCCCCCAAGAATTCGGAAGAGACCAATGCCCCCATTAAGGAATGCGTGCTATCGCTCGCTCGGCTCTAGCTGGACGCAACGGATAAGGGGAGAGGGTCGGATTAAGCCCTTCAGTTGGTAAAATCAAGTTAATAGTCTAAAATCAGGGTTAGATGCTATTAATAATTTGGTTGTTTATAGTTGCTTTTTATAGAAACAGGCCCTGATTTTAGACTGTTAACTTGATTTTACCAACTGAAGGGCTTAATTCGACTGTTACTCAATATTCAAATCAACAAAATTACCCTGATTGACACTTGGTTAGCCTCCCACGCCTTGTGGAGAAACATTGTGTAGCAGAAAGGCGATCTATGAGAACACTATTAATCCTTCGACTAAATGTATTTCTCCCTATTGGGTTTATTTTGTTCTGATTTGCAACATGTTTATTTAACTGTTTTCCGTATTTCACTTTAATTGAGTCCCTGAGTCAATAGATTGACCAAAATTTTCATAGTAATCGATGCCGAGCCCCAAATTCGGAATTTTCCTACTCGTGCAGCACAAGTCCTCGTAGTGACTGCTCGTAGTGAACTGAGTTTGTCTCGACCCGCTCGTATAAAAAAGTCCACCAACTCGTTCTGCTGTCCGGTGAGACGGTCTTCCTGCCTCCCAAAAAAAATCTGAAGCAACGCAGTTGAAGCGGGGTCGAAATGCCCTTGACACGTAAAACCAACGATCGCCAAGTATCTTTAGTTCCCTCGGCCAAGGTCCACGAACCTGGAAGACGCGTTCGTGCTCTTGCGACTCCTGCTGTGCTACCTTCGTGACGACTGCGCCAGACACAAAGATAACGCCGATTGCATGGATCATTGATCTACCAACAGCACCTAACGTGTGGGAAATTCTTCAATTAAAGCCTTTCGAAATTAAAACCTCCTCAATCACGGGTAACGTCACAAGCCCCCAAAATGCTTAGCGTGTAAGCTACCTATGTTCCCTGGTTCATTGCCCTGTTCATCAATGGAGGAACGTGGGACTCATTTACACATGGGGCCCTATGAAACCGTGAGGTGTACCGTGAGTACCGAAAGGTCTAGTACAACAGGATTTCGTTTGAAGGTGCTGAGGATGACCCCAAAACTGGCTTTGGATTGCTCCCTTTCTACTAGTTGTGTGACAAATTCCCTCGCAGATTCCACGATCTTGCACGAGCTAAATTGCGGATTTTTGTGTTGAAACTAAAATTTTTCGTCGAACAATTTTTCGTCTTCCTGGTACGTGTAATTATGTTACCTATTCAATCGGCACTTATGACATTTCATTATAAATGTATCCCTTAAGATTTTGCGCGACTTTGGCATGTCTACCTCTTCACGTTCATGTTAGAGAGTGATTGAGACCAAAATGGCCTGAAACATAAGCGTTCAGCACAATAAAACGATTTGTGAAGCCCCATGAGTGTCTCACTGTTCCCCATCAGTTTTTCATTGCGCAGCAGTAGGGAGTTAATATACAACAAAAGGTGCAAGAATCAAACTATAACGTGAAACTATTTCTCACAGTGCCATTTTTAGTTTTGGATCCACTCCCCCCCCCCTCCAACGTCCAATCGCCGCTACTGATTACATCTTTATAGTCGTACAAATTGTTCATTTACGCTGGTTTCAAGTCCAAACCATAAGAAAATAAGTGTTGCGACATACGCTTGGGCTTGACCTCAAATCAAAAGACGTGTTCATGTCAAAAGACCCTCCATGGAAAAAAACTGCATTTATCTAATTCACTAGCAAATGCCGGTTTTGTACAGAACGGTCGGTTAAGAGATATATTTATGGCGTAGGTTTATCAACTTGAGGTAGGTCGAAGCCATTGAAAAAAACATTTCACAACATTGCGGCTAACCAAACAGTAACATAATTGGGGGATAGAAACTAACATTTTCCCCCCCGTAGGATCGGTACGATGAAACGGTTTTATAGAAATGTGGCAATGCCTTGGTACAATGTGATGCATTCAGAGTGTGATGATCCATTCGCGGTTGGGATATAACAATATAACTTTCCAGGCGAGAACCATCCCACTCCCTTACAACTTTCAATATCGATAATTCGTCCAATTATTTCGAATAATACAGGACCAGTGGTGCTGGTACCTCTTTATGAAATTACCCGCTCAAAACCGACCAAATTACCCGAACAAAATTACCAAATTGGCAATTAACAAATGTTTTTCATATAAAACTAAAATTTGAAAAGAAATACTATCGCTCTCTGATCGGCTCCCCAAAACTCCTACTGGACAGGAGTCAGGACCGATATTCTTGGCGACGAATTCAAAATTAGAAAACTAAAGTAAAAATTTTTGAATTACCCAATTTTTGCATTACCCGGTCCATTACCAATCGCGGTCTCAATTACCTGCTAATCGGTTAGAATTACCCGAATCCGCAACACTTGGGCTTGTATAGCCTAAGTTACATAAATAAGTAGTAAGTAGGTTTACAGTCATCTTTTCTTCGTGGCTGGATCCAAGCAAAGTCTTAGAAAGCGTTTCATTCTTTTTCATGGTAAGTACATGCCTCCAAATAATGTTAACTTTTTTTTCAGATGAGACGGGCAGTAGCTGATTGCCTGACATTGCCATACCACGATGATCGATACATCCTCCGATGGCTTGCAGGTCAGTCCTTTCGATATTAAAATACTAATGGTAACGCAATAGAGTCCGAACTTCCAATCTTATGAATACCCATCTCATCTCGATCTTATGAAAATTGGTTCCAGTATTGGAAATAATAAAAACGATAAACCCATCAAAATCTGCTCCGTTGGATAGGTATTTGAAACCTCTATGATTTTCTAACATGACCGGCAACTTCAGATCTGCCGGAGGAAACGAGGTTCATTACTTCCAACTACATACCTAGCGGTGAAGTTACCTACCCTACCAGTCGCTCGCCTGTGTGTTTGCGGTCGGATCATGCTGAAAATACCATTGTAACCGCAGTCGTACGAGTAATATTGTATAAGTACCCACAACGAACAGGGCGGTCAGTAATGATACTCGCAAAGTATCCACTCGCAGAAGGGCGTTCTCGATCGAGGAACCTTGATGTGAAGTTGCCTCGAACATCTTAAGAACATACTGAAATCGCATGATACTTGCAGATACTGATTTGACCACAATTTCCTGTTACCTTCCTCAGAGCCAGTTTCACCAATATTTTTCCGTAAAGCTTTTTAATCAGCGCTTGATCGCGATGGGCGGAGAAGTTGGTTTATTATCACAACGCATTCAAGTTCATTAAAACCACAACAAAGAATAATCGGCCGATTTCGATCACTTTGTTCTAGTCTAATCAAGATTAACGACTGAACGAATGGATTCTTTCATGGGTACGAGGCCGTGAGCAAACAAAAAAACTCAGTGAATTCTTGACAGAACGGTTTATCTTCTTCTTTGTGCAGATCACCCTTCTGTCTAGATCACTAAGTCGAGGGTGAAGTGGCAATAAGGCCTACCTCAAATGGGGCTGAACAACACGGCCTACCTGAGATAGGGCTGGACAGGTGAGCTCAAATGGGGCTGAACAACATAGCTCACCTGTCCAGCCCTATCTCAGGTAGGCCGTGTTGTTCAGCCCCATTTGAGGTAGGCCTTGTTGCCACTTCACCCTCGAAATAATAGATTAACTATTACTTTAATTATTATCAAGTAGTATTAATTATTAGGTATTATTTATTAGGTATTAATTATTGTTAATGATTAATCATTATTAATTCACTCGATATCTGAAAACCATGTGCTGTTCGAATCAGCTGGGCCAGTATGAACATTGACCCGACAGGCTGCGTCACGATTCACCCTCATGTTGACGACTTTCGATCTGCTGCAACTTGTGCCCTCATTGAGAACGAACGGCTGGTCGTACAAACCTCCGGATGGTCTTACAAAATTCTTAGAAGTTGAATTTTTTAAACTTTCAAAGTTTGTCTTAGACCCATTGACCAATGGTTATGAAAAGTTTCAAGGATCCCTGTTCGCGTTGTGCTAAAATTTCGAAATTTGGTTCACAGGTCCGGACAACACCCACGATGATTCTTCAAACTTTTCATAACCCCAAGTCAACGGCAAGGGGTTCATAATGAATTTTGCAACTTTAAAAACGCAACTCTCCCGAAAAATTTCAGGTAAAGTTTGAACAAGTCCGCGGCGCTTTGCCCAGTTAGCGATGTGCTGAAATTACGAAATGCGGTTTGCAGGATCTTATTACTTTTGCGTAATAAATAATAATTAATTATTCAATTATTGCCGAAGTATGTAGGTGGAAGTAGAAACCCCAGAATAATTTTGGTACAAATTATTTTTAATTAATTCATCATCTCTATAATCGTTTCATCTATCATTTCGTGATTTAGACAGAAGGGTGATCTGCACAAAAAAGGTAATAAACCGTTGTTTCAAGAATTTGCAGAGTTCTTCGATTCCTAATTCAAACTTGCCCCTTACGTCCTCATGTGGTTTCTTCATGCGCTCACCGAACATGTGTGAAGTCGAATCAGTGCATCACATGCCGCTGATTACGAAACTGGACGATTAACTGTGTGAAGTTAAAATACAAAATAGTGTAATTCTGAGTATGACAACCCAAAGCGCTCGGTGCAAAAATGGGGAATTTCGCACCGTAATTCCTTACTTAATATAGGCAAGCAATGATGAGAGGTTTTGGAAACGGTGACCTCTGGGTCAAAAGGGCAAATCTGACTTAACTAACGACATTGCTCGGATGAAGCAGTTTGTAATTAAGCAAATTAAAGATGAAAGGTACCATTCAAGAGAAATGCCAAAGGCATTTTAATTATCCCTGCGATTTTCTAGATGGTGTGAACCTTTGCAATGTCGAACTATACAGTTGTATAGAGGTGGGTCATCAATACACTTTTGCCCTAGACACGAGAATACATTCACATAAAATGTCGACTACAAAACATTTACTAGTAGACAGCAACTAGTAACAAACTTTGCGGATGGAAGAAGCCATGCCAAATCATACATAAGCCGGTGATAAGAACTACAGAAAAGTACACACATACCACTACCACCTATTTCCAGTATAATTAGTTATTATTTCACCTCAAATTAGGTTGTTATATATTTTTTGTCATTTTGTAGGTTGGTAGTTCAAGTTCGATCACATTTGTTTGGGGGTAAATTGACGGTTTGGGAACACAGCTGTACACCAGCTGTGACCGTCAAGTAATACAGCTAGTGACCAGCTTTACGAGAGGAATTACCACGGCTCGTGATATTAATAATGCAAATTTCATGTACCTACATGTTATGCATACAGTAGAAGCTCTCTTAACTGGCGTCACTTTAACCGTCCCGCCGCTTTATCCGGCCTCTTGCGAGAGTGCATTGTTATTGTTTGTATCGCCGCTTGCGCCCACGTACTGTGTACTAAAAATATATTTTGTACATTTTGTGAAAGGTTATTTTTTAATGTGTGATTCTAATACAGAATAACAGTTGTTTTCTGACAGCTATGAACAAAA
This sequence comes from Stenodema calcarata, assembly GCA_963920205.1. NCBI lineage: Eukaryota > Metazoa > Arthropoda > Insecta > Hemiptera > Miridae > Stenodema > Stenodema calcarata. Next base: position 17,657,009 of record OY986056.1, on the reverse strand, counting down.
AACCATTTTTTTCTTCTTTTTTTAATGGGGTTTTTACTACTTTCTCTTTAACCGGCTTTTCCGTTATCCGGCCCTGGGTTGGTCCCGTCAACGCCGGTTAAGAGAGCATCTACTGTACTTGGAATGATGATAAGCGGAGGTTTGTGTGGGACTAAAACATCACCTACCTTTCTCTCGTTGAAACTCATCCTGGAACTGTTAAACACATAACTTCGGGTTGAGTGCTCTGAACTTCTCTTCTCTCTCCTTCCCTTTGTCGCTCCAACAAGGAGTTCAAGGACCATTTTCTCCTTCAGGATCCTCTGAACATATTTTGACGTGGGTCCAACGCTGCTCACTTTGCTACATCTTAGCAACATCATAGTACCTCTGGTGTTATTTTTGTCAGGTACTAAAAATTCTACCCCGTAACGCATTAGTCAAAATTGTACAAATTATAAACGCTACCTCACTCCTCGGTATGTTCCACATCCATGGAAAATACCTGAAGTACCTACTCGTAATTATGATACCCAAACCAGGTAAACCAGTCGAGGAGAAAACATCCTACAGGCCAATATCACTGCTGCTAGTAATGTCCAAATTGTACGAGAAATTGGTAAACATTAGGCTAATTCCTTACATTGAACAGAAGAAGTTGATTCCGAGCCACTAATTCGGATTCAGGAAAAAACATTCAACTATCGAACAAGTGCACAGACTTGTGACAATAATCGAAAACTCTCTAGAGAAGAATTAAGTTTGTTCAGCTATTTTCCTCGATGTAACTCAGTCTTTCGACAAAGTAAGGCACGAAGGGCTGAAATATAAACTTTACAGAGACCTGCCTAAACAGTTTCCAGAAATATTTTATTCATATCTTTCAAATACAAGTAGGTTCTTCAGAGATAAAAGAGATCAGAGCTGAAGAGCCACAAGGCCGTGCATTGGGACCTCTACCCTATTTGATCTACACTGCTGATCTGGCCGTTGGTGAAGACAACAATGAATCCGTGACTAAAGTAAACCACTGTATCTCCAAAATACAATGGACTGCACAGTGGAGGATCAGAATGAATGAGACCAAGTCGGTACATGTGGACTTCACAAATCGGAAGCTTCAGTGCATATTTGCTTCAATGGCAAAATCATCCATCATCTCATTCAATGAGGCAAAGTACTTGGGAATGACGCTAGATGCCTAATTACGATTTAGGACACATGTCGAGGAAAAGAGGGAGGAATTACGTCTCAAATCCAGGAAATTATGGGACGTCACTCAGTTTTGCCAGTTGAGAGTAAACTTATGCTCTATAATTTTTAGACTATAAACAACTCCTCAAGCCTGTATGGACTTATGGTTGTCGGCTCTGGGGTTGTGCAGCCAAAAGTAACGTAGAAATCATACAAAAACGCCAGAACAAAGTGCTCAGGAACGTCTTCAATGCTCCCTAGTACATCCGCAATGATAACATCCACCGAGATCTTGGAGTGGAAATGGTTCAAGCCGAAATACGACGATTTTCAACAGCCCATCAGCAGAGGCTTCAAAGGCACGTCAATGAAGATGCCTAGAGAGAAGACACATGACACATTAAGCCACATTATTGTAATTGTGATTAGTGTCCAGTGATGAAGAGAGACATCACCATTATTCAAACAAAACTGCTCACGTTCGCAAGTTTTATAAATTAGATATTTACATTTAAGAGATAAAAATCACTTATTAGTTATTTAAACTAGATTTTGATGTTGAAATTACTTTCAATGAAAAAAAAAAAAAATTGTCAGATTTGGGTACATCATAGACGACTTACTGAATCGTGTAGGTATTTGCATAGTATCGCATTTATTACAGCTGAAATGTAACTGAACAGGAATACTAGAAGTAGGTGGGAGTGAGGTTGATAGTTACCTTATTCACATATTCAATATTGTTTAGTTGGTTTGAATGTATGGTAACTAACAATATTATTGTTGTATATAGGTGAGTTGAATTACACCCACTCCCCCCAACAGAATCCAGAACCTCCCACGTTATCATCTTCGATCTCTAATGATATAATGTACTTGTCAGCATTGATGTAGTATAATCATTCAAGAAAGGACCGAACCCTTGTCAAACTCAGGGAAAATCGTATTCGTGAGAGATTCACATAGAAGTTCTGAGTTTAATTAATTCGGTCGGTGAAATAATCAAAGTGCATGTCACGAGCAGGAATGAGGTAACTTTGCAAAATACAAATCACGTCACTCGCATGCTACCCATTGAACCCTGAATTCGGATCAATTTCACAGTTGAGTGACCCCTGAAAATGGATCAATTCGGAATTCCATTTCTGCTATACATTTATAATATAAATTATTAATATACATTATATTATAATGTATATTAATTTTTCTCATAATTATCAGAAAATTAATATAATGTACCAACGTAAATTTTTTCATAATTATCAGATAATTTTTAGGAACAGATTCTGTTCCTAAAAACCATCCACTTTGATATCACCAATGATCAAGTACTTGGTGTGACACAAGCCAGCTTCGAAGTCACAAGCTTTGTTGAGCTCTAATTAGAAGGGGAAAAGAATTAGGTAATTAAAGGCGTTTTTGATCCAATTATTTTTCCTTTGCCTTCAACAAATCTATAAATACAGCAGCAATAATTATTTTGAAATTTAAGAAAACTAGTGTTGCTCAACCATTTTACAAAGATTTTAGCTCTCACGTCTTGAATAATGGTTTCCGGTGCTAACTTTCTTTCTTGTGTAGGCAGGAATCTATTACTGATTTGTTGAATTATAGGCAAAAAGTACCTATTTTTCAAGTTTTTCTTGCCGACTCGTCACTTAGGCACCTATTGATTTACGACTACTTAATGGTACGGCCTAACTTGATAATTTTCATTAATAGATAGAAGGTAACTAATTTGACTCATGTCAAGGCCTTCTCAATATTTGTCAGGGCCATAGCAGTTATTTGATTGAATGTGAAGGCCTTGACTAGAAGGTCCTTGCCAAATACCTCAATAACGACTCTACAAAAGAGTAGTAAAGTTGAGCTTTCACGACATCGAGCTCACAGTTTGTTTGCAGAACGAAATCATCAAAGTTAACAAAATAACTGAATTGTGGATTTTATGAGGGCGATTTGGCATGTGTGATTACAAAGAACAACTATTATAAGTAAAACTATTTGTCAGTAAACAGGTATGTAGCCTCCTTAGGACTTACACTCTAAGCAGAATAGGCCCAGGATCAGCTGAGCGGCTAATAGCCATATCCATGATCAGATGTTTTTCCCAAGAAAGAAATTAAGTTTTTTATCTTCAAAATGAACTACTGGAATCGACCGAGGACAACAAGATTTAACTCCCCCATCATCACTCAAAATTCGCTGGCTTACGTTTTAAGACACAGGACATTCTAGGGCCAGCAAATTTATGATTAACTCGCGAAACGAAGACGTGTTGTTGGTCTGAATTCAAGCCTAAATGTCCAGGTACACTGATGATCCTGGGATATTTGTAAGTTTTTCTCTTGGAACATCAGCCCTGTAATAACGCCAATAATAACAGCCTCAAATACCACTAAGCCAAATTGACTCTTTTTCTGCAATTACCCAGGTGTTGTTCAACTGGTGAATAACAAACTGTAGCACTTCATGTTGATCTGCTGACTTGTGCTCACCAATCTACCTCATGCATTACTAATCTACAATTGTCGTCTTGTCCCATTTGCATAAAATCCAAATTTATTGGTTTGTTCGTGTTGACGATCTCCAGCCATTCATGAAGCTAATCTTGCATTCTGCCATATTCTTTGTCCAAGTCCTTTGTTCGTGAAAGAAATCTCAATCCAACAGCGAGGGCTCAAGGTTGATGGAAATGCTTCCTTGCGTACAAATAACCACACGTACCGTAATGAGTGGGTATAATGGTAGCGCGATATTGGTGAAATAAAACTTAATGGGTGAGAACTACCTTAGTCGTGTGATGCGAAGAAAAAAATACTCCCCTTCAACTTCTAAAGAATTGACTAGTCATGGAAGAAACTAATCTATGCTGCTATGTGCTTTGCATATATTGAGCATGTACGATGTTTCACAGCCAAATATCGCCACAATTCAATATCATCGTCCCATTTAGTGACCGCTATTATTGTTAAAATGTGGAGGAGGGAAGATGGAAAGCGTGGTGAATCGTGGAACCAGAACGTTATCCATAACTTTCCCTCGCCCTAGTACCCATCTTACGTACCTACCTAACTTACCTACCGTCTAGCGAACACTAGTTTTACGCTTTAATCCCCAGCTCCCAATCATCTGCCATTAGATTCGCTTTCAGTGCCAACACAACTACTGCGAACTGCAATTGGTCTTGCTCACGCAGTAGGAACATTTGTCGTGCGGTTATTGCCCAAGAACATAAAATATGAAGGACGTCACAACTCGGTATTTTTCGTACTTTTATTACGCTTGATTTCAGTATTCAAGGGGTTCTTGGTAAAAAATAACTACAATGCAATTACTTATATTCCTAACTATTTGTTTAGTTAATTGTATATGATGAATTTATTCCTTCACAAATGATCCATATTGTCAATATTAATGAATTAAAATGACTTTTCCAGCAAGAAACTATGACCCGGTTGCTGCAGAAAAGATGATGAGAGCGGTAAGTTGAACAGATTAGACCGCTAAGAATGGCTTTTCGTGATATACACAAGTTGGTTGTTCTGTCCTGAGGTGATTCCCTTGATATGCTCATTTTATTGCGAATTTTCGAAAAAAGGAAGCAATTGTTCTCGGTCCAAAATTTTCACGCCTAACTCGAAATTCCGAAAAATGTTCATACCAAAATCCCTTCCATACCATCCCGAATTCACTGCCAAAAGATACCAAAAATCATATAATCATTTTTAATGCCACTCAAAGGGGGGTTAGGGGGAATTTCAAGAGGGGAAAATTACCCATAAATTCCAAAAATGAAACAGTCTGACATGTGACACCTCATTTTAAAGGTTTTTGTACGCTGAGCACGATGGTGAAATCAGAATTGCTATAATATAGCATATTACCTTATTCCATTCCCAAACTGGAACACTTTGAAGGCAAAGAAACTTGGTTTTTACTTGAGATGTTCTTCACGGTTCATCTTCTTTAATCTGATAACGGAATGAGATATCGCAATTCCGACATCACCATTAAATTTTATAAACTGAGGTGCTACTCGGTAAACAAGGAGACAAAATGTGTTATAAAACCAGTAAAATAGAGACATTTTAAACAGTTATTTATTGGAAAATTTGCTCTTATAGCCATGCTGCATGTTTTATTTTCTAGTCCCATAAATGGCGGCAGAGTCTGGACGTGGACAACGTCTTGGATTGGCCAGTACCGGAAGTGTACAAAACTTACTACCCCAGCGGGCAAGTTGGCTTCGACAAGGAAGGATCCCCCGTCTACGTGATCCCCTTTGCTGGGATCGATATGTTCGGCCTTCTGCAGTCCGCTACGAAGAAGGAATTCATGATGACCGCTCTCAAGTAAGACCATGAAATTTGTTCAGTCGATTGACCAGCTTTCCCTTGTTATGAGCCTCGTTGCAAAAGCCTGTTATTTCAATGTTTTCTGCGGATGAGGTTTTATGCGTTTTTGGTCGAATGCGATACCGCACAGATTTTGACGTAATCAAGAAGCAAAAACATCATGATGTTAGAGACTCTGAAGCTTGTGAAGAGCCCGATCTTTGTCGTCATCGAAAAAATACGATAATTTTGATTTGCCCACAATGGGCAATAATGTTATTAAGATAATCGAAACTGTTAATTATTCTAGAGATCGACCTCCATTTGATCATTTTATTTTCCTTAAGGAGTGAGAATAATATTGCGAAAACGTTTTTTGGACGGCGCCGTTGAGCTTGACCTGCAGGATTTTGCACCACGTGTGTCCTGATCCTTCACCAAGGCCCCAAATCTACGCGATTCATCATCAGTTCCCTAATTCCCTTGATGTTGGGGGGAAACGCCTCAACTGCATGTCTGTTGAATAGGAACACCTCAACGATTCGTTTGAAAAAATTAACTAACAAAGCCTAGTTGAAAACTGAATTTAGGCGTTTTACCTTAACATCGTTGGCTTCAGATGATGTGTTGAGGTGCTTCAAGTGACGCCTGGGAGTCTTGTAATGTTAGGTGACCAGTTGAGGTGTCTCATCACAATCCACCTCTATTTTTGAAGGTAAAACGCCTAAACTCTATTTGAAAAACCAGCCAGAAATAATCGATAATCGCCTCAATGGCCGTAAATCGGTAGGAAAACTGTTATTTGATGGATCCTTCACACTTTGAAGCTGATTCCTGACAAATAAATTATTTAGAGTTGAGGCGTTTTTCCTCAACAGGCAGAATTGTGCTCATACAATAATAATATTATTGTCCTGGAGTTAGTTGTCGACAACCTTACAACTCATAAGCAATTCAATGGGTTTGGGCAAATAAGGAAAATATGTATTTCCTACCTGAGATGAGGAAAATTCTTGATTCGTGGAATTGAGTTACTCGTCGTCACTTCCCTCCAAGTTATTTGTCCTCCTTTTCGCATTCGTGGTTGTCATCAACTTACTCACCTAGTACGTAAGTACGTACGTTGTCATCTAGTACGTTGTCAGGGCAGTGTCAAGGCGGTGTTAGGGGCCGTGGAGAGGCAACCTGCTGCGTCAGCAGCCCTCGATCCCCGTTCTCACGCTCAACGTGTCCCCAGTCGTTTCCTTACAGTCGAGTCCAACAGACGTGCCCTCACCGCGAACAATCCCGTTAAACTTGGATCGCACGTCGAATTCGCGTTTGTATGGTCACAAGTTACAACTTGAGCGCCTTGGTTAAATTGGCATCAGTGAATTGCCGGGGTTAAATTGGGGTCGAAAAAATAGGTAGGGGTATTCACTTGGCGTGCGAGTCACTACCCGGCGAAACTCCACCACTGTTAGGTACGGTTGGGGGTTCGGGATTAAAGAAATAATCGACTAATTTTGAGGGTTCCAGCTATATTTATTCACTTTGTACTTGGGAAAGACCGGGACTGCGGTTAGGGCACGTCTGTTGGACTCGACTGTAAGGAAACGACTGGGGACACGTTGATGGAGGGCTGCTGACACAGCAGGGCCCCTAACACCCGCCGTGACAATATCATTCAGGCTGTCGATCGCGTCTCTACTGCTTTTTATCAAAGAATTTGCGGCTCCTGGAATTTCAAAATTGACGTTACAGATTGGGAATTACATTTTAGAAATTACCTTTCCTCACGTTGGATTTCAACTCAGAAAATATCATCGGGTCACCTCCTTAACGAGCACTTGATATTTTAGCTGATTTCGTATAGTCGTGGTAGTTCCAAGGAGACGCCAAAGAGATCCGTTGATCTCTACTGAAAATAATAAACAGCCTTGGATGATTCCGGAACGTCCTTATAGGATTTTGCAACGTGTCTGTTGTGGTTCCAATGAAAATTTGAAAGTCATCAATTGGCTCTGATTGACCAATTTACCTACCTACTTGCTTGAGATGCTTAGATTTATGGGACCAAATCATTGTACTTCATCTGTTACATCAAACATGACAGAGACTTTTCATATAATTCTTGGTTGTTTAAACCGTCTAGGTTAGCAATGTTTTTTTTTTTCTCCTTACATCCATCTATGTTTCAGACTTCTCGAAACCAATTTGGCACTTGCGAGGGCTCAAGCGGAAAAACACGGGCCAGAGGCCAGCAAAGTCGTTGGCATCCTCGACATGACAGGCTTCAATCTCAAACAGTTCGCTTGGCGCCCCGGTGATTATATTATATACCTACTGTTACTATTATAATTATTATAATGGAGAACTATTATAGTTCTCCATTGTTGCTGAAGCAGTGGGATTGTGTTCCATTTCGTCCCGAAGCAACATAGCCTAACCCATTTTTCTCAAATTTTAAGGAGGAATAAAAAAATGTTTTATTTTAAAACTAACCGTAATTTCACAATAAAAGTCCCACATTTAGCTTACTGTAGGCTCCCCAGAAATATCCTTCAATGATTTAAAATGAATCAATGCTCAAATCGAGTATTAAGTGACGTTGGCTTAAGAAATGGTCGGATCGTTTGTGTTGCTTTGGGAGTTTTTCTTCATCTAAAATTTTCTAGTTAAAATGACTGTGAAATCATACTCAGTGAGTCAGGATTTCCATTTCTAGAGTTTCCCACCTGTACACATACCTACTCGAAATATTGGCGTAGGAACCACTGGAAGATGGTTACATTGATCAAAACACCATCGCATGAATGAAGGAGAGAAAAATGATGTTCTGAAGAACGCCACATTCTCACATTTATGTTATAACAGGATAGATAGGATCATTGAACATAGAATAGGAATTTATGTTGCCCAAGTGACTAAAAAAAATATATTCAGTGGTGGTGACATTTTGGTGATTTTTGGGCTTTTAGCGGCTGATTTTAAAAATTCAGACTACGCCACGCTGTCTTGCGTGAATTTTTAACCAAGAATGTGTCTTAACTTCATTTTGTGCAAATTGCGGGTTAGGCGACCAAATTTTGCTTCTTCTGGCAATTTATGTTTAAAATTTAATGATAAGAAGGGTTGAAACGGAAATCGTGACAAAATAAGGGCGAACTCGAAAAAAGTACCAGAATGTTTGAAAATGAATAATAACTGGGAGCGAAACGCAACACAAATCTTCAACAACGAATACTTCAAAAACAAACTTGTGGTAGGCTTTCTGGATCAAGCGTTGAACTTCCTATGAAAACCGATCAAAATCACAATTTAGCCCAATCCGGCTATATTAATAAGTGTATTTAGATTCTCAGTTTACCAACAAAAAATGCTGCCCTCAAATAGATAATGTTATTAACAAATGGGATATCTTGGGAATCATCCATAGCTCTCAAGTAGGATATTTGAAGGCGAAACTGTTGTTGAACTTTGAGGAACCCTAAGAAGTTATAGAAAGCGGTTATGTATTAAGTTTCTGTCAGGTGAAAGTGAATTATGAACTATGAGTTAGTGGCCTAATGAATCTATTAGGTAACCGTATTAATTGTCATATTTTTGGCTAGTTACACTAGCTACCTACGTTCTGCTCAATTGTGCGTAATTGGGGACTGAATTTCACAATCCATTTAACGGATGACGAGATGAGGGTGAAGAGAACTGAAGGGATTTTTGGATCAGGAAAGAATTTCATACTATCATTTATCTTACATTTTCCCAGGCATTATTTCTATTGCTATCCCATGGAATTTGCAGAGAAAAAAAATACGAAAAACTGGGATTTTCTCAGACTTTTTGCCAGTTTTTCTGAGAAAATGGGGAATTGGACGCGGTGCAATCGAAAAAACAAGGTGATATTCGGAATCAGCGATCAACATTACATAAGTTAGGCATCTTTGGAAGGCATTTGATTGAGTTTAACTAAAAAATAATGAAGTTAAAAAATTAAAAAACCTTAAAAGTAAAACCAGCGTTTCTGTACAATAAACGAGCCAATCCGAAAAAAGGAACTATGATTCGGATTCAGCACCCCAAAAATATAACAGATATAACAGAAGAAATCAAGAAAGTTATTATTGATATCAATTGGAATAATAATATTATTAATATATTATATTATAATAACATGTTTGATCATGTTTGTTATGTTTGTTAGAACTCATGGATATTTACCCACCTCTATGGCATGAATGTATTCTTAATATATCTGATCACTGGGACCTTACCTCCAATGTGCCAATATAAATGTTTGGCATTATACTCATTCCCTATCTTTACAACTTTTTCGATATAGAAGCTTTCCATTATCTGGGAGTTCAGGCTCATAAGGGCTTACATCGGAAAATGTATCAACAGCCAGGGTTTCCTGCATCCAGCTGGTTAGATACAATAATAAATCACCACAAACGAAGAGGCCACGAGTGAATAATTTTAATATCAATTTTATGTATCATGTATGTCTATTTTGTCTACTGTTCGTCTATTTCGTCGCGAATTGCAAGAACTTTGGATATTGTCTAACCGTCAATTTCAACTCCTTTTCTACAAGTCAATGGTCCACTTGTTGGCGAACTAGACTAATAAAAATTCAAAACTTATAATCGATGCAATTTTTTGCCTCCCATTTATTGACAATTTCTCTGGGTATTTACAGCGACCGAAGTGTCAATTCAATTGATACAACTCTACGAAGCCAACTACCCTGAAATCCTGAAGGCTTGCTACATCATCAACGGTACGGACAAACCGATCATGTTTGATATTAATATTTTATCCATTGCCAATCAATTTCTCATCTCCAACTTCATTGTCCTCATTTTTCAGTGCCTAAGGTCTTCGCACTTGCATTTTCTTTGGTGAAAAACTTGCTGAACGATTACACTTTGAGCAAAATCCACATCTTTAAATCGGAACCGCACAAATGGCAACCTGTCCTGTTGGAGCACATCGCCCCAGACCAGCTTCCTGTGATGTATGGTGGTACCATGACAGACCCAGATGGCAACCCTGCATGCCCCTCCAAGGTCGCGATTTTAAATGCGTTTATTTTACGTTTGTTTCGATCATCATGAACCGATAAATATACGAATAAACATGAATGCACGGTCAATATTACTCAATTCCATTAGGTACTGAACTATCCTGGTAGCATTTGATATAATTCAGTATATTCCACAGAATAGTATATTCCATTGTCTATTGTATTGTATATTCCTATATATATATAAGTATTGTATATTCCACAGATAAGACCAGGTGGAAAGATCCCCAAGTCGTTATACCTCAAAAACCAGATAGTTGAGAACGAGCGGAAGGACGAATATAAATTCACGACAGTCAAAAAAGGCGACAAACTCTGCTTGGATTTTGACGTCGACACGCCGGGATCGTTTCTAAGGTGGGTGTTTACTTGGGGTCGGTTGACAAGAGGGCGGACGGTAAGAATGTACAAGACATGTTGAAGCCATTGCAATATCATATTTTACTGGACAATAAAGGGGGAAACCCTGTGTGTAGGATATTGTCAAGCAGAATTATGATTTTTACTTCTCGCTGAAAACCCCACTTGGAACACCGAGCGGATCCTATCACCTTGAACACAGTGGCGGATCCAAATCTCTATCTCATTTAGAGTCAAATTTAGTTTGTTTAAACAAATATTGTTTAAACCATTCTACAGACAAGAAACCGAGTGAATATTGCATTCACATCCAGATCTGATCCATATTTAGCATTTCAAACCTCAATCTCATCAGTCAAATTTAGTTTGATAAAACAAAATTGTCTAAACAATTTTACAGACATGAAACCGAGTGAATATTGCATTCACATCCAGTTCTGACCTATGTTTAAAATGTCAAGTCTCAAGCTCACCATCCAAATTTAATTTGTTTGAACAAAGACAGGTATTGTTTTAACAATTTTACAAATGAGAAACCGAGTGAATATTACATTGTCATGCATTCTTGACCCATGTTTAAAATTTCAAATCTCTAGCTCATCATACAAATTCAATTCAGTTAATATTCCATTGTTATTCATCCTCCACCCGTGTTTACAATTTCAAGTCTCTAGCTCATCGGAAAGTTAGTTTAAACTCGATTGCAAAATTCCACCCGGACTGACAGACACGAAGCGGATCTAATATAAACGTGGTAAATCATTTAAAAACCATGATTTTTAAAAAGATTTCTTTGAAAAATGAAGTTTTTTTGATTTTGAAAATGGTTAAAATTAGTTTAAACCCCTGAATTTAGTACCCTGTTTGTCAACAATTGTCGCTAAAAAAAACAACTGAGGTAAGGTTAAGTTATTATGAACCTCATGACCCTCCGAAAACAAAGTCTAGATTCGCCCCTGCTTGAACAGTGGATTAGTTACTATGAGCTAATGTGTGCAAGTTTTGCTTTTTGTATCATTTCTAATTTTAGATCAATTACGATAGAACTACGATGTATGTGTGACTCTTATATAATGAGGCAATTTGCCCGAGTAAACGCTGCTTTCTGCACAAATTGAAAAATCCTTTGGGAGGTAAAACTGAATATTTACAAGATGCAGCGCAGTCAGAGGTAGTTCGTCGCTCAGTCAATCTGACACCGAAATTGCCTAAAATTGGTCGTATTAGCACGAATATATAATTACGTGTTACCACTGCGTATTTGTTCCATGATTCTTCACTCCATAGTTAAAAATCCATTAGATGTCCCTTATTATCACGTGTTTCTCTTCCAGATGGGGCTTCCTGACGGACGGTCACGACATCAAGTTCGGGATTGTGAAGAGGGACAAAACCGGTAAAGAAATTACTGAAGTCCCCGTTCACCGGGTAACGAGCGACCAGAACGAAGAAGAAGGTTTCCTTCCCTGTGAAACTACCGGCACCTGTAAGATAATCATATATTTATATATTTTTTCAAACAGCTAATTTTGGATCTCATTAGACCACCAGAATGTGCTGTATGGTAGTAGGGAGCAGCAATACAGTACCCCCACGAGCGCCTCAACGTACAAAATCATCCAATTTTGGGTTTTCTTGTTTGATCTTTTGACGGTATAATATACTATATTATACTCATTTCACTATCAGAATTTGCCGTACAGGTTTTGGCGCCAGAAATCGGACATCAAAACAAGGACAAAAGAAATACGAAATATATTTCCGACGTTTTCTATGTACAATACAAATTGAAATTACATAGCCATTGATTTTGGTCAGTTGACACATAATTTAATGTCATTATTATGTTTTTATAATAATGTCATTGTTATAATACAAAATTACCCAATCAAACAAATGTTGGAGTTTGGGTTTTTATGGTTCCAAAATCGTGAAAGTACGAGGGACGTTTATAAAGCAAGGTTACAAAATAGGTACCTATGTTAAAAATTGAAAAATGGACATATTTCAATGAAATTTACAAGATAAGTGTCAAAACATGTCATCATTTATCTACATAGTCGCCATTGAGGTCGATACATTTTTGAAGCCTAGGGACCAGTTTTTGTATACCCTCGTTGTATACCTTCCGCTCCTTCTATCTTTCGACGGCCCTCGCACGTTGCGTATGTTACTTCATAAATTTACTCATCAGGTTACGGTGCATGACTCCAACTTATGCCTGGAGACTTATATTTATTTATTTTTACACGGGCAACAGGGGCGTAGCGTCAGGGGCAGCGCAGGAGAAGCCGCTGCAGAGGACTATTTCTGATGTAGTTTGTTGACGCAAAGGGAACAGGGAAGAGTTGAGAAGATCGGGCCGATACACGAGGCACCCGGAGGCCAATCAAGGATAGAAAGACAGTCAAGTTGGTTATTTACCAGTTTGTGCAGAAGAGTGAGATCAGCCATTGAACGTTGCTTCTCTAGGGGCAACATACCTCAATTACCTAACCAGCAAAGCGTCATAACAGACCTCGATGGATGGCATGCCCAACTTAGGACTTGAAAAGCCACGAAGCGCAGAAACTTTTTTTGTACTCTCTCCAATGTATTCCGGTTAACAGCGTAGCCGGGCGACCAAACCTTGCATTCCTAAAGTTTATAAGCTGCGACCACTACATTATACGATGGTGTATCATTCATTGGTTGTATTGTATAATTGTTGTAGATAGAGTAATCTTCGACAACACCTACAGCTACTTGAGAAGCAAGAAGTTACATTACCTAATCGAAGTTACGCCACCGCTGACACCCGAAGTAGCCCAGAGTCTTGCGATCCCCTCAGACTCGTGAATACTTGGTCCAGTAGGAATGTACAGTAAATAAATTGGTATTTGTCTAGCGTAGTTAGTATGTAAGTAATTTCTATGTGTCTTTACGTGTAGCTTCCTTATTGAATGATGATCAAGATGAGCCAAATCGTATTAGTAAATAAAGGCATATTGTGAAATTAAGTTTCGATCGACAGATACTTACGAAATCGGGTGACTGCAATAGTCCTGTTACTTGTAGCCGTTCATTTGCACTCTTAGTAAATTTTAATTATGATGAATTGTGTACGTCGAATGAACACGTTTCAGCTTAAAAGTTCTTGTTCCAGCTACCAGCTGAATTTGTGCCAGTATGTAATCATTAAGGGCCGGTATCAAAGTCAGGAATCACATTTCACCCTTCACCACGTATGTCATAATACAATCATAATATAATACAATCATTTGTTTGCTGCAAATAGTAAATGCAATAGAAAATGGACACAAACTGGTATTTGGTCGTTAAAAATACCTAATTCCATACTTATGAAGCTTAAAAATAATGATTTCTCATAGATGTGTTCTAAGTTGTTGTAGGAATGCACACTGAGAATACATTTGGATACAGCAGCAATCGGAAGCTATAGGGAGTGTTTCAAGGCGAATATTGAACCAATTTTGAGTCTTTCGATTTGTTATAATACCAAACAAAACATTTGTGACGCCGAAATGTCGCGTTTCTAGTAACTTATGAAATGTTCCTAATAGTGTTACTAAAAATAAATTCAACAGCTAAAACACATCCAAAATTACTCACTGTTATCACTTCAGTATCTAAAATACACGTACGACAATAGCTGCGATAAGAGCAGCGGCAGTAGATGTGGTGTTGTTGTGGCCGGCCCAAGTAAGCTCAAATTTTCCACTGGGGTATGTTGGGAGTTGTGTAATAATATGTGTATCGGTGGTGTTCCATTATATTTTAATATACATCGCACTTTTTAAATTAGGTTTTTATGCGTATAAGATACGCTAATTTAGCTAAGATGGGCGTTGCAAGTTGGGCATAACGATTGATTGGAAATGAGGGCGTTCTCTCAGGAAGCTTCCAATAGGGGGAACGTAAATCGGCTGTGATGTGGTTTCTGGTGATGGAGTATCGCTCTCTTCTTTGATTTTTCTGAAGGTTGATGATACGAATACTACAATTGTGTAAGCCAGTTGCAAAACGCGCTAAATCGAGTATGAGTGCTCTGCCAAAACGCGCTAAAAAATGTTATGATCAAGGAGCAAAGTGAGCTAAAAACATCCCACCTTCAAAAGGCGCTAAAAGCTGTTGACATCAATGGCTGCTAGGTATAGTTCAAAACGCACTGAATATAAAAATAGCTCGGAAAATAGCTCTGATCCAAATTTAGGAGAAAACCAGACAGATGAACCAGACTAGATGGATTTTGGACTTATAGAAAGTGATGAGGAGGAAATTATTTAAACTTTTTTTGATTTTATTCAATTTTTACTTTCAATCAACAAAGTTTCAAGCACTTCAGTGACTTTTTCATCAAGTGTTACCACAATGTCTACTTTAATGACCGACATATAGTGTACATGATGATAGGTACATGTTGTTTTTAAACTTTTGAAGGTTTTTTCCAAATAAATAAGTTTATAATTTCATTAATTTTGAAAAAAAAAAATTATTAAAAAAATAAAATAAAAAGATTAAACCTACTACTCTTACGACCTACTCTCAAACTTAGCGCTTTTAGTATGTGGACAGAAAATTAGCTCGTTTTGCTATTGGAAAATATTAAAAATGGCTGACCCAGTTTCAAGACGAGCTAAAAACCCTCTACCGATGCCAAATTAAAATTTCTTGAACTCGACAAATGATGTAATTCAGCAGCAAAATATATCCTATGATTTTTTGAAAAATTAAAAAAAACTCATGGTCTTGTCAGGATCAAATTGAGTAGTTTTTCGCGGTTTCCCCAGTTTCTTTTGAAAGTCTTTTAGTGCGTTTTACAAATGGCCAACTTAATTGTCACCTAACTTCCGTTTTTATAAAATGAGGAATTAGTACTCAATTTGGAATGTTGTTGGTGATCACGGTGTTCCCGCATGATGTACAACAAAATATGTTTCTTGATGTTCTTACTCTCAGTTTTACAATATTGTTACTCCTATGTTCAACTCCTAAATTCAATGTTTCAATCTTCATAATCCATTATGATTAGTTCCTTGTAAATATTGTGTCGGACAGATGTGGTGACTAGGGGAAACACCAGTGGATGCTAATCAAAGTCAGCTGTATCTTGAGGTGGGTTTACATCAAACATGCGTTCACTATCAGAGTGATATGTTTGTGCGTTAACACTTGGTGTTAACCCGACTTTTACGTCAATCTGTATCTTGAAGTGACTTTGCTAATCAGCATGAACCCGGATCCACCTCGCAGACCAGCCAAAATTAAAATTCGTCATAAAGCAACGTCAAAAGAAAAATCCTTGAGACCCAAATAACTTTCCTGTAATGATCCAGTAGTTCCATTATAATATACGCCTTTTCAGTACGCTCTAATTCTGTGTCTTGAGGGGTATTTTTTTTATACACATTAGTACCACCGCAATACTCTTCTTAACAGGTGACAGAAAAACAAGGAATTCTCTGAAATCAAGTTGTTTTGGTTTACAAGCTTCGAAAGTACTCCTAGCCCTCGAATGCGTCATACTATTGTACCTTCAGAGCGTAGATACCTATACAAGCTAAATATACAATACATGTGTAGGTAATTTGTTTTAATTTTATCGATGAAAGGTTGTCGAGAAACAGTTCTATTTAGATATTGTTCGTTGTTGTTATGTACTTAAGAGTTATTTTAAGCAAAATCTAATTATTACATGTATCTACACAGTACCTATATTTTTTCTTGTGTTTATTTCTTCTCCCTTTAAGCTTCCACCACTACCTATCGTACCTATTCGTAGCATAGGGTAAATATTGAATCAAATAGAAACATTGAAAACACAGAGTACCAACCAAACAATCAATACAAGCACTTGGTCCACCGGTGCTCACAAAATACACCATGAACTAATTGTTTGTGGGTAGCCATCTTACTAGTATTATTGTAGGGTTGAGGGTTGAAGCAGTTTTGGCTCACTTCTAGATGTTGTTGATATTTATTCTTTCCGACATGTTTCGCAACAACGTGTTGCCTCTTCAGGGATCTACAATGAATGGAGCAGAAATGGAACCCAAATTTCTGCTCCAAGCATTGTAGATCCCTGAAGAGGCAACACGTTGTTGCGAAACATGTCGGAAAGAATAAATATCAACAACATCTAGAAGTGAGCCATAACTGCTTCAACCCTCAACCCTACAATAACACCATGAACTAGACTTCTGGAGGCGGAACAACTTGAATTCGAACCAAATTGGATGCTCCGGAGATGTACATGCTGCCACTGTCTGTCCTGGCGAATTTAATGCCCCTGATGGACACATTATTACTACAAGGTTCACGGAAGGTTCCTAGCAAAATATAACCAAGCACTCAACTGGGAGTTGAGTTGCCATTGATGTTGCCTACATTCTCTTGCTAGCTAGGTACCATTAATCGTAGAGTATTTAATTCAAAATGTATTAAAGAAAGAAGATACCATTTCATCAAGCGATGTTTATAATCTAATCGTCAGTGGGAAACAACATTTAGGTAGATCAGATACCAACTACAATGCCATGATTTCAGTATAATACGCAACTATAATCAGGTAATTGAAATGGATAAACATATTATAAAGAGTTGACTCTATGTAGTGAATCTGGGTTAATCCTGACGATTTTGAGAGAGCCTCAAGGTAGAGACATCACGTTATGGTTCCAATACACTATAACATACAGCATCCAAAATTCCCCAGTGTTGATAGTGGCTCGACAGTTCAACAACGTTGAAGGCTTAGGCCATGTCATTATAGACCACTACGTGTGTTCAATTTGAAGGGAAATATTTTTTTCAGATAATATAACAACTAGTTATAATGATAAATCAGGTAACTATCTAGGTACTTATTTAGTTCATAGTTTAACACTTTTTGCGGTGAGAGCCCATTAACTTCTACCGCACTTAAACTGCACTTGGGAACTCAATGTCAGCACAGAAGGTCCAGGGGCTTGGTTCTCTTCAGGCGTCTAAATTGTGGAGAGTTGTCAAGTAGCTGACTTTTGAAGGTTTAAGAAACTTGCGCTCATAGGTGACTGTCTCCACTTTGAGGTCTTTGTGGAGGTCACCATTCCTTACATACCAAGGAGCGTTTACTACGTTCCTCAGAACATTATTTTGAAATTATTGTATAATTGATATTCGTCTTAAGACGAATAGCTGTGCAACCCACAGCTAAATGCCATAGGTCCAAATGGGCACTAGCACTGTCTTGTATAGGAGCGCTTTATTATGGATATTGAGTTGTGAGCATCAAGTCGTATAGACCTACTTCACTGCTCCCAGTCCTTTCAAAACTATTTGAAAAGCTACTCAAGGAAAGATTAAAATGAGATTAAATGAAATCATCGAAGACAAAAACCTGATAGCACTAAATCAATTTGGATTCAGAGCCAAGCTCTACACCACAGAACAGGTCCAAATGATAACTCATGTCATTGAAGACGCCCTAGTGCATAGAAATATTTGCAGCGCGGTATTTCTCGACGTGTCACAGGCCTTTGATAAAGTTTGGCATAAAGGGCTGGCATGCAAACTACAAGGCATGCTACCTCAGCAGTACTGCCATATACTCGAATCCTATTTCAGAATAAAATTATAGGATGAATATTCATAACTCGAGAAAATCACAGCAGGCATACCGCAGGGAAGTGTTTTAGAACCCCTGCTCTACCTACTGTACGCAGGATGTGCCAATAACAGGAGAGACAACGGTAGCCACGTTCGCAGATGAAACTGCAATTTTAGCTGTTGCAGATTCAGTAGAGGAACCGACAGAAAAACTCCAAGAAGCCACCGTTGCTGTGAATGAATGGACGAAGAAGTGGCGGATGAAACAAAATCAACACACGTCAAATCGGAGGTACTAAATCGGAATACCATTCCATGATATTTGTATATTATACAAATTCAGCGGAATACCTAGGCATAACATTAGATGCCAAGTTAAAATGGAAAGAGCACGTAAAGAAGAAAAGAAAGAACTATCCATCAAGTTCAGGAAACTGTACTGGCTCATGACGGGAAAATAACTTAAATAAAAAAAACAATATAAGTTGCATCACGCGTCCACAAAATAGAGTATATTTTACTGCAAGAAATAGTACATGTATATAGTGATATTCACTGGTCAATATGTACCGAATCCCATTCATACGGATAACGTACCTTTCGATTGTTGAGACAGGTCAGCTAGTATGTACGAGTATGACAGTTAATGAACCGAACTCACAAAATGCACTGGAACAAGTTCCTGAGAAGGGACTCACTCATGCAGTCTTCTTCCTCGAGCTTCGTCGTTCCTTTCCAGCCCATAAGAGTCGGCACTTTTCTCAACTCGAACTTCTCGGAGGTGTAGTAAGGGTTCGTGGGGTCCCTCAGGCTATAGAGAAAACGGCAGGTATTATCGGAAATTATTTGTACCAAGGTATTATTGGAATGATGAGTGGAAAAACTAACTAAGTAACTTAATTACGACAAAAATGTACCAGTCGTTTTAACTGAAAGTTGAATGAATTTCCAAAATAATCAACTAGTTCATTATTGACCAAATAGCAACCTATCAGGTTGACCTAAATGACCTATTAGGTACGTTTCTGCACACACACTTGCATCCGCTGGAGCATGACTACGAGGCGAGAGCTGTTGGAACGCTTCATGTCAACATGGGGACTTTGAGTAGAATAACCTATTTGAAAAACCTATATTTTTAGTATGACATCGAGCATAGGCTAACTAACGTGTGCATACCGCTTCAGGTGGACGCCTGGACTGGTTATTGAAAATGTCAGATGGCTTAAAACCTCTATAGAAAAATCGAATAGCATTAAATGATATAGACAATTTTTCTTTGATATTCAAAATTTACTGTTATTTAAGATATCAATAAGGGTTAACTTACAATGTTTTCTCGAGATCAACAACTATGAGGTGAGCATTATTCATCAATGAACATTTTTTCAGGAACTCATCAATGACTGGCTCAGCTGAAACAAGGAGAATTTATTGATGAGGAGCTCATTACAGTTCAAGGGCAAGAATATGGGACAAGTTACAGGGCTATCATATTCACGACTGAACTACTAGACTATTAAAATCTGCTGGAAGAATAACTATAACTCTAGAACTCGATCAAGGACATGGAATCAGCCGAGCCGATTTCAGAGGCGTGGCCCCGACTTGAAACCGAGTAGGATCGTCAAATTGAGAAATATGAACTTGGAAGGCAAAGTTAATTGTTCCTTGAAGGACAAAGTTTCCGTCAGCTATTCCTAAAATCTACTCAACAACATTTGAAACTATCTCAGGGTTACTTGCAATGAAAAATGGTATAACTCCATTCGTAGATAAGGCTCTTAAAAGCTGTAATTTTCACTCTACTACCGCATGAAACACCAAGGAAGCACACGTAATACACATGAGTTATAATACAATGAACAGTTACAGTTCCATGATTCAAGTATTCTAATGTCGTTAAGGTAGAAGTTACATACCTTTAACACAATCTGGACACCATCTAACACCGTCCTCTCGACACGCAGCCATAAAAAGCAAGAAAACACTGTCTCCCTTTCCGACCAACTCTTCCGCAAGCTCCGTTACTTTGGAAAATTCAGATACAAAGTGCTTTTCCAAAGACATGGTAAATGATCAGCGATCAAGTAAAACGCCAACAAGTGAAGTTATATACAAATCAGGTAGAAGTACGTGGGACTGAATGATATCAGAAAACTGAACGACAAGACCCTTGGTAACTCCAATGGTGGTAAAACGTTGACCGGATTAATGTCTTCTTGAATGAGTCATGAAATAATAATTAATTATTCAGCAGAAGAGCACAGATAAATCGAAATTACGAAAAACAAGATAAGAACTTGATATCAACAGCCCACAACCACAATCAACCGTGAAGTAGCTTATCAGTATAACCATGGATACTACGGGAGAGCATCCATACCCCATCTACAGGAGCATCCGTAGTGAAGTTCCATAATGAGCATCCATAGGGGGTATGCTATAGTAAGTAGGGTTTTCTGTGATAGGGGGGTTTGTGATTGGTCAGCGTCGAAGCTTTCCGCAGAATGATTGGTCCGCTCCATGTTCGGGCACTCGAGGGCCGTGTTGCCTCTTGGCTGTCGTTTTTTCCCGCCTCGATTTTCTCGCCCTCTCGTCGTTGCTCAGGAGTTTTTCCGTGTTTTCCTGTAGTCACCATCTCTTGGATATCGGATGAATTCACCGAATCCTTGATAGAGCTCGTTCGGGAGAAAAATTGTATGTGGGACCCTAGGGAATAGCAGCACTGGAACAGTGAACTGACGAAAAAGTGTTGGGAGGATGTCTCGAATATTCTGAGCTGCGAAGGCAAATTACATTATACATATTACATTATAAACCATTTCAAATAAACCCAATCCCCAGCAACTAAAGGGATTATTTCTGCTTTTCTTTGTCCCCGACGGGAACGAAGCACGGAACAGAATCATTATTAATAACATTATATATTAAATAATAACATCATTAATGATTAAAAATTTAAATGTTAATATCACAATGAGGCAGCGATGTAGGTAAGTATTTTCCATACTTCAAGGCCACCGGCAGTAGTTAGGTATGTTAAATTTTGTTATACAATTACCAGTATCTTGTCAACCAAGGATTGAACACAATAGGTACTATTTGACACAAGAAGTTCACCTATTTCATTATAATCAACACGGAAAAAATCAACACCGATAAATATGTGGTTTTCTTGAGGGTAGTTGTTACAGTTAGACCACTAAATACACAATAACGAAACTATTGACGGCAAGTTCATAAGGAGCCAGCCCAGTAATATTTAATATTTATCAGACTGTGCAAGCCATCTTATGCAAAATGGGAGCTTCTAGTTCCACGTGGAGTAAAGAGGATAAAAACCAAGTGACGGCTCAAGACAAGGCTATCCTGGTGAGTTAACTCAAGATTCAACTTGGAACTAAACCTGATACTACTGATGTGAAAAGGTTTAAACCGCTGAACTAATTCGTAAGTGTGTGTATACAAATGTGTATCATATTACGTTTATTACATAAAATAACCACACCTACTCAGGGGCGGAACCAGAGGGTGGGCGCGCAGGGCGAGGTAAAAAAGGTTTAACGGTGAGCGATTTGCAGCTGGATTTTATAGTAGAGATTCTAATAGAACTTACACTTTGTACAATTGAATCTTTGTTTTAATGTTAATATTCAAGCAATATTCCAATGTTTAAGGACTAAAACTTGCTTTAAAAACTGCCCTTGCTTAAGAATCTGCCCCCCCCCCCCCCCACATCATTTAGATGTAGATTTTTCAACGCTGAACACGATGGTGAAGTCAGAATCGCGATATCTCATTCCGTCATCTGATTAGGTACTTAGAGCAAATTAACGGAAGAACGTCTCGAGTAACAACCACGTTTCTTCAACTTCAGAGTGCTCCAGTTTGAGAACGGAATAAAATATCGCAATTCTGACTTCACCATCGTGTTCGGCGTTAACCGATCTTTGAAATGAGGTGTCACTTGTCAGACTGTTTAATTTTTTTAACTAATGGGTAATCCCCCCTCCCCCCCTTAGAGTGTCCCGATTCTGCCCATCTACGAACTTAGCAAATCTTAACTTTAGCAAATTTTTACATTAATTCTGTCGAGAGTTATAGTCTCGAATGACACATACACATCTAAATATATATACATAGGATTTTTGGTGTATTTTGGCAGTGAATTCAGCATGCTCTGAAACGGATTTTGGTATAACGTTTTTGGAAATTCGAGTTTTAAAAATTTTGGACCGGGAACAATAGCTTCCTTTTCTTCGAAAATTCTCTGATACAGGCTACAGTCTCCGAAACTAACCCGTATGAATTCATCTACTATTTAAATTTAGGTGCCCTAAATTAGGGTGCATAATTTTCACTCAGAAAAAAAAACTTTCGCTGCCTAGAAAGTGAAGCTATTGCGAGACACTGTGAAGGTTTACCTCCGGAACGTTGAGCACTCTCTACAGTACGAACAGGATCTGGCACTACAATTGATACTTAAAGGACGTAGGGAGTAAGTACCCATTTCGAGATATTGTGTGCAACCAGTGATTTCACCCTCCATAGTATTTCACACACAAACCGAGTTATGTAAATAAAATCCAGTCATGCAGCATGGCTGTAAGAACGAATTTTCGAAGAAGTGAGTGGATTTATGTAAAATGTCTCCATGGAAATTGGTTTCAAATTACAGGTTATCAGACTCAAGGGGTGTGGATCAGTAATTTGGATATTGATGAGAGAGACTAAATACCGAATGCATTTTTCCCTCCTATCCGAGGATGATCGGAGTTTGAAATTTGAGAACTACTTTGTGATCAGTGTACTGAGAAATATATTGAGGGATATGCATGTCTATGTCTGAGATTATAGAAATGTTTTAGAGGAATGGGTTCTGAGTTCCAAACTTAACAATCAAAGCTCCACAGAGTATTAAATATCCAATTTTGCTGTTTCATTCATAGAATTCAGTCAAGAAGGACGGCAATAGAAATATTTCCTGCAATAATAAGTACACAAGTGTCCTTTGAGCGACCCATCCAGATTTGATACAAAAATGCTGGATAAAAAAATCTTTGTTGTCGTGCAATTTAATTACTAATACTTTTTATACAGGCGGGCCAAGTGTATCCTTCGCAAACAACTAGTTTTGTTAGAGCATTTGAGGTCAACTGATAAACAGCTCGAAGCTTTAGAAGAAAGTATTATTTCTTTGGAATCCAGTGCTCTTCAGGCAAAAGTAAGTTCTTACCACCTAGTTGGTTACACATTCCAATATGGCATGTACTAATACATCCTCAACAGAAGTAGTGCATACTTTGTGGCCTATCCACCTACTCTATCCTCGATTTGCAGTCTCGAAAACCGATACAGATGTAAAAAAAATCTGCTCCCTATTAAATTCTATTACGATTTTTAGATTTTTGAGGGATTGAGGACTGGGAATCTTGCTCTAAAAAGAGCCAATGAAGTTCTAAATATAAAAAACGTGGAGCTGATACTAGAAGAAACTGTACAGGCCATAGCGAAGCAAGAAGTAAGATTTGTTTCAATAATTATTATGGTTGAGATCACGTTTTGAGCTTCTTCGTTGTGGACGGGAACCGGTAGTGTATTCATTGAGGTACTTTATGTCCATACTACGATCTGGAGTTGTTGCGCCGATCAATGTAGTTGCAGACGATTTAAAAAAATACACAGCCATGCAGTATGGCTATATGAGGGGGACTTTTCGAAGAAATAACTGGTTTGATGTAAAATGTTTACAAAGTTTAGTCTTAATCTTACCTACGATTTTGGCTCAGCTAAACTCTTAAATTGTTAATCTGTGTTCAATGTCCCTAACTATCCTGGTTGGTTCAACATCTTGCTTATCTCGTTCATTTATAAGATGGAGAAATGTAACCATTTTGCTGTGTTGTCATGTTAATGTTTCAAGTGGGCACCTGTGCCGGTAAGAAAATATTGAAAAATACACAGCCATAAGAGTGAATTTTCGAAGATATAACTGGTCTTATGTAGTTATGAGGAAATCAAAGCCACGCATAAGGACCTCATTGCCAGGTTCAGCAATTACTGCTACAGCTCCGACGTACGGCCTAACTCCGGGTTTAGTGTCTTATATATACCGCTCTATTGTGGTGTACACTGGTCGCTCAAGTTATCTGGGGTTGGGCGGCAGCATACACAGAGTGAGGATCATAGCACAGCTCCGTCTGGCGCCCGATTGCTGCTCCTTCAATAACACGCGGCGCATTTACCACAAACGCAGCAAGTATTCCTGGAAAAGCAACGAGCTGTGTACGGTTTGGAATCTGTAAGTGCCCGAGTCTCTGGCCCATTTTCTACTCCACTGCCCTTTCTACACACCTTATAGAGAGTACTACCTGCCTATCCATCTCAGCCTCCATTTCCCACCATCGGCACAACTGGATGACCCCTGTCTGATAGCTCTTCTGGACATGGATGGCGATCGCAATAAGATCCAGGCCCTTTACCAGTTCACTCATGCTGAGGTCCTTTGCCAGGAACGAATGTCCTATTTTGAATTCGGGAGGTGAGAGGACAGTGTTCAAAGAATACCCAAGTGATTCATTTGGAAAATACAACTAAAAAATCTTTGGTTCAAGGAGATAAACAAAATCGTGAATGTCCTTGGAATGGCTAAGAGCGAGGAGGTGTGGGACTTGGAACGAGAGCTAGATAACCTTCAGGAGAAGAGCCAACCAGCCGTTGCAGTTATGGCGTCAGCCTGCTCCAAGTCGTCCAAAGAACCTTCTTCTTCTTCTAAAGATGACGCTATTCCAGAGGAAAAGCCTTCAAAGGAGAAAAACGGTAGCTGCTCTTGAATGTATTGTATGAATCCTACATTATGGCTACGAATTAACACGTACGGTGTTCTAATCAAGTCAAGTGTAGAGTGCTCCAAGTTGATGACGATAGATGTGATTATGATCCGATACTTTAAAATAGATAGGATACTCCAAGAACGTTGTAAGTAGTAATATCGATTTTATCTCAAACCTAGCTGTAAGAACAAATAATGCGAATGTCTTGTCGTTCTTTAAGCACGGACCTTGAAAACAAAGTTCAAGAAAAAGATAAAACCCGCCGAGAAGCTAGAAACGGAACCTTGTACAAGTTCGAAAACCAAAGGGAAAAAGAAGAAATCAACTAAGAAAAACACTACAAGCGGTACCAATATTCCATCAGCCAAGAGGGAAGTGGGGGTGAGTTATAAGACAAACAGAAGGGATTTAAGTAGGTACATGTGCTAATACGAGGTACGTCCAGGTGGAGCGGAGGGTATACCACGAGGGTATACAAAAACTGGACCATAGGCTTGAAAAATGAATAGACCTCAACGGCGATCATGTAGAGAAATAATGACATGTTTTGACACTTATCTTGAAAATCTCATTGAAATATATTCATGTCAATCTTTAACGCATGTTGTAACCTTACCTCGTCCACAAACGTCCCTCGTATCATGGATTATACAGTCACTTATTTGCTACATGAATTCTGGCGTGATCAGTCTGTTCTACGTTGAAAAGTTTCATATTCAATTGGGAAACAAGACCGCTCCTTGTCTCGAAGAGCTGATCAACTGGTCTGGATGAGCTCGTGTCTCAAAATTGATCTATACATGAGTAGGGTGAATAGTTCAAGTGGTCTAGATTAATATAACCACACCATATCGAGATTCGTAGTTTCTTTGAACTGCGTTTAGCCATTTGATTGTCTCGTTATTTTACAGATCTCAATAAATGACGAATGACAGTTTAATCTGACAAACTGCTAAGAACTTGTCAACATTCAGGTTGTGACGTCGTCATACAAATCACAAGACTCCATGAAGAAACTTGTCAAGCCAATTATTCACAAATATTACCTGATTCATAAGGTTCTGTTAAGGGGTTATTCTAATATCCGTATAGTGGTATACATGTCGCTATCCTTTAACCACATTTACATTGAAATCGGATACATTCTTTGTTTACTCGCCATTTCAGATGATATACCTTGTATAATCCAAAATAAAATTCTACAAAAAAGAGAGAAGGTTCCTTTGAAAATTTGCTCATTTAGTTACACTGCACCGCTGCAACCAATTCATTACAGCAAAGCGCAGTTTGAGAGATGATGGTATGGAAGAAATCTGTATGTCCACCAAAACATGGGCCTTTACTCAATATGTAAACATCAATGTTTTTGACACTGCTTCAAAGGCCAGTATGCAACTGCGGACATAAACCATTATAAAATTGACATTGTGAATGGAAACTTCAAAACGTTATCCACGAGCATGCAAGGATAACGGATAAGATGCCATTGTGCAAATTTTACAGGGATGTAATGGAAGCTACTGCGTGAAAGACGAAAGAATAATTCCAAACAGGAGAGATCCGTTCACCCTATTTCATAATAGATTAAACAAATTTTCGAAATTGACAACAGATTCATCCATCAACAACAAGACATTGTTCACAAGTAGGTATTTATAGTTGTCATTTATATTCAAGTTTATCTGTCTTTTTTAGTCACTTTATTATACGTTGATTTGATTGCCATTCTATACAATATTGCAGTTTAGTGTGCCGTTATGACAATGCACACAAACTGGTGAAATACCTACGTTTGTCTTCCAGAGATAGGTACTCAGGGACAAGGTAAGAAGAACAATACCAAGTAACTAATTACACAAGTTTATCCAAATATAACTTATTTTAACAAGAAATGAACCACTGCCTAAACACAAACATGAAGTCCTATGTTCATTGATCACTTGAATCGTCACATTTCATGAGCAACGCGAGTTTTGAATGCGGAAACTAAGATTTTTAGAAACACGTTTGGTCGACGTTTCGATGGTACATCTTGATATTTCAAACCCGAATGTACTGAAAAGTTCTTGGGTTCTAGACCCCCCTGTTCCTGAGGCCTTTGACTTTGTAGATCCGAACGAGCCAGTGTTCCGTCGTGTATGCTTCTTCAAGGACGTCAAGCTCAAAATCCTTATTACCGATTTCCGCTCCTCGCACTCTGTCATAGCCTGGAGGCTTCCCTAAAATTATAAATTATTATTATTACTAGGGGATATAACGGAGGCGGGACGTATTCACAATCCAGTGACAGACGTGTAACTCCAAGTAACAAGCATATTTCGGAGAGTTTGAATTTCGGTATGAGATTGCTGTTGGAGGAAGTGATGAGATTGTTTATGACAAAAGGCGCAACCAATGATTTATACAGAGATAACGTTATAATGACCATAATACATTGCTAATGAGACTCAAACTGAGTTCAATAGGATCAAATCAAGGTATGATGTTAGGTATCCGTATCTCGACCCGAAACGATTTGACAGTTTACTGTGCAGATTTACGTAAGGTTTGTACCCATATCAATGTGAATACAACACGTCACGGCTATGAAGGCTGACTGAAAGAAAATGGGGTACGAGAACAGAGATAACCCAATACGTGTATATCATCAAGACTTTGATTTTTTCAAGTCATACATTCAAGTGAAATTTGATATACGACGATAATCGACTTTGGAAATTTAAGAAGGGTTCGAGTTAATGGACGACCAAGCTCACCCATTGCTGAGGAATAGGTCACTGCCTACCTTTAGTTATAATATCAAGGTAGCTATAATTAGCTTAATCGTTTAACAATGCCAATAATTGATTATAATCAATTATTGATCAGCCTGCTGACCAACAGCAATTAAGAACGAAACAAGTCTTGAAATGAGCTACTGTGATTGTGGTCTACTGCAGTAAAAGATGATATAATAGATAAAATAATTATGAACTGTTGATGACAGTGAACACCTGATTACCTCCTTCAGAGTAGACTTGTCCGAACCGGTAGTAACACATTTTGTACATGAGGGAGTTCAGGAGAGTTTGGGAACCTTCTTTGTCCACACGGAATTCTCCAGTCGATGAGTAATAGTCAGCCTCTTTGATGTGAGCACCTCTTTCGGTGGATCCTCCGATCCTCACCATCCACAAGAACTTGTTTATGTCTAAAAAATGTTAAATAAACTGGTATATAATAAGAATGGGCAAAAAACAGTTCAAGGGCCAAGAATGCTGGTCTATCACAAATGTAAATGCAGTAATACCTAGAGTTTTGAAGCAACCAGATCAATTTCTTTGGAACGCGATTCGATCGGTAATGTCTGAAGTGTTTGGGGGAAATCAAGCAATCTCGGACGGATGAATCGGGCCATGTTGTAAGCGTTCGGTTAAAATTCGATCATAATATCTACACATTTATATTTATTACTCTATATTTCCTCTCATTATCTCGTTTTTAAATCAGACCTTGATAATCCGGCACTGTCAGATCCCCGAGTGTGGCATCCTACCAAGAATGGAACGTACAGAAACAGCCGATGAGCATAATGTATCCAACCGTACGCCGAATTCTGTGCACGTCACAGGTTGTGAGGAGATATTGGACACGCGCTATTAGATAAGTATAGATATTGGGAGGCTTACTGTAAGTGAACCACTTCGACCTAATTAGATCCATTGAGCACACCTTGTAATTAGAGCTCCTCTGTGAGCTCCCAGAGCCTATTAAGATTCCCCGTGTAGTTTTCTGGGTCAGGTTTTTCGTTACCCAGGCACAGAAACTGGTACCTAGCCAGTTCCTCACAGTGGCATAGGACGTGCTCTGCCGTGTTCTCCTCTTCGAGGCAGAAACGACACTCACTGTCCTCGACCACCCCGATCCTGCAGAGATGCTTTCAGAGACGGCAGTATTCAGTCTGTAGGCAGCACCAGGCTGAGGTTGAGTAGTCCTGCGGTGGCTGCATGCGAGGGTTCTCTTATGAAATTAAATTCTTACTAAATTCTTCTGTAATTTTGTCGCATGCCTCTGGCGTGTGGATCTATTCCATAGGGCTTGAGTTTCTGAGAACAGCCACTCCTTTATGGTGCTTTTTCTGAGGCCTATGGATACCTCACAGTGGGGTTCGGTAATGATGACGGTCTCTGACCAATTTTTGGCCAGTGTATCCGCCTCTTCCTTCCCCTTCAGCCCTTATGCCCCGGCAACCATACCATTCCTGCCTGGCATTATTGCAGCCCATCACAATCTGTGATGTTATTACCAAAGAGGCTTATGCCTTCAATGAACCTTGGCGATCAGAACAGATTGCCACTGTGGCGTGCCCAGACTAATCCCCGGCACAGATATCTCTACATTCTATTGGTATATTCCTAATGTTCATCTAATTTCAACCTTCAAAGTATTATTGAATGCATGTAGTAAGAAAGAATAAAGCCTCCACTTGCCACGGCTTTTAGGCTGAACTAGTTCTCAAAGCACGCTTACCATCTGAAGAGTAGCCAACTACACCACCAAATATGACGAGGACGTAGTCGACATCCAGCTCCCGCATGATGGCGTAAGCAGCCTCTTCACTCGACGCCATTGCCTGCCCCACGCGGGAGATGTGAGTGTTGTTCCATGTATTGTTATCAACCAGTATTGTTCGATTGGCCATCGCCGTTATTTGGTACCCGTAATCCCACCAAGACATCACTCTAGCATCCTGGAAGGTTCAATGAATGTGATTATGTAACATCTAAATTCTAACAAGTCTAAATTTGAGATAAAACTGTACAAACACGCCGTTTCTACGGGGTCCATAAATAGTATTGCGTTACATCAATGACGATGCTATTTTAAAAATAACTTGTTTCATTACCTCTTCAGTGTTCATCCTCAACCAGTAATACGCCTCCCTGAAGTCGTCGAAAATTATTTGAGATCCGTCGTGAGTCCTTGCAGAGAGTACGATACTTGGTGAACTGTACGCCTCTGACGTCACCCACGTGCAATGGAAAGTGTAGGTCATCAGGAGGAACGTCATAAGTGCTACAAACACCGTAGCAATCTACAAAGTGGCGTCGATTAGTTGAAACAGTCAACGTCAGTATTTGATGAAATTCAATACATAATCAATCAATCAATCACAGAAGAGGATCCATGAGGTCGTGAGGTTTATTACATGACCTAAAGTTTTTCAGCGATTCAATTCTTTCTAGTGCATAATATACATATTATGTATAGAGCGTTTAGGGACTCAGTGACTGCATTTCTACTATACATGTCCACATTAATGTTTTTCAGCAATTTTGATTTTTGCATTTTTTTTAATAAAACATTTTTTGCACGTCCATGTTTATTTTATTGAGCAAAAATCCCTCAAAATTTGGGTGGTGTCACTATCTTGAAAATTGAAATATCCTGCCGAAAAGTTTGTGGCCATTGGGCAATAAGGATGGGCTACGCCCAGACAACTACTATAATATTGCAGATTTTAGGAGCATAACCCCCCCCTTGTAGCTGCCTCTGATCAATCAACAGAAACTTGGAAACGAGTCCTACTCTTGTGAGTCCTGTTTGTTGATAAGGTAAATGAATTATTCAACTCACTTCACTTTTCATGACGAAATTCGACTCAAGTTTATTCTTTTTCTTCTCGACGTTTCTGTCTGGGTCAACTTGCTTCATGTAAGTGTGAAGCATAGATGAGACTGCGATACCAGACAGGATACACATGACGGGAGCCAAAACCAGCATGAGACGCACCATCACACCCTGTTCACAATAGAAATCCAAATTTGTTATTCGATGTGAAACATCGAGAGATAAATACAGTGGCGACCAATAAACCAAAACTAATAACCAAATTCTCACACCCCATTTGAAGGGTAAGTTGGATATTGACAGAAAAGACGCGCAAAACAGAGCCGCATCAGGCACCTGAGGGGAAGGATTATCATAATACGAGTATGATACGAAAACGAAAGTACAAACGTACGTTCGTTTGTACTTTCGTTTTCGTGGTGTGGTCCGTTGTTGTCTCCTCTTTCTGTTTTCCGACGATGAATAATTCAGTAGAGTTCATCGAAGTCAACTATTCCAGTTTGTCAGTGGAAGATAAGGTTAAGGTTCGTTATGTCCGAATATTGCCGTCACTTCCTGGACTTTGGCAGACATTGAAAATGAAAAATTGTTCATATTTGTGTCGTAAGATCAACGCTGAATATTGCTAAAAGCTAGACTGGCTTTGCGGATGTGAGGTGAGTAACAAATTATTTTGCTTTATTTGCGTCATTTGTTATAATAATCGAAATGAGGCTTGGGTTAAAGATGGCATAAGTGATCTAGTCCATAGAGAACTGATCCATTAGATACCATTTTTCCTGCCTATTGTAAGGGTACATAATAAACTAATAGGACTATATAATAAATATTATTTAGTCGAGGTTGTGACTTGAAGATGAGAAAGCTTACAAGATTTATCCCATTAGCATATGGTTGAAATTTGCACTGGCTAAATAGGTACCAATTAAAACTAGCTTCCAGGAACATAATATTATAGGTAGAATAGCGAGGTTTCATTTTGAAGAGATAGGGAGGTTGTAGATACTCACCAGATTTCCATGTTTCGAAACTAATCCATGTTTCGAAATAAAATTTATTAATCTTGAGCTGAAATAGCTAATTCATTGGGACTACCCTCAAAATTTTGCTAAATTTCACTACCCAAGCATATAATTTCATTATAAATATCCCACTTTTTTGCATTTCTACCCCGAATTATTCAATATCACCATTATGCTCCCAGAGAACCTTACAAGTACACTCTAAACCCAAACCCCAGCGATGATGTTTTTCTTGATCTTTAAAACAATTAAACGAGATAAATATAAGTTTTGGAGCTGAGATAAAAATAAGGAGAACTTACGGCAAAATAAATACTGGTGACGCCGTATAAAATGAGAAATATATTGGCATCAGTAAGGTGAGCGAAGCAGAAGTACAGCCCTGCGGGGAAAAGGAAGACAAGAATCTGAAGGTCGAAGTAGAAAGACGACCAGGAAGTGGGTTGATGCTCAGATACAGATGCGATAATGGGAATGTGGTTTTTAGCGTATGATGGATCCAATAGAGTGTAGAATCGTCCAGTCCACGGGGCGATTTTACCTGCAACGAAATATCAATGATTGCCACTTATGTTTCAGACAAATAATAACCTAATGATTATAATTATGTGTGAGAGTACCTGTGACCGTAAGGACGGTTCCGATTATGACAGTTATGGTTGCAGTTCCAACTGCTACAGCTCTGAAGAGAATCTCAAAATCAGTTGCTGTTAACTTTGATCTGAGATAATCAACCAGACTGTGAAGCTGACACAAACCAAACACACCAAGAGCCTGAAACCAAGAGAAAAGTTGGTGTTATGAAAATAAGAACCACAGATCTATTAGGTATACAGAGTCGATAATATCGCTATTGTGATATTAGTTGTCGAAGTGCCGACAAATGAAGCTTACAATACATGTAAGTAACGATAGATGATGTACTGTAATGTTTTAAGCACATTACTTACCAACATGTGCTCAGATGACTGAACTGGCTGGAAGCCAACAAAAGAGATCTGCATAGAGAGCATTGTGCCGAGGCAGTAGAGGATGGAGTAGGCGACATAAATTCGGTGAGAGAACCTTCCAGTGATCATCAAGGTTAGCACGTGCATTGGAATCAGGTTGATGAGAAAAACGTAGCCACCCCAAGAAGAAACCTGTTCAAATGGCCGAAATATCATTTGAAGTTTAGAAGTACGTATCAAAATACAAGTAGAGAATTTGACATAGTCCATACAGGAGAGCAATGCTAAGTTAGGGCTGCCATATCTGTCCCAGGTAAATTGGGACAGTGTAAGCTTGAAATCGGGACTTATCGGGACAGCCTCAAAAAAATCGAGACGAAAATCTGGACGAGATTAAACGAACACTTCACCAAAATACAATATTTTTGAAAATAGGTAAACATCGCGATGCATCGCCGGGAGACAGCGAAGTCTCGAGCTAAGAGCTTAGCGCCCTAAACGTCATACGGTTTTCTCGCTCCCGCGGTCTTTTGTAAACATCTCTAAATTCCCTATATTTTTGGGAAGACTTTTCAAGAAGCTGACCATAATTTTCGTTATTCTCCTAACTTGTACTTTTGAAAAAAATAAAAATAAATAAATTGCCCATTAGACTATGAGCAGTTAGGAAAAACAATTTCATGATTATGGTTCAACAAATCATTAGATTCCTCCATGGAGTTTCCATTAAAACTATTCTAAAATTGGAAAGAAACTGGTTTAAATAACATTGTCCAAAAGCAAAAAATATGTGGCTGAATATAATTCAAAGGATCAGAATAGTCGATTTCATACAAACGAGGTTCAATATTTGTAATCGAGTAGAGGGGTGAGTGGTTGAAGTAAACATCCTCACAGATCACGTTGACATAATAGAACCAACAGTAATACAAATTTGCATTGAGTAAACCAAACGGAAATCGTAGGTATCAGCTATAATCCTGTCATCAATGTGATACGTACGATATGAATATGGAACATGATTGTGATCTTTGCTCATACAACGAGACTACTATCAATCATATTGAGATGAAATATACATACAGAGCAATAGAAGCTCCCTCAACCCCATAAAATTCCGAATGCATCGATTTTGAGTAACAGGGACTTGCCGTTCTATTCTTCAGCGCGTTCCTATCCCGACGCCTTCGTAAAGAGTAGGATAAGTATGTATAAATAAATAGATAAACGAGCCTACCATGTAAAAATAAGCTACGGCTGCCATGGCGGACCAAAGTATGCTCCCTGTTTTGACGGATTTGATCCACATGTAGTATGTAAGAAGCATGCAGAATATGGCGATAGCTGAGAACAGAATAACGTTAACATATAATTTATTTTGTGAAGATTCGAGAGCTATCGGTCAGTTAGCAAGATGTTAGGTGTGAATTGTTGACTGAATAATCTATTTACCAAAAGCCTTCAATACATAGCATACTGCATTCACAAGTCATGGCTAGAGGATTTGAGATAACCTCTGCATTTTAGGCGCGACACTCACAAAACACGTATTTACACTTAGATGATCTCTGTTGGGTTGAATTGCTTATTATTATTGTGCAATTGTTACAGTAGTTTGGAATTTTAGTACTACTTAAGTTTGTTTTATTGAGAGGCAAGCCTCAGCAGCACAGGCTGCCCATCGCTGGCAATAAGTTTAGCTATTAACGATTTCCTTTTTCTCGTCGAAGTGTGCTATTAATGCATTCATAAGTGATTTACGTCAATAAATATATTTATTTCAAAAAAAAATAAGGTGGCCAGTAAGTTCTCACCTTCGTTATCGTATGATCCGGCGACAGAACGAGAAATGTAACCAGGAACTATTGAAATCATGGCAGCAGCGACCAACCCAGACCCTGAATCCTGCGAATCAATATAAGAAGGTATCGAATTACTACAGAAAAACAAATTAGAACATAATAAAATATTTATGTAAGGTATGTTTTTATAGGAACCTTGAGCTCTTTGGTGAGGAGATAAGTGATGATTGTGGTTAAACTGGAGAAAAAAGGAGCGAGGAAGACGCAC
Source organism: Stenodema calcarata (assembly GCA_963920205.1). Taxonomy (NCBI): domain Eukaryota; kingdom Metazoa; phylum Arthropoda; class Insecta; order Hemiptera; family Miridae; genus Stenodema; species Stenodema calcarata. The sequence continues at coordinate 17,621,996 of OY986056.1, read as the reverse complement.
ACGTTCCTGATGTCTATGGTGATGTTGATGAACTGCATGATATGATAGAGGACTGCCGAGGTCACCATGAGACCAGGGTATATGGTTCCTGATAATACAAAGGATTAGAATATTACGAGTGTTTCTATGACGAATGTAATAATGTTCCTCACGTATTAAAATCAAAATTACAAACCTCCAATGATACGTCCAAGCGGGTACCATGCCCGATCGTCAAACCAGTTGTGGAACTTGTAGAAGCCTTCTTCGGCGAGGAATCGGGTTGTCCGATAGTTGAAGTACGGATCAAACTCATGGATGACACTTTCGAACCGAAGCACGGAAAACAGTCTTGTAGCGAACGCTAAAATAAAAAATCCACGGTCATGAATCATGGCTTTAAACCAAATTTTAGGATAAATGAATGGTTTAGTGGAAAATGTCTCGATTTTACTGGTTTTTTAAACAAAGTTTGTATCCATTTTTTTGCCAAGTAACACCTCACTATCCAACCATAGGTCGAGTGTGCGATAATCCAAGACCAGCTCTTCGCGTAGCTCCAACGGCTAGGGCCTTGGCTTTGCTCCAGGTTAGGGCTTTTTCATTGTGGAAAAAGTGGTGGAGAGTTCGCCCCAACCAGGAACACGAGATAAAGCATTTCATCACATTTTCAACACGGAACCGTAATATTTCACTCGTTCTTCCAAAGAAAGATCAGAGTGAAGAATGCAGCGTTTCAGAATAAGACCTTCGAAGAACAAGCTGCACGCTACACAAATTCACAACATTTGAAAGATAAAGATTTGGCTCGTGGGGAAAAAGCAAGTGATAAGTACCTAACTCTCGAAAATTTCATAAAAATTGTTTCTAAAGTTCATTTTCGGGGAAAAAATTCAAACAGCCTAGATTTTGAAAGCAGCTCAATTTTCTCACCAAATGAGAAAACAACGAAAGATCTTCCTAGTGTAGAAGAGTCAGAATGCCCCTTCAACTGGTTGTGGTTTTCCCTGGTTGTGGTGGTCCCTTGTATTCTTCTACGAAAATTCAAGTTTTGGAAATTTTAGTCCGAGAACAATAGTTTCCTTCCATTCGAAAATTCGCTAATTATGAGTAACAGTAAAACGAGAAAATAGTACAATACAGTTGGAAAAGCATCAGACCTCACTTCCTTCTCAGAACCGGTTAGTCCAACTGGAATTTCACAAGCAATCTGAACCTGGCTGCCATTTTATATATGGTTTCGCAATTTCACAGCTATTCTGTACCTATTATTGAATTGTACAGTAAAACTATTCACAGTACTCATCGTCTGTAACCAAGTTATAGTGACCACATAACATGAGTTTTGTACAATTCGGAATAATTTGGATCGATGTAAATCAACTCCAAATTTGGTGAAACCGGTGGGGGGTGCAACGGATTTCTAATATGTGTAAATTCGAGTCCTTCACAAAATAATACGCGGCAATTAAACAGAAATAACTTACAGAGTATGGCAGCGAGAGAAAGCACAGAAAGTTTCAGCAAAGTCTCTTGCTTCTCCGGCGACATCCGGAGACCTCTAGACTTGATTAGAGACATTTTACTTGGAAATCGTCCTTACACAGGAGCTAAGTAAAAAACTAGTGGAATTCTTCACAGGATCATACCTGTAATTAAAAATTATTTTGAATAAGACGGTACCTTTAGAAGTACTTGAAATGATTACAAAACTTCACTACCGGTGTCAGCCGGGTGGGGCGTTCTACAATCAAAACGTCAATTCAGAAACAAAATTGTACATCATCTAAGCTGTATAAAACTCACGTTGTTTAGCACTAGATCACAAAAGGTCATAAATCTGGTTTTTAAGTGTCATTGAAGTTAATAAAACCGGTGGAATAACTCAGAGAGAGATGAGTGGACACACATCTTACATACAAAGTTACGGTGAATTGTTTATAATGGCGTGTGGCCTCCTGCGTGGCCGAACTTCTTCTTCGACTGTTTGAAGTTGTGTCCAAATCTGGAGAACATTCCAGCTTAATGAAAGGAAGTAATTTTTTTATATAATTCTAAAACGATACTTACGTGGCAGATACACAAAGTCAAACGCATAATTTAAAAATTGTAATATTTTGCCTACATGGTGTTCATATTTCAAGGTTAACTCATGAAAGAAGAGATAATTCTGTTCTCCATCGTGGGCTACTTCATTCCTCCACGTCTGGTGATTAGGAGCCAACATTTGGCACATTTATTGGACCACTACGTTATATTACTAGAACTTCCCACAAAACTAAAAATAAAAACTTGGTGGTATTGCACAAAATTCTCAGGTAAACGGAAAGTCGCAAGGTGGAAACATTAAAAAACTTTGATTTTCAAACTTGGCGGGAAGTTCCATGGTAACGTGAATCCATAACGACCAATGAGTAGACGCCACGTTTGTTGCCAACTGAATAACAATCAAATTTGTTTTTTAATATTTCAAAAATCTTCTGGAAAACTAAGATTTTGGTTCTTGAACACTGTGACTATAGCAAGAGTGGATTATATCGGGATGTACAGTTGAACCACACTCTTTAATTAATTGTACTGTTTCCAATCAGCTGGTTGGTGTTTTTGGTGGAACAGCGTTGGCAGCCATGGCAAACAATAACACGGCCGTGGCAGGGGAGGGGATGGTCGATGGGAGTTCGGGGATTGACCGACTTCTGTGCGTTCAAAAAAAAATTTCGGCTAATAAAAATATTTTGTTTTTCTCCATTAATCAGTTTTGCTGACGCGAGACTTCCTGTTAAAAAATACTGTTCACCGGAAAAGTGAATTGTCAAGTGTTGAGTGAGATTTGTTCGCTGAAACAGCAGTAAAATCGTTTAGTGGTATCGGCAGCCGCACGGTGATTTTTTTCGAGACATCTCCATCGAGACCGGAGTTTTTGGTGTCTTTAATTAACGATATATCAGACCTTTTGTGACCGTAATCATCATGGATCGCTATAAAAAGGAGTTCATGAGCGGCGTGGATGTCTCCAAACGGGAACTAAAAGAGTTGAAGGAGGCTTTCAAACAGGAAAAATTCAAGGAACTTTTCAAAGAGTATGTGGACGAGGTTAACGATCCTAAAAATCAGGCTCTGTACGAAAAAGAGTTACTGCAGTTGGAAAAGGAACGGGGCGTTGATGCCACGTTTTTGAGGCCTACGCCTGGCTACGTGATCAAGACAAGTGTTGAAAACGACTCTCAAGCGTTCATAAATGTTTGCTACAACGAGAAAATCGAGCGACCCACTTGTCTTAGGACCACCAAGAACGGTCAAGAAGGTGCGAACTGGTCGGTTCCTCATGTTTTCGGTAAAGGAAGAATGGAAATGAACAAGGTAAATATCTTAACTACTTATTTTTAGGGCGTACTTCACAGAGGCTCATGGTTTGCAGCCTATTAGCAAATATTTTGTTGGGGAGTGAGAATTGTGGCAGTGTACGGTCGATTTTGTAGAACAGTCATCAATGGACTGTTTCAGTTCAAAAAAAAAAAAAAAACATGCTCAGTCCTCAACTGCAAATTACTGCTGTGAAGATGAGTGCTTGAATCAAACGGTCAGCCGATTTCATACAAAACAAACATTCAAACATACGAAAGAAATCTAAATTTTAGAGCATCTCTCTCATCCCTGAGCCTCCATTTATCTATAGATACCAAGGATAGATTCATTATTCATTTCTATGTTATTATTCATTATCTATAAATTCTTGTATAGATCCTCACAGTCACAAAAGTAAACAGAAAACCCTGATAAGTATGGAAGAAGATACCTACCCTTCTATCAAATTTACTGGATGAAGTCTCTGTCATGATCTGAGGTTATTGATCCCTGACATTTACCTTTTTTCTCAGTCAAATGAAGAATACAACATTTTTATAGCCGGTTAGCTATTTGGTAAACAATACATTTATTAAATGAAATTTTTGGCTCAAGTTTGATGCACTTGAGCTCTTATAGAACGCAATACATTCACGTCCTTGGATATAGTTTGCAGTACGAATATTGCATGTTATGCAAGATTCATATTATTGCATAAAATTGCACATAAAAGTATGTTACTGATTGTTATTAAACATCATTATTATTATTAAATATTTTTCTATAGGAGGGAGTCGAAATTCTGGTTTACGACGTCCTCTTCCATCCAATGGCTCTTGACTTGGCACACCGTAAACCGGAATTCAAGAAGCTCGTCAACGACACAGCGATGACTGCAGTTGAAGATGGTGACCAAGTGAAGCTCGACAGGAGGAACGCCAGAGTTGCCAAGTCGTCATTCGTTGGCGGCCGATTTCCTTGCCTCCTGAGGAAAAAGTCCGACACAGAGAAGAGCCCCGACGTCTGGGAGATGCCCGGCTACCCGTATCCCACGATCGAAAAAGATGTGGCTCCTGTCGTTAAGGAAATGGGAAACCTTAAAGTCGACGGTCGCTACACAACCCCCAACTATGTGGTAAAGGAGCGCAAAGGCGTTGACATGTCTGAATGCAGGTGAGTTGGCACCTAAACCATTTCCATTTTGACCATTTGATGTGGGCTTCCAAGGTGTTCAAAAATCAAAAACCTCTGTCAAGACTCAAAAAAAAAACCCCCCCAATTGTCATACTTCATTCAGCATTATAATAAATAAAAAACAATCTCTCCATTTTACAGCTTTTATAATAAATGTTGTCTCTACTTTTTTGCCTTGTATACCTAAGTTTATAGATTTTTCAACGCTGAACACGATGGTGAAGTCAGAATTGCGATATCTCATTCCGTTATCAGATTAGAGAACATGAACCGTGAAGAACATCTCAAGTAACAATTACGTTTCTTCATCTTCAAAGCCCTTCAGTTTTAGAACGGAATAAGATAACGCAATTCTGACTTCACCGTCGTGTTCATCGTAAAACAAAACCTTTAAAATGAGGTGTCACTTTTTGGAATTTATGAGTAATTTTTCCCCCTAAAACTCCCCAAAACCTCTCTCTTTGAATCGTATTTTGATAGCAATTTTGACTAGTTGAGTCTGTTTGTCTACGGGTATCGTTGACAATCGTAAATCGTAAAAACCAAAAACCTAAATCGTATAAGGAGATAATGTTGTTATCGAAGTTATCTCAGTGTAGACGAATAAAATTAAATGTGTTGACTCCGGATAGCGTAGGCCGTCTACCGGAAGCTATAACGTTGTTCTAGAATGTTCAAGGACCCTGTCATCGGTCTGGTGTAGCGTGATGTTTCGTTAAGCGGTATTTTTTTAACGAGACGGTGACAGGTCCGTGATTAATTTTTTATTCATTTGTGTTTTAGGATGAGTAAAGATGCAAAAATGATGGCAGCCATACCAGAGGAGCTGGTGATCGAAATTCCACTCCCTCTCCTTAGGTAAATTATTGATAACTAATGTAAACCAATTACATCACATGGCTAAAACAACGCCTTCCAAGTGAATGTGAAGTTTAGTTTTCTCACATCATAACAGACATGACATAATAATGACATGGTCCTTAAAAATGACATGAAAATCGATTGTACAGAATGGCGCAGATATTATGACCACACTTGAAATGGTTGCCATGTGCTTATGGAGATTGAAATTAGCGCTTTTTGTAGCAAAAATGTGCAAGTTAAGACTTGTGTAAAATTTCCATTTGTGGAAGATAACGTGCTGTAAGTGTCTTCCTCAATGATTAACACATTCTTCGATCCTTCTTCGTTCCATAGTCAGAGGAAAACGAAAGGGATATTGGTCACATATGGTTTCAACAGGACGGAGCCTCAGCACAGTGTTAGAGTTTCAATGGAGTGCTTCCGTCAAATTTATCTCTTTCGTGGTATTGCATGGCGTTCCATGGACGCCTCGCTCGCCCGACCTCTCCTGTTGCGATTTCTTTTTATGGGTTTATCTGAAAACCAAAGTTTACGTTGACAAATTCTCTTGCCGAATTTAAAGACCCCATTCGCCAGGACACCATGAAACTGCTCATATTCCTAACGAAATGTTGGAGAATGTGATGCGCAACTTCGCCGAGCGTCTCGAAAAATGTGTTAATCGTCGAGGAGGACATTTACAGGATGCTATCTTCCACAAATAAACATTTTACATATGACCAATAAACGTCCACGTTTTAGCTACGAAATGCACTTCAGTTCAATCTCCTAGTTCCAATATTAAGCACATGGCAACCATTTCAAATGTGGTCATAACGACTACGTCTGTATATACCTGATGTTACGAGAGTGTCAGGAATTTCATGTTTTCATAGGTATAGATATCTGATTGAATAGTTATTTCAATAAGGTTTGGTGGTTAAGATTTCATCTAAATAATACCTTCAGAAGCCTCAACCAGTAGGTTCACGTCAGTATGAGCGCTCAAGTTTCAGTATCTTGAGCGCTCATACTGACGTGAACCTAAATGTACGTAAATATACAATTGATTCATGAATATCACGTCTCAAATTATATTAAAATTCCTATTCAGATGTGCTGCTGATGCTAATTTGGATGTGCGGGAAAAAAGTTTGTCTCTGGTGAGCGAAAACCCAGCCAAGTACAAACTGGACATCACTCTGCCCTACTATGTCAATGATGACGACGGAACTGCCAAGTTCGACAAGGACAGGTAAATAGGACGAAGACGTAGTTTGATTATATTTAGGGCTATCTACATGCTTTCTCTTCTGATTGCTCGAGTAGAAGACTGAAAAGTCTCCTTTTGTTTACTACAGGGTGGCAGCTTCATTATTTCGTTACGCAAGAAAACAGGAACTACTCAAGATATTTTTATATTTTTTTAAAAGTGTAGCAAACTTCATAAAGTAGTAATTTAAGGTCTTGAAAATTATATCCGAGTTGTGTTCTTCAGCGATAAAGCTCGTTTTCCCTTGAGAGGGTGCGTCATCAAACAAAACATGCGGTATTAAGCTGAGACCAACCCCCCAGAACTCCATCAGAGGCCAAAGGTCACAATTTGGTGCGCGATTTCGTCAGTTGTGATTATTGAGCCGTGGTTTTTTGAAGATGACGGGCGATTCGGGTCAATTCAGACCGTTATGTCAACATGCTTGAGGAGTTTTTGGTCTCCCAACTTGATGAACTGGCCTTAGGGTATGTATGGTTCTCACTCTTGCTAGGGTGTCGATGGCTTTGTTGATGGACAACTTCCAGCAGTGCTTATCTCACTCAGAGGCAATTTGGAGTGGCCACCACGATCGCCTGATTTGAACCTGTTCGACTTCTTTTTGTGGGATCATCTGAAGTTCCAGGGTTTTTAACAACCGTCCACGGAATCGTGAAGCCCTGATGACCAAAATTAGTGTTGGTAGCCAACATACCGGTCGACATGTTGGAGAGGGTGATGAGAAACATATTTTGTGGCGGATATGATTTTCAAGACCTTATGATGTAAAATTTTATGAAATTTGCTACATTTGAAATAAAATATCTCTCTGTATCTCAAATTTTCATGTTCTTTTGGCCTTTTCATGTTTTCAGAAAGATCCTCACAGTTACTTTGCCCGTCAGACGGAAAAAGTACGACTACGACTTCCACAGGGAGGATAGTGGTATTGATAGTGACGTCACACATAATGAGACTGGCAATCGTTCGTCGAGCGAAGAAGAGCTCAACCGCGCCTGCAATCTTGAGAATGATGAAGTGCCTACAGAGCTTATCGAGCGACTAAGTGAAGAAGTCAAAGAAGAGTTTCTCGACCCTGCCCGTGCCTATATTTTGCCTCAATCAAAAATCACCATGAGGTACGATTTATCTTTACCCGACAGTTTTCCCATGACTAGATGATGTTTGCTACAAATTTTGGCGCGTTTAAATCCTTAATTGAATCTATTTTTCCATTTCTTATGTTTATGGTGAGTATACCATTAGGGCAGTAGTGTGAGATGAAGGTAAATTGAAATGAAGATTGCGCGTCATTAGTTATGGATAACCCAGATTCTGAATAAGGTACAGTAGAGCGTCGATAGCCCGGATTAATTGGGACCAAACCTCATCCGGATTATCAAAAATCCTGAATTTCGAAATTATGTTGTTTTTATACTTTAAAATTATAGAAACTCACTTAAAATTATAGAAATTCACTTATATAATGTATGTTTGTAAACAAGTACATTAGGTAAATACAGTTGAAGCTGTTGTTTATGACTGCTGCACTTTAATGAAACAATACAGAATAAAATACAGCACAAAACGTCAAGTACAGTAGGTTCAGATACAGTACAGTAAAAAAAAACTGTACAGCACGAAGTTAAAGAATGTTACATACTCTATACTTTGTCAGGGCTCTTTAAAAAGTCTTAAATTGATTTTTATACTGCAGTTGTTGCATTTTGCTTTTTTATAATTTTTTCCGACTGTCCGGATTTTCGACGTACTTCTGTAGTCCCGTTAGGTCACCCATGGCTTCCATCCTTTGAAAAATAAGGTTAGAATATTGCCATCTCTAACATGATCCTCCCCATCCCTCTTTCTTGTATTTTCTTACGAAAATGTTCTGCCTTCATAAATGCTCGTAAGTTAGCCACCTTTCGTGGGACACCCTGAAGTGTGGATGTGAGGAGCTGGTTCTTGAGGTCTTGTACTGGAGATTGTACGAACCACGGTTCTTGGAGATGAGTAATCATTACATAGTTGTAATGTAATACTTATAATATATAATATAATACTATATTATAGTATGTTATAACTGGTTCAGGGATATTGAAATATTACTTATTATTCTTTACCAGGTCTGACAAGTGTTACATAGTTCTTCATGTCAAAAACATAGACCCGGCGTCTGTCTATCACCAGTTCTGGAACGCGGATGGAGTCTGGATCAAATTCAGTTCGTTGGGCGCCGGTGGAATGTTCCCGACACACCACGCCGTCTGCCTCCAGGTTCCGAAGGGCCTAGCCATCGATAAGTGGTCGTTGAGGATCGAGGTTTGGGACAATAACATGATTTGCTCGCTGAAAGTCCACCAGTCAACCATCGATTCGTCCGTTTGCTCCGGTCTAAACGATGGGAGAGTCGATAGATGTCTGATGGGCCTCGATCCATTTCATCTGTCTGAAGCGAAAATCATTAGAGAACCTGATGATGTTTCCGAAAACGAGGCAAGTAACTAAATATTGATATTTAGTTCACCTTTCGCCATCACTAAAAAAAATCCCTGTCATGCAGCATGGCTAAAAGAGCGAATTTTCGAAGAAATAACTGTTGTTATGTAAAATGTCTCTATTGAAGAACATGATGTCCATGAAGAAATCTCAAGTATCAACCACGTTTTTTCATCATCAAAATGCTCCGATTTGAGAACGGAATAGGATATAGCAATTCTGATTTCACCATCGGGTTCAGCATAAAAACAACCTTTAAAATGAGGTGTCACTTGTCAGACTTTCATTTTGGGAATTTATGGGTAATTTTCCCCTTAGAGTGGCCCGATTCTGCCCATCTACGAACGTATGATTACGTCTTTATTGAAGGAAATTAAATACAAAATTAAGCTTCTAGTTTATGATTTAGATAATACACCAAAAATACGAAAAGGCTCTGATTAAATCTTTTTTCGTCTGCAGCATGAAGATAGTGACGACGACGAAGACGTTTTTCGTGGAAGACGCCTTGAAGATTCTAAAAAATCACTGGCAAAACAAAACCGAGGTGTTCACAATTTGGAGAATGTAAGAACATTCAAATAACTAAAATTACTAAATTGTTACCGTTGTTCCTTGACAATTCATTGCAGTTCGTCGCACAAGATTACAGGAAGTTGTGCTTCTGATGTATCAGTCCTGAGATTTTTTTCCTTCATTTTTTCAAATTCAGTCAGGCATGTCTTATTCAACACTAACGCCATCCATCTCTAGGGTCTCAATCTGTAGACAGTCTGGTATAACTTGTGTATAGATTGCTGTAATGACATGGTCGAAAAATTTCTATTTCGGAGATCACCTTCATCTCGATGGAAATTAGCTTTCAAGGACCATTGTTTATGGGAAAAACTATCGATAATAAATTGTTTTTGATATTGAGGGGAGAGGAACAACCTAGCGCCTTGTGTAGCACCTAAGTTATATGAATTTCATCAAGATCTTTAGTGTTGGGGAAAAAAAGGGTAAAATAAAAAATACTTATTTTAATGTATTTCAGTAACAGATTTTCCTACACAAAGTTCCATTTGTGAATCGAAAGCAAGCCTCGAAATCGGTTTTTGTTTTGGAATGTTCGTTGAAGCCCACATCGTGGGTTAGCTCCAGAAACCGTTTTTCAGGGCGATGTAATGACAATATTTTGTTAGGAAAGTCAAATCTTTGGGTCGATCTTTTTTCCGAGGGCAACAGTGGAAAAATCATGGAAAAGACTTACGCTTCATTCACTAAAACCCCACCAATCCTTATCCTCTTGACCTAATCCACCCCAGAATCATTTATAGCATTACTTTGGAGTGGGGTCGATCACTGAGCGATGTCACGCGCCCTTCTGGTGTCTTCTCGCGGTCTCCAGTTTGTTTTACCTAAGGAATGGGTGGTCCAGTTTTTTTTTTCTTGTGGATTCGGACTATGTAGGACGCAATCCTCTCCCAAGTTCGCTGGTTGGAGATCATCTTCCTTATCACATTAGCAGGTGTGATTTCGCCCTCCTCTTTATCCAGGATACCTCTTTCGGTTGTCGATCTGGCGAAGTGGAAAGCAGTACCAGCACTTAGCGGTGTCTGCTAACGTTCTTTGGTGTAGGTAGAACTGGAAGTATCCATAGCCTGACAGGAACATTGTAGTGTAGAAGTCCACTTCCCCATGCCTGTTGTCGAGCCATGGGCGCATCTATGGGTCAAGCTCGTGGGTTCAGGCCCCTCTGATAACAAATTCCCACTCATTCTGCCAATGCTGTAGTGTTGTCTCTCGCTCATCTTTCCTGATATGGGATAGTGACACTTTTGAGGGTTGATGGAGGTTGATTCGCATCCTCTCCATGACAAGGAGGTCGATCAGGATAGCGGCAGCAATGGCCCCCTACAGCAGGGCAGGAGACCTTACGATAAGCACATGCTATTTGAAAGGCTCCTCTCCTCTGCACCAAACGCAGGTGGTCTCCATACTTTTTAACTTGGAGGATCCCAAGTTCACTCCTCCATTCCATACAACATGATTGCTTCACCTATTCACATGAGCATCTTCCTTTTCTTGGGTCCAGGGCCACCAATGTTTGCTATTAGTCGGCTCAAGTTGTCTGTCACTGCCGCCACCCTTTCTCCTGCTTGCTTGATGTGAAACTCAAACTACAGTCAAGGGTCATTCCCAGATACCGTACCGAATTACACGAATCGATGGTTTGGTTGTCCACCTGAAATTCCATATCTCGGTCAATATGCTTTTGGACTGTAAGCTGCAACCCATGCTCCTCCATCCAAAGTATGACTCGCCTCATTGATTGATTAAGCTTCCACTGGAGTCCCTCGAACGTCCGGTCCTTTAACACCACCGCCACACCATCGGCATAGCCCAGAAGGAACTCATCCTCCAGCATGTACAGCAGGAGTATCGCATCGTAGCTTGCATTCAATAGATCGGGCCCTGTATTCAATGTAGACCCCTGGCCCTCCCCACTGGTGGTCGTCCTCCTGCACACCATCCATTCGGACTCATACACTAGGCTGTGGTTCCTTAGATAGTCACATAATATGGGCTTTCACCTTCCGCTCAGGGTTGATTTTCCTTTTACGAAACCGTACTGCCTGCTGGCCAATACCTTCCATAATTCTGGGCTTGAGGAGCTTCTCAAATAGTTTTCCTGCAGCGTCCAGCAGGCATAGTGGTCTGTACGCTGAAACCGAGGATAGGTTGAACTAGTCTTGAACAATTTCGATGTACTTAACTCATACTATGCATACGAATCATGAGTGATTTAGTGTAGATGTCATCAAATTACGTACAGTACATTTTGGGGGATAAGGTATTTCTATGCCTTCAGTGGGGTTTAGTCCGTTTCACAGAGCTTCTCGTGAGCTTGATAAGCCATACCTACTGACCTTTTTCGCATGTCATTCAAACTTTTATGGCTTTCATTAGCATTGTTCGTCGTTTCATTGTTATAATCGTCACGGTTTAATGGTTTCGTCCGTTGTGGATTCAGTAACCCAAGAAAACTATGTATAGTATATTTTGTTGATTGTAGCATAATGTTAGTGTGGTCGCATATTTCCGGTTGACTTGATTGCAACTATGATTGGGAAACGAGGGTTCAACTATTTTGTAAAGCGTCTTAGAACAGTATTTCGTTCTAAATCTCCATTCTCAGTTGTGGTAATCCATTAATTACGTACTTATTGAATGGTTTGTCGCTTTACGTTAACTGACTTATAAAACTCAACAACCTGTTCAACTTTGTGCATACTACTAATTGAATGGCTCGTCAACTCGTTTGTAGGTGTCCGATTTGTCAGTTCCCCGGCAACTTCAACAATTTAATCGATGAACTGTGTTTTTTGCCATTCTTTACCATCTTGAAGAGGAGGATTCCAATGATCTAAATCCGAAATTCTATCATACCCTGCCTTTTGTTGTATACTAGTGATGGGAAAGATACGATAGTTCCGATAGTATCGTGGAAGACTATCGATACTATCGTTAGTTGTTAGTTTGATTTCGTTGATAAACGTTGAAAAGGAACCTCATTTTTGGAACTTCGGTTCTGTTTTCGTGTTTCGCTATTCGGTTTCGACTTTCTGTGCGGTAATTTGAGTCGGATGAATCGGAAACGAATATTTGACGTGAGGATCTACTTTGAACAGGATGTCGGTCCTAAAAAGTTAGCCAAAGTAGTGTAAAGCTGAGCATAGAACCTCTGGAGGAACCTTTTTTGAATGGCCATATGAAAGAAAAACACGCACTTGAACACACATTGAAGTTACAGTGTATGGTCTTACTTATTCCGAGCAGCCTCAACCTGTTATGTGAACAGCAGTAAGATCTTGTTTTCGATAGTCCCTATCAATAGTAAAAACAATCGGTAGTTTAAAACTATCGATATTATCTATAGTTTCCTATCACTATTCTACAGACCAAGATCCGTACGTGTACGGAGCCCTTAAAACCTTAGTCCGTAGAACTTTCAAAAAACTGATCGAATTGATACTTTTTCTTCATGACAAAATAGGTAATGTACTCACGAAAAGCATCGGAAATGTTTGAACGTATACGAGAGAAAGGTTATGGACAAATCCCAATTTGGACCCCAAGAAGAAAGAAAATCAAATTTTTTTTAACTTGATGGAGGAAACGCTCGGTCTAAATCTCAAAACGAAATCTTCTCGAGGAGGATCTTATATCAATTTGATCTTCACTCGCACATCGACCAAATTTATTTAAAAAAAATTATATATGTACCTAAGTTATTTCAGCTCTCACAAACCAATATTGGCAATCGCTTCTAATATAATGATGGTATGGCATTAAAATTAAAAAATAAACCATAGTTCAGGATAACATTTGAATTAAAATCACTGTTTTCAGAGAAGTACACTTGTTTGAATAATAGGGTAATTTTCACTTTGAATTCAGATCGTTCTAACGATCGATAGCCAAACGACAATAGCGTTGGTCAAACGAACTCTGAAACGTTTAGAATTTAGACAGTCTGAATGAACCCATTCGGAAAATCAGCTAGCAGAAAAGTATAATATAGCTGATCATATTATGAGCAAACTGAAATGAAAGAGGAACCCGCTAAAAAGGCTTGCCCCCCTGGCGAGGCCCGAGTTTTCTTGCACATTCCCACATCTGGATGATCTATGGTAACTAACTTTTCGTTATCATTTCTAGGACAAAGATCTCGCTGTTGACAAGGCTACGTTTGGTGAAAATGAAGACTTGAATAGCCACAAAGATTACAAAGAGGCAGGGTCCGACGATGTCAAGCTTGCACACAAATCCCCGAAATTCGCTGCACAGGAGCCGTCCGTCACTGGAGAAGGAAAGATCAGACCTATCCTTCATAAGAGCTCCTCGCATGAGCAGGTGTCCAAAAATAAAGAGAAGAACAAGTCTAATGGTCACCAAAAAGCTCGGACTCTCAGCGAGTCCAGTCTCCCTGCTTCAGATTGTGTAAGTACCCTCTTCACACTATTAAGCAGTATTTCTAATTTAACGAGCGGAACAAAGGTTAAATTGCGGATAAAACGGTCCAAAGTGGTGACCATTATTACTTCATGTGTGCCATATAATTCCAAATCATATACCTAATTGTAAATAAAAGCATGTTTTCAATTATTAATTCTGACAGAATTCCACTATTGTTGTCTATCTCCACGGTCATTTTGTGTCTCAGGGTAAAAGAAGCATCTTGAAGGGGAGCCGCAGCTTATCGGAATGTCACGACGATTCCGGAGCCGTCGATTGGTCTTCTCACGATTCAACCGAATCGCATGATGACCACGGCAATTCCAGAAAAACCGTCAGATTCAGTAACGTCGTGTCTCGGAAGATCTTCAGGTAAAAAGGGAAACCGTGATTTTTATGAAATTCTGCGGGGTGTCTATGAGTAGATGCCGGATACATTTTATTGTGCCGAGGTATTCTCAAAATTTGGATGCAAATGAGTCTGTACAAAACGCCAAAGCTTATAACAATCAATCGATAATTTCACCCAAGAACCGCATTCAGCTGTGTCGTATTGCAAACTATTTTTGAATCAGTTCATCACTCTTACCATGTCACAGACATTGAACCTCTGAAGCTCTTTGGTCATAAATTGAGTCTGATCATGTTTGAAGCCAGTGGCGGATACAGGGGTGGTCGGAGAGGAGTGTCAAAGGGGGCATGCCCCCCCCCCCCCCACTAGAGCCAAAATCGGCAATGTTATAGTAGTTGTTTGGGCGAAGCCCATCCTTATTGCCCAATGGCCACTAACTTTTCGGCAGGATATCTCGATTTTCAAGATACTGGCACCTTCCACATTTCGAGGGGTTACTCAATAGGTCCATACTAATGCTCAGTTGGAACATGGACGTCTTCGGCGTGCGAAAACTGTTCTATGAAGGTATGAAAAAAGCAAAATCGCTTAAAAACATTGATTTGGGCATGGGGATCCGGACCCCCCTCTCGAAATATCAGGTCATTAAAAAATCATGAATTTAAACAAGATTTCTTAAGGAAATGAAGAGTTTTTTTTTCGATTAGGAAAAGTCTTGAAGTTTAAGACTTAACTTTTTAACGAAATTTAATTTAGTTTAAAACCCTCTACTTAGTACCCTCTGTTTGTCATCAATTTTACCGTGGGAGGGGGGGGGGGGAGGTTTACACCCTAGGTTTGCAGGCAGGAATTAGGTAGAAATTCAGTGATTCCCTAAACGCCCTATATGCAAAAGAAAGGATTGAATTGCTAAAAAACTCAATTTTAAAATCTCACGGCTGTGAACTGACATCCAGGAAATGATCACACGTAGGTAAGTAGTTTTGTTGAGCGACACCGATCTCTTCTCAACATGTTGAGCTGATTGTTTCATGCATGAAATTTTGGGTCATTTGTAAACGGAAACTAGTGAAAACTATAACATGTTATAGTTTTCACTAGTTTCCGTTTACAAATGACCCAAATACCAGTCTATTCCACTGTTTATACCAGTCATTTGGATTTTAAGAAAACAAACCTAGGAGCTGAGACTGGAGGTCGATAAGAATAACAATAGAACTTCAGGAAACCTCTGTAATGAAAATGATCCTTTTATTTATGGAGAAAAAAAACTTCAAACTTTGAGATTTTAATAATTGTTCTTCATTCTTCCTAAAAGTGTAGAATTCAACAAAGACTAGGTGGCTTTCAGGAGCCTTCATGGCTCCGTAGTCTTTGAGGGAACTGATGTGGACGAGTTGTCTTGAAGGGTTCTATGTTTTGTATTGCATTTATGCTTGATGCTTGGTGTGGTATGAGGCTACTGAGAAGTCTCACGTATCTCTAGAGCTCTAGTATCACCGGCTTGATCCCTCTTCCGTTCATTTAACCAAAAATCAAAATCTGAACTACTGTCGTGTAGGTAGCGTCACCACGTTAAACCCTTCTTGCATGCTTCAGGAAATCAAATTCAATTCTGTTGTTTTTTACAGAGCCAACTCGAGTATTTTGGGTCAAAGGAAGAAAAACGAGAAGAAACGCAACCGCAGGAAAGCGGCTGAGCGGAGAGCCAGCGAGAGCGAACCGGATACGGAGGGAGACGATATTTCGATGTCCGAGACGTCGGAGATTTCTGATCTATCGACTGACGTTTCGGCTGAGAGCTCGGACGATAATTCAGGGCCGGCGCCGGCCTCCGAGTCAGGGAAACATCACAGGCGCCGCGGGTCCAAAAACCGTCGTAAAAACGCTGCTACGGCGAAACAAAACTACTTACTCAACAGAGATATATGAAACTACAGCAACATTTGAGTTAGTATCGAGGAAGCTAAAGAAGCAAAAAAACTACGTTCCTTAGCATAATATCATAGGCACCTAGCTCAAATTTCTTGTAAGAATCAGCGTATTAAAGACATTCTTCTTACATTCTATGTGGAATAAGCTAAATAATAAAATATCATTGTTATCACTCCTGATCTTCATAGTTGTTATTGTTAGTTCATTAATTAGAATAAATCATTAAAAACACCGTATCATCAGGTTCATACCGAGACCAAAACCTTTGTACAGTAGATATAATTGTTAAAACACTGTTACAGCCCAGTGAATGAGTGTAATATTTATAAGTTTATATACTTGAGTAGCTGAGATATATTATTGAATAAAATATCAAGTAAACGTTTTACGTGTGTCAATGAATAATTATTATTACCCGATTCCAGAAAAGTTGAGAAAATGTGCTGTGGACGCTGCTTTAGTGAGCAGGATGCAGAACCTTCTTGCCCTAAATTTATTGGAGGAATCTAGTCTGGTGGTATCGTAGGATATATTATTTTCAATAGGTGAATTTACCTTTGGTGGGAGGGAGTTGAGGATTTTAAAATCAAGTTGATGCAGAAAAAAATATATTTTAAGGCGTATTTCGTATCGTTTGGGTGGTTTTGGACTCAAAACAAAGACGAGCATTAAGAAAAACCATGCAGTAATGCTAGGAATTCACGTTTTAACATGCGATCGTTGCCTCATAGAGAGTTGGATGATATTTACCTGCTAGGTAACAACCATAGACAACCTATATAATAATATTATATAGATATTATCTATACCATAGACAATAGCCTCTCAAAATGCCATAACATGAACTACACATCAAGGATTATAATACTCGTACATTATGCTATGGCAACCAGTTTTTCAGGCTACATTGGCGTAACCAGACCAGGCCGGGTTTTCAATGCTCCGTCAAATCTCTAATTGACCCTTCCAGTGCGTAACTTCAAATCACACCACCCCGTAATAAGTTTCAATTACATTATTTGTAATGAAAAATGAGTCTTACAACGTTTCCATGAAAATAAAAAGTGTTAACCCAGGGGCGCTTCCCCACGAGAAATGAAGAAGGAAGGTAGAATTTGAATAATGGCAAAATTTATTGAGAATACAGTAATACATTCAATTGAAAATTTGAAACGCTTGCTCATAAACTCATTGGTTCATAGTTAAACTCATATGTATAGATAGTCCACCCACCTAAGTTCGTTACTATCGTGCTAGTGGGTTGAATAAACTGGTTGGACGTAAACTACGTAACCTACTGCATACCTATGCGATACAGGATTTCTTGAAAATGTATTTACCGAACTGTTCAAGTGCTTTTGTCAGTAGGTATCCCAGTTTGAGGCTGAGGTCATGAAAATCTGCCCTTTGGAAGAAAATGCACTCCCCTTAGTTCAAGTGTAAAATTGGGCGGTTCCACGGAGTTGCAGCTATGTAGTGGTCCATCTCCCTTCTTCCATGTTAGTGGCACAGAAAACCCTACTATACTACGTAGTGGTCAGTTCCTCCATCCTTCTTCCATGTCCATCACCATTATCCTCCATCACCTAAAACTTTTTTATAAAACCACGAGAAATCCTTTCATAAAACCACGAGAAATCCTTTTATAAAACCATGAGAAAAATTTAATAAAGTTCTCACGCGTGAATTACATCAAATTTTGTTGAAAAATGTTTTGATCGTCGTGTTATTTTGTTGGCGACCCTGAATTCAGCTTGGCGACCCTGAATTCCTGTCCACCATTTTCTTTTTGGATCTCGGCCCTTTCATCTATTAGGCGGCTGGCCTTTGTTTTCGTTAGCTCGAGTTTTGTTGAAATTTCTTACTTGTTCTTGGGTCACTAGTTTCTAAATTAATTCAAAATGGTAAAGGGAGAAGTAGAGGTAAGTTAGCAAAACGTTTTTCTAGACGAAGTTTCCGTATTTTCTCTAGTTTTCGTCGAACGAAACTCCTCGGCAGGGCTCCTCCCAAACAAAGCATTGCGGCGTCCTTCGGCTTCGCTTCACTTCTATTGCGTTTATTTTTTCATTACAGATTTCTAAAGAGCCGGAGCATTTCAGAAAAATTTTCATCGGCGGGCTGGATTATAGGACGACTGACGAATCCCTAGAGAAACATTTCGAGCAATGGGGAAACATCGTGGACGTGGTCGTTATGAAAGATCCGAAAACCAAGCGGTGAGTTGAATCGGTATTTGTTTCAACTTGGAAGCTGTGGGCGAGCCGGGTAACCGCCCTCGGCCCTCCACTTCCTCCTCCTCTGTCCAACACACGATCTCACAGCTCGATCGATGAATTGCGTTGCTTCTTGAGATACCCCTATAATCTTTCTTTAAATTACCAATATTAACCACGAACATGTGTACGAAGTGTCACAATGTCATGTTTCGGTGCAGGTTGTTCAGATGTGCAGTGAATATAGCGGTCCAATCAATGAAGGAATTTAGTTGTAAATCAGAAAAACTACTTTAGTCGAGTTTTGTATAATGTTGAGAGATGCAGTTATCTATCAAGAGTACACAGAGGTTACGGTACATAGTTATGCTATTTTAGATCGATGACGTCACTTCCCTTCTTTCTGGGAATCTTGATTATGAAGAATCTTAATATTTCTTTCGCACCCGTCTTACATAATGAGATGAAGCCGAGTATGGGTACTGGGCACAGGACTCCCCAGGAGGTTTTTCAAACATTTATGCCTTTCTGTCAATGTCTTTTTCTTAGTGTAATCGCTCAAGAAGTAGTTTATTTTTACTGGTTTTATAACAAATTTCGTCTCGATTGTTTGCCGATTAACACCTAAGTTTATAGATTATTCAACGCGGAACACAATGGTGAAGTCGGAATTGCGATATCTCATTCCGTTATCAGAATAGAGCAGGTGAACCGCGAAGAACAGCTCGAGTGACAACCACGTTTCTTCATCTTCGAAGTGCTCCAGCTCGAGAACGGAGTAGGTATAAGATATCGCAGTTCTGACTTCACCATCGTGTTCAGAGTAAAGGAAAAACCTTTAAAATGAAGTGTCACTTGTCAGACATTTTTGGAATTTATGGTTAATCCCCCCCCCACCCTTGAAATTCCCCAAAAACCCCCCTCTGCCGATCTGCAAACGTAGCCTTTCGATTGCAAAGACCTCTTTTTTGTATAAATTTGAACTTTTTATCTCAATTCTATCGAGAGATCATCTGGAATGACACATACCGACATAAATATGATATATTTATGTATGTAATATATTATATTTGGCAGTGAATTCAGGATGGTCTGGAACGGATTTTGGTAAAAAAGTTTTTCGGAGTATCGAGTTTTAAAAATTTTAGGCCGACAACAATAGCTTCCTGTTTCGAAAATTCGCTACTAATGAAAGTAATAAGTAATTTTTCAGTCCAACTGCCGTGAGATTAAACGCAAAAATTCCTAGAAATTGAATTCCTATTTAGATGACCTACAGTGTTGAACGATGAATTTCCTTTGAAACCTTTGAATTTCTTCTTGTATTATAGTCGGTTCTTCACTCCTTACTCGGCTTTCCCTGTTCCATAATTATTTGGGCCTTTCCCCTCAAAATATTCTCGTTAATTGTAAGAATGGCCTTGCGAACCAAAATTTGCGATCAATCAAACTTAACTATCGTGTCGTTTATAGATCTCGAGGTTTTGGTTTCATCACCTACTCCCACGGACACATGGTCGATGATGCCCAGGCTGCCAGACCACACAGGATTGATGGAAGGACCGTGGAAACCAAGAGAGCAGTTCCCAGAACGGTAAGCACTCGGTACTTCCAAGCACTGGTGTGCTGATATAAAAAGGCCTTTTAACCCTTCAGTGCTCGGACATTTCTGAGTGACGTTAGTACTCGCATGGCGGCAAAATGCCGCGACTCGTTTTGGTTTATTATCTTCGATATTTTTTCTATTTTGAACCCTCTGTCTCTAAATGATAAGAGCTACTAGAAATAGGGTCTGCCCATTGGATTGAGCGTTAAATTTTCTTTGCATTACCTACATGGATTCAAACACACAATGTGTACCTACTGGTACATTATTGAATGCAAATCAATAGTGGATCCAGGGAAATAAAAGGAGACCGCTTACGTTTTGCTACATTATAATATTATCAAAACGATGATGAAACTCAGAAAATCGAAAATAATCATTCATAAATTAATGAACGTACAAAACAAAATGAACTGGATTAGGTACTAGGTCATCTTCTTCCCGTCCTTTCCTTTGGTCCAAGAACTCTTCGCTGATCCCTACAGACGATAAATTTGGAGTGATGATGAATACACTTTCTTTTTTTTTACCTTCCGTGTTACAAGGACAGGAAAAGGAAAAATAGGTTCTAACCAACAATACAACTTTCCCTTTCAGTTTTCCTCTATTTTTCTAGTTTCTCTTGAATTTCCAAAAGAAATAAATCCATGAACTTGGAAAAAATGCGGTCCTTTTGCCACACATGCGATCACTGAAGGGTTAATCAGAATCTTTGATCACGTCCATTTCTCTAATTATAACTTGGTTGTTTATGTCAGCTTCTTTATATCGCAGGAAATCGGGCGCCCTGAAGCCGGAGCTACAGTCAAGAAAATCTTCGTTGGAGGTTTGAAAGACGAACTCGGAGAGGAAGAGCTTAAATTGTATTTCAGCGAGTTTGGAGGCGTTGCAAACGTCGCAATCATCATGGACCGAGACACGGGCAAGAAACGAGGGTTTGGATTCGTCGAGTTTGATGACTACGACACCGTTGACAAAGTTTGCTGTGAGTTTAAAATGATCTTTTATCAACCTTCTCATTGTCAGCCAAAAGTCCGAGGTCAGATTCTCATACTTCATAAGGGTTGGCAGCGACCGGGAAATATGCGTGAATTTCAAAATATTTATTTCCGTGTCATTTGTCATAATCACGTTGGATTTGCTATGTTTTGGGTGTAATTTCAATATACCCCGATGGTCAGAATTGCGATATCTCATTCTGTCATCAGATTAGAGCAGATAAACCGTCAAGAGCCACCATGTTTCTTCACCTATTATGATTTTTTTTGTCTTTTGGCAGAGATGGCCTGAAACGGATTTTCTTATAGAATTTTTTCGGACATTCGAGTTTAAAAATGTTTATTTTTCTTCGAAAATTTGCTAAAAGGAGACGGTGAGCCGGTGGGGATGTAAGGCGAAGACGGTACAGGGAAGGAGTCATGATTTTCGACTTCGGCTACCTACTTTGACTCTCGGCTATGGTTGTACTATGAATGACTAAAAACTAGGATTTTCAGCGTTAGGACGTCTTTCAGCTATGATTTCTGGCTCCATTTTTTGATTGAGGCTTCTTTACTCGAGAATTTCACATTTTCTGTTATTTAAATGTTCATTTTTTTTTTTTTTTAATTTGATATAGTTCTAACACTTTTTTTGGCACAATAAAAATATAAGCGTTTTTACTTTTTTTCATGTGGCTAAAGTGTTTGAAAATGAGTCAAATCATGCCGGGAATTTCATATTTTCAGACCAGGAAAAGTGCGTGCATTTTTCAACCAGCCTTTGCTGGCAACCCTATTAATGTATTTTATGTATCACCTACGTCATCCAGCCGTGATTTGAACTGCTAATTAGTATTCTGATGTCTGTAGTGCAAGGTTCCCACACGATCAATGGAAAGCGGATAGACGTAAAGAAAGCTATTGGAAAGAACGAGATGGGAGGCGGCAAAGGGGGCGGCGGTCGTGGCGGTGACAGAGATATGGGACCAAGAGGCGGCCGAGGAGGCGGTGACCGAGGTGGATGGAACGACGCTCCACGTGGTGGTCCACGTGGCGGCGGCGGCGGTGGTGGCGGCTGGGCCTCTGGTGGAGGTGGCGGAAACCAAGCTTGGGGAGGTTCCGGTAAGTCCAAGTTCACAGATCATATGCGATTTTGTCTTCATTTATCTGGAAGTAAGGAAACTTGTGTAATGTAAAGAGAATTGAGGAGGATTCAAGCAAAACTCGACATGTCCACTTTTGGCCAAAATCGTTTTTTCTCCATTTTCTATTGTCAATGGCACATCTCAACAAGTCCCTAAATTTTCGCCGTTCAAAAGTTATTCTATCCACGTTAAAGAGGTGGCTTAACCTAGCAGTTTCAGTCAAAACTCGTTTTGTCCATCCTGCGCAGTTATTGGGAGTTTTTCCGTGTTGTTTCAACCAAAACTCGTTATGTCCACTCCCTGACTCACAGCCGTAATGGAACAGATTTTTCAAAACTTGACTTGTCCACACACCTCGTGATAGTTTGTCATTCTTCAATAGTTTATCGCCTTTTCAGAAGATGGCAGCACCTGCATGATATGCAGTTGAAACCTTACTTTAGTGACGATTCGTTAGATGTCGCGCTCGTTCCCCTGCGGCAAACAGGTGGTTTCACAAAACTCAACATGTCCATGTGTGTTTCACAAAACTTATCATGTCCAAAACATTTATGCCAATAAATTGGTTATACATTATGTTGGGAGTTCTGCATCCAGGGTCATGATTCACACTGGCCTTCTGATTGTTAATCCCCCATATCAGATTAACCAGAACATCAGGTTGCTGCAGAGTAAGTTTTTTGCTTCTCCCGGAAATTTTTGAAAAGTGGACATGTTGAGTTTTGCTTGAATCCTCCTCAATTGTATCTTCAACTCCAGTGATCCTGAGCTATTGGAAGAACTTGGACAACATACATACTATAGTAATTACAGTATCAATATTTTACACAAATTTCAGGTCCGTGGGAAAATTCGAATCAAGGAGGCGGTGGTGGATGGAGCAGCGGAGGCGGTGGCGGCGGCGGTGGATGGGATGATGGCTCCGGTTACGGTGGTGGCTCAGGAGGTGGTTACAACCAGGGAGGTGGCGGCTACGGAGGCGGTGGTCCAATGAGGTCCAGTGGTGGATTCAACCGGTCTGGAGGCCCCTACTCAGGTAAGAATCACCTAATTATGACAAATAAGGACATGATTATACAGGGAGGAACCGTACAATCCCCAACCAGTGTCCTTTCTCTAACTGTTCGAGAGCTACGTTTTATCAGCTAAACCCGATCGTACGTCATAATATCACTATTTCTCAATTTGTGCGTCATTTGAAAATCTTTCTTTAAACTTGAAAATCCAGTCCCCTTCGCTTCCTTCGGCGTTTTTCAGCTCTAACTCAGTAAGAATATGCCAAAGAAATTGATACCAATTATACCATTTGACAGCCTTGGAGGTTAATATAGTCGGAGAGGCTAATTTTTAAAATTCTAAATTTCAAAAAATCAACGTTTGTATGTATTAGAGTTGAATAACTACGAAAATGATCTACTGTTGTAGGAAATTTAATGCTGAATAATAAAATGAGGCGAAAATGGAAATAAGTGGCGCAAAAGTTGAGAAATATTGATTTTATGACATAAGCTAGGGTTAAGACGAAAAAACTGGACAAAAATCATAACTCTCGAACAGAGATAGTAATAGGACACTCGTTGAAGAGGGGTTGTACTACATTTTTGATGTGGATTATCAGAGAAAATAATTTCGTAACTTATCCGGTTCCACTCGGTATAGAAAAGGTGATGGTTTAACAGCCTGTACTTCTGATTGGGTGTTCAGAGACAGAAACTGTTTGAAGTAACAGACTGCTGTTACTGGTCATTACCTTGATCCTGCTTGAGTTTATCGTTTATTACCTGGTTTGTGGGCCACAGTATCGTACAAATGAAGACAAACTCTTTTCTAATTAGCCGTTCTGGGCTGCCCTTTTCCAGGACGCTATTCTGACCACTCGGACAATAGCAGTACGAGAAAGCACGATAGCAGTACAATATCACACAAGCAGTACGAGACTGAAAACCGATATTGCCTGCAATATTTTAGTAACTTCCATAACTCAAGAACACGCGTAAATTGTAGACGCCCAATATGGAAATATAGTGTAATTTACGTTATTGGAGAAACAAATACATACAATTTGCGATCTAATTGGTTTGCAAATCAAACTCAGTCGTTGGAGTGCCACTTACGACACCGGAAGTTATTCGTTCGGCGGCTCGAGTTTGTAATCTACGTTATCAGATGTGTGCTTGTTTCGCTGAGTATGCTTTTTTTTCAAACTGAACTTGATGTAAACTTTCATACGTACTCGAACCTCTTGTTTCAGGTGGTGGTGGCGGTGGTGGTCAGGGAGGCGGCTATGGCGGCGGAAACCGAAGATACTAAACGAACGAGAACACGATAAATTTAAGGTAAGATTTTTCCGACTGGCTAAAACCCGCTTATTCTTCATTTTTAATCTGTCCATTCGATCCGATTTCTGATATATTGCCAGGTTTTTATGTTGTTGAATTTTTTTCAGTGCTCGTCTAATTATAGAGGCCTGCGAATAATAATTTTTGCGCCTAACATCTACACTTTTTTGTGTGCTCAGACCGAAATTACCTCTTTTTTGTCATCACGCTCCTTTTGTTTGCAATATGAAAATTATGTAGAATCATTTAAAAAAACGCACAGAGATAAAACGAATTCAATTCAAGGACTCACACTGTCTTGATCTCTTTGTTGAGAAGGTGCTCGTTCTTTTTCGCACTTGATCAGCATCATCTGGCGTTTCACATTCCGTCGACCCTGGTATGGGAGTGCAGTTCTATACACTTGATATCGTGATCTACATTGAGAAAACAGTACCTAAACCACAGACAAAAATTCAAAATTGCGAATAGCCATGCATAATAATATAACCTAACCTTATTCACATTCTTCTTCTCCTTCTCATTATTTGTCTCTGAGACGGTCTTCAGGTCACTTGCTCCCCCACTAATTTGATAAATTTGGTCCAATGTTATGTGAGGTAGCAAAATATTGTCTTCGTCTCATGAAATATGGAAGTAAGTTTTTGAAGACAAAACTGGAGGGTCATACGAAATTTTTGAGGTGATTCTCGGTTTCAGCTCTCAAAAAATAAAACCTATAAATTCAGGTGGACTTGTGCAAAAGGTTTTTTGAACGCAGGCCAAAATCTATCCACCTGATCACGTTACAATCTTGCGCCATTTATATAATATATCGGAGGTTTTCATAAATTTACATTGAATTTACCTCCATTTATAATAATTGGGGGTTTGCTATGTAAAATTCAGTTTCGGTCAAGTACCTAATCGTAGTACCTAATAGCTCAATATTATTTATAGCAAATTTCAGATTTGATGGCAATATTTCTGCGAATCGGACTCATTCCGTCCTAATGCATACATTTTAGGTTGATATATTCCGTTACTTCTAAAATGCATTCCCGTAGCCCTTATTTTTGTATGTTAGTTTTTTGTATCAAACCGTTTTCATTAATTTCTATTGTCCATTTACGTCATGTTTTCTCCCTTTTCAGCTTTTGATTCATTGACTGTGATATTTTTATTGATATAATACTCGTAATTATTACAATCCTATTATTGTGTTGTCACCTTTACTCATTCTTTTTGAATGTTATTCATGTAGTTGTGCATGAATAATTTTTTCTACACCATTTTCAGCTTTTGTTTCAACACTTTCTATTTATTTATCTAATTTTTTCGTGATAATCGTCTGTCCCTTGTTTAAATTTTAACATTTTACCTTTGAGATTTCGATCCTAATTGAACTACTTTATTTACTAACTCCCGCT
Organism: Stenodema calcarata; assembly: GCA_963920205.1. NCBI lineage: Eukaryota > Metazoa > Arthropoda > Insecta > Hemiptera > Miridae > Stenodema > Stenodema calcarata. The sequence continues at coordinate 17,595,904 of OY986056.1, read as the reverse complement.
TGTGGTTCTAATTTCATTTTAATTATAAACCTCACACCGTAGAGTTTTCACTTGGATTTAATTTTCTCATAATCTTATTAATTATTCAATCTTCCCCTCCATTTTGACACAACATTATCCTAATCTTCTTTTGTACTTTATTTCTGTTCTCATCCGTTTCATTGAATTAATCACACTAGCGAATGAATTCTACACTGATTTGTGAATGGATTAGGATTGGTCGATTCTTGAAGTAGTTTCCGCGCTGATTTGATCATTAATATGTTTTCTCATCAAGAAGTTCTCCCTTTCAAAGCTTGATTGTCAGTTTAATTCTGAATAACACCAGATTTCTACCTATCGATATTAGTAATCTGAGCTTTTCCATCAGACTCAGATCGAGGTTGGATATAGAACAGGTAGTGGTTATGTATACACAAACCCGCTGAAATCGATGAATTTCTGATAATCTTTGAATATCGAGGCCCCTAAAAATGTACGTAATTTATCAAAAACCATAATGAATTCGCCCATTTACCCTGATGAATCTTGGAACAATTAGTCATTTCGATTACGAGCTTAACAAAGAATTGATTAAATTGGTTATATTTCAATTTCTGGAATTTATATTGATTCAGAGATTTTCTATTGAACTTCGAACAAGATTTAGGGTTATCTCGAATGAAATACATTATTTTTATTTTGTAGAAATTGCTTCTGAAAATCCACCCTTCGTCCTCCTTTCACAAACCGATTTCCTAGTGAGGTGTATTTAGATGTTATTTTGTCTCTCTTCAGGCTATGCAGATATATTTTACTAATGCAAATCTCGTGTAAATGATTGTTTTTAATGTTTTGCTGTTGTTGCTCTGGTTTAGGTTGGCTAGGATCTTAGTCAAGGCAGGACAGGAATCCAGAAACAAAAATCCAGGCTTAGGATACATAGGACAGACAGGCAGGCAGGCAGGCATAATTTCAACAGCTTATGCAGGTTCACATAGATTTAGGATAGCTAGACAACATTATCATACAATGGTTTGTACTTCAAATTTAAGGTTTTTTCATTCTTTTACGCCTTTCAATTGATTATACCGGGAATTTTACAAAATACATACCTAAAATACCTACATTAGCTTATACGCCTTATTCTTTCATTTTCCAGCTATTGACATTGAAGGGTCAGTAGTGTTTGGATTTATGTCGAAATAAATTCTTTTCGAATATTTCATGTTTATTTATGGACTTATGTAGGTAAAATTAGTTTTTTTACCTAGGCATCTTGGATAAAAACGTTTAAGTGTATCTTTGGTGATGATATTTTTTGTAATTCTTTGGAGTAATGTATGTAACTTATTGACAAAACTTAGGTTTAGGTTTAGAGTTAGTCTTCATCAATTTCCTCCCTATCTCTAGACTGCGGTACAGAAGTATCTTATAGTCCAGGATCACTGAATATTTTCACGAATTAAAATAGATATTAACAATGAATAACCCCGTATCATTGATTTTGAAATGGAGACCATAGGATTTTTTATCCTTTTCCCGGACGGATGATGTAGTTTAAGGTTTTCTTGAACAGTCGTTGTACACCCCATAGCTCTGTAACTATGTTCCTGTAGTACCACGACCAGGTTCTCTAGGAAATTTTTAAACGGGATTTATTTAGATCGCAATAACATTATTATTTTGTGTCTGTTTCATTTCACATGTTGATAACAACCTGTGTTCTGGAGATAACCTGCCCATAACTGAGAGGAGGTAAGGTTTTCAACGACTGATCATTTATATTGAAATTGCTGTATGAATTTATTGGTGTACCATATTGTAATAAAAATGCAAGGAACTCAACTGTTGATTACTTCATGTCCTGTACACTTCCATTGGGTATTCTACCTACAACCATGATAGCTAATAGTAGTTCATTTTATGGTAATATTGATGAAAGGAGTAGGGAAGTTTCTTGTTCGAATTTTTGCTCTCGACCTATTGGTGAATCTGGTTTTTGGGGGACGACTCAGCAACGGAGTCATTTCCACTATAAATTAAAAAAAAAAACACAGTTATAACAGTTAACGGAGTTCTCATTCATTAAATTAAACGAACTAATATTGTATTAAAAGCCCCAAGTAGGGATGGGGAAACCTTCAATAGTTAGATTTCGTTGGAACTGGCTAGTGGTAACCCTGATGTTGATAGTGACGGGCGATACCAGAAAAGTATCGATACTACGTACTCAAGTATTGAAAGAAAATATTATATCTTATAATATCTAATATCTTACTACTCACTAGATATCAAGAGAAATGTTCGACACTACTCGCATATCAATGGTTTAATTTTAGCCCAATTTCCATTTGAATGCTTAATCTGATACTGAAGAAAGTACGTACTCAATATCATCGCGTAATGACTAGTTATTACATGCAGTAGGTAAATCTAATTTGAAAATCTGCTAGCACTTCGTTGACATGATTGAGTATGACATACTAGAAGTAACGAGATACAAATCCGTTAGAGTACTTTACTTAATATGCTCCGTATGTATAGTTTCTCATCGCTATGTTACACGACACAATCAGCAACGTCGAGCAAAACGTTCAGAAACTTCTCATCTGTTTTGCATTATCGAATTCCTCCGAACTCATGGTTGAGGGCAATAAATGTTCTCAGTACAAGAGAAAATTATTTATTTACACATAAGTTACGAACAAAATGATCACAAGAGATGCGCAGCAAGTTTCAACCACTTCGTTCGATTTTCAAGCTGAACTGGTTAGGGTTTGCCCGAACAGCGATTTCAGCAGCTGCGTCTCCGCTTCAGCAGAGAACGAATTGGACGGTACAGGTGCCATGTAGCTGTAACAACAATACTATTAAAAACAACTGAATTGTGGTCAGCGTATTGGACAAATGATACGGTCAGGTCCACTACTCATTTACATCACTAAATAAGAACGGTAATATTAAATGCATTCATAATGCCGAAAACAGTTCATATCAGTGTCATAATTTTTACTTAAATACTTTGGACCCATTTTCCTCGAAGATTCTGTAATAAATGGAACTGGTTCAGGTGCTTTCATCTCCCTACAGTGTAGGGCCTACACCAATAACTCACCAAATCCGTGGTTATTTTGGACTAGAATGCGGTAAACGAATACGTAGAAATTGTTTCATTACACCAGCCACAGAAACTAGAGAATATTTTTTCGAGTGTAGCCCTTGGTTAAATTTGTTCTTTATGACACGGAGTGTATTGGACACAACAGAAATGCCTCAGTTTTCACATATATATAATATTATGTTATAACATAATATTAGAAAATGTGCACAATTTTCGAGTCAAAAGTCAATAGTAGCGCTTTTGCTTCCCACCAAAGCTTCTTTGGGTGCTGTTCCTGCTGTGGGCTCGTTGAAGATCGTCCCTTTTGGCTTATTATCTTGGATAATGTACCATTGAAATCGCCCAAGAAAAAAATACCCCCTTCCAAATTTGAGGGTTTACGTAGATTCAAAATCTTCGATAATGAACCATTGGAATCGCCCAAAGAAAAAACCTCAGAACAACAAACTCGACATCACTTAAGCCATATGATGTTCCAAAGAGCTTGTTAGTATGAAAATGGACCTGTATTTCAAAAGTTTGATTCATGATCGTGTTGTGAGGCACAATCTTTGAGCCGTCATTGTGAACGAACGGCTGGTCGTACAAAGGTGCGGATGGTCTTAAAAAATTCTACGGAACAAACTATCTAAATATGAAATAAAAAACATACCGTTCTATATGAATTTTTCGAGATATGAAATTTTCAAAATTTCAAAATTCGTTTTGAACCCCTTCCCCTTGACCTAGGGTTATGAAAAGTTTCGAGGACCATTGTGGGGTTGGTCGAAACCCATAAAAAAAAATTCGTAATTTTAACTCAACGCTAACTGGGCAAAGTGGCGCGGACGGCGGACGGACGGATTTTTTTTTATTCGATTTTCTGAATCTACGTATCTTGAAACGTAAACCAACAAATTTTGAGGGGGGGTTAAAATTTTTTTTTCTTTGGGCGATTCCAATGGTTCATTATCGAAGATAATAAACCAAAATCGAATACAAAACAAAAATTCGTGTCAACGGCGAATAATTTCTTAGTGCAAATCACCCTTCTGTCTAGTTCATTAAATGGTAGATTACCTTTTATTTTTAATTATAATTGAATAGGTAATGCTTAATTTTCATTATCTATTGATTATTAATTATCTCGATGTCTGAAAACCATATGCGGTCCGAATCAGCTGGGCAGTATGAATATTGACCCGAAGGCTGCCGCATGATTCACCCTCATGCAGACTTTTGATCAGCTCCAACTTGTGCCCTCTATGAAGTTTTCAACTCCTTCCCATAGACCCTAAGGTTATGAACAGTTTCAGGGATCATTGTGGGGTTGATCCGAAACCGTAAAACGGCCATAATATACAACTGGAGAACAATACAATTGACGCAAATTTCCCATTAAGGTAAGACGGTGAATATAAGTGAAACTCACTTGACAAGTTTCGGATGAACAACGTAACGCAGTTTCCTCCCCTTCGTCGCTCTTGTGTCAATTTTTCTCTTCATCTTAATTCGAAGTCTGTGAAGCTCCATTAGTTTCCTGAGGAGTGATGCAGAGGTTAAGAAATCGACGATTAATGGATAAGTGTTACGTCATCCAAAACTGAATCGATAGTAAAATTATTCAGTGAGACTTGACTGCAACCATCCCCAGAGTCACTTGTGCTGAAGGAACATATTTGGCAAATGTAATATCATGATGTACGATGAAGTCGGTGAATACCTTTCATGTTTGGGAATTCCACCGTCAGATGATTTTCCATCAATGAAATCCCTTAGAAGCTTTTGATAAAAATCTCCATCGTCGAATATTTCCGGGTCGTAGACTTGATCTTTCTTGTTCTGAAATATAATATCCGTATACAAATACAATATTGATAATGAATCACCAATGCAAACAAATCCGATAAAACTTATCTGTGATTTGTGCGTCAATACTTAGGACAACCTAGGGATGCAATATCGGAGAAAACTATCGATATATCGACTATCGATACTTTAGAAATATATCGAAATAGTAATTTGATATATCGGTAAAAAATATCGATATTTCGATATATCGGTCTTCGATATAATAATATTATATCGAATATTATTATTATATTATTATAATAGCTTCTTCTTCTCCTTTCTCGTTCTAACAGACCGCCTAGTCCTAGCAGACGGCCATGTTGGACATAGGTGAGGTAATATTTGATTTCTTTTTATTGGTAATTTCGTTTATAGGCGGATGTTATTGTCGGTAATGTAGTCGTAGAGTCTGTCGAGTGGTCGTTTCGTAATCTTGTATGGTGTTTACGCGGATGAGAAGGTCGCCGAAGAGCAGTTGATTGCATTTTGCATTACAGCAAAATGAGGAAGGTTTCACGTTAGAGGGTTTGTTATCCTCCCGTAAAGTTTGCTCTGTCCCTTCCATTTCCTTTTCCAACCCAGTGTAGCTCCATGTTGTTCTCCACGCTGGAGTGGTTCGCAAAATTGTAATTTTACAGGTGCTCTAAGGCGGATGGATGGATGCTCTTCTTCTTCTTCCGCTTGTTACCTTTATTTCTTCTTCCAGGTGCTCATTTTTGTTGCCAAGGGTGTCCGTGATAGGATACGATCTACAGTGGACCAGAACCTTCAGGTTCAGCAGAAAAATTCTCAAAACTATCAGTCAAAGGGAAGGTCAAGGATAGAAGCCTTAGGGCGAAGAAACTTGTTGGCTACTCATTGGACATTAAATGCGATATAATATACCTAATAATATTTATACATTTATGCAAACATAATATATTTTTATTATTATATATCGGACCCGATAGTGCCAGTTTGATATCGATATTCCGATATATCGGGATAAAAAATATCGGCAATAAACATCGATATATCGCAAGAAAAATATCGGCTATTTCGATATATCGATATTTTTTATACATCCCTAGGACAACCGGCAAAAAATATCAATATCACTTTTTAAAGGTTTACTACTACAATATCCATTTAGATGCTCAACAAATATGTTATGCTCCCCCTAAAAGTTTTGGACTCGAGGAAACCCTTTATCAGACATTTTTTAGCAACGAATGGCTGTTTTGTCCAAATCTCAAATACTAAAAACCGAGTAAAACGCAAAAATGACCGACCTGCAAACAAGTTATTAGCACAAGCCAGCCACAACAGAATGGAAGGTATCGTCCTTAATGATCCTTTATTGAGGTAAAAACATGGATAAGCTCATCTTCTGGGTGCCTGACAGAGTTTAGCATCATGTCAGAGGGCCTGTTTGTCAGTTCCAATGACTTTCACATATAAGCCCCAATGAGAAGCTACCATTTCAGTCACGTGACAGATTAGGCAAGAATAACAAGAGCCACGATACCACCGACGCGGTTATGATTGTGAATAGATCACAATTACTCAGAAATTATCCTCATCAAGTCTTGAATCACAGTAGGTTCCCCACATCGTTATCACAGCAGACCAGACCAGGCCAGTTTACTGTATGTAAGGGAACAACAAAAAAGACAACGAATTCGACACGAAAGTCGAATTTAATACGAATTAGGGAAACAATCCTATCTACAGCACTAACACTATCTGTTAACTTGCACTTGGACGAACAATTTTAATTTAAAGTTGAAAAATGTTGTTTGAATGAGTTTTAAATTGCTGACACACAGGCAAGTATATCAGAGTGTTGAGAGGGGGGGGGGGGTTCAATCCTACCTGAGGCTTGTTGACCACTAATCCTCCGTCTTCCTTCTCATCTTCATCTTCCTGTTTGTCAGATTTACCATAAATCACATAATCCGCCCTCTTCAGCTGAGTTTTCCTAACTAGACGGTACTTGTCGAACAAAATCGACTCGATGAGTTTCAAAATCGATTGGTCAAAAGCGCTGAAGTCCTTCTGAGCCGCTTTTCCGCTAGAAATCTTGGCTTTCTCGTTCCACTTGGTGATTTCGGCATCTCTGAACGGAGCGAAGTCTGCGTAACTCTGATCCAAACTGGGAGGTAGGTTTGACTTGGGTTTTTTACGAGGTGGCCCGTTTAAGTCTTTAGTTGGCGTGTTGATTTCTGATGTTTCATCATCACTGCCGCCATCTTCTGAATGCTTTTCTGACGCTTCAGAAGACCTGATTGATTCATTATCAGAATTATCACTATCCCCACCATCCACGGGTCTTTTTCTGTAACAGACAAACGTTGCTAACATTTATTGTAAAGATTCTCTTTCGTGTTTCTAACATCTCTCCATTTTTAACAATCAACATCATTAAAAATATCGGCGCCTACATTCAGATACATAATAATTATGTATAGGTATCCGAGACTGATGGTATCAGATAGTTAATGAATATAATGATGCTTACCTTCCACTGGATTTCTCAATTGATGAGTCGCCCTGCAAATATAACAATAATATCATATACATCATAATATGATGTTTATGGCTCCAGTTCTGTGGATTGAATCATAGGTACCTTATTTTATACAATCAGAAGATAGATAGATATAATGTTTATTTGTAGAGGTCATTGACCTCTCAGAAGAAACAACCAGTTTATAATTTCAACTAAAAACAACCACAGGTACCTATGATTCAATCCACAGAACTGGAGCCATAAACTTGAGTTTTACGAGAACCTTCACTTCTCTTAAAACTCCTGGAACTAATACAGCAGATAACGACTGTTTCAGTTCTCAAACCCGTTCATAAATCATCACTTTAATTCAAGATATGAAATCAACCTTACTAGAGCTTCCTGAAGGTTACAACAAGAAGATGACAGATTTTGCAGAGCTTTGAAAACAGCATTGATGTCGTCAGATCCAGATGATTTTTCTTTGGAAACGAACGCCTTCATTTTGTCGTGTTGGTACAACTGATTGGCTGCCACCAAACCTGGTTCAAGCTTAATTCTGCTTTCAAGGAGAGATTCCCATATTCCTGTAAGATTGGATGCCACATTAATATTTGGCTCGTTTTGTGGTACAAAGGTGAAGAGTAAAATATGTTTCATTTTAAAAAATCGACGAAAATTCCCCATTGCAAAAATACCACTGGCCAAATACTTGTTGAACAATCTAAGTGAGACAGTGAAATGAACCATTGAATTTTGGAACAGTAAGAGACAAAAAGGGGATGATAGGTACATAGAATGAGTTGCTACTAATGAATTAATCGTAAAGCGTTGGGTGCCACTCAATTAGAAAATCGGTACCATTCGGGATGGGAACTGATTGCAGGATCTAAATGAATAAAAAATAAGACTTTCAACTGATATTTTAATAAATACTTACTAAGTTGCTCTCTGACAGCTAGGCCTTTTTGAATTTCCAACGGCTCAGTGGAAGAACTTGAAAACACCTTCACTGGTGAGGTACCCCCAACGTCTTCCGTTTCATTCTCCAGTTCTGCTGCTGTAATACACAGATAGATTTTGGTATATTTAATTTAAGAAAGCAACTAAAAGCACAACCTTTAATATACAGAACAACTCGTGAATCTCAAAGTATTACCAAGTTGGAATCTAGCACGATGAAGCCAGCCATGAATGTTAACACAAACATTTATGTCTGTTTCACAGTGAACGCATGACCATTCACAGTTTCAATCAAAGGAGAAGAGTCATGAGTGTGGGTTAAATGTAAACATGATGATAAATTGATTGGAACGAACCAGATTCACTTTTAGCATCCTCCTCTTCCATTGACAGAGCTTCATCTTCGTCCTCTACATCATCATCACTTCCCTCTTCTTCATCATCTTCACTTCCCTCTTCTTCTTCAGCAGATTCGTCGTCTAACCCCATCAAACCATCTTCAAGTGCAGTACTGTGTCAACAATAAATGTGAAGAACTTTTTTATTTTTTGTAGAGGACAACAAAAGGACGTTACACTGGAAAATGTGAGCTGTATCATAACCTTCATCTGGGCTGTCTGTCTCTCAGGGGAAAATAGCGCAGCAACAATTAAGTCACCCAGAAATGTTGAAATTGATTTGAAATTCCTACATGATTTCAACGCAGATCACCAAAAACCGGTTCCTTAAATTAATTAATTAATTAATTCCTACAAGATTATTAATTAAGAGATTCAGGAGAGACAAAATACTGTTTTATTCCACACTAAAATTAATACTTTTAGCTTACTGTAGGCTCCCAAGAAGTATCCAACCATGTTTTTAAAATTAGTAAGTGCTCCGAACGAAAAATCGTGTGGGTTAAGTGATGTTGGATCAAGAAATGTAGGGATCGGTGAAGTTGCTTCTAACATTTTCTTTTCGAAATTATTGTGAAATGATAATGATTTTTAGAGTTTCCCACCTGTACAGGTACTCGAAACATTAATCAGGAAAATACTGCAAAATGGTTACAATGATCAAACACCATCTCATGAATGAACGAGAAAAGAAAATGTTATTAAAGAACAGTAGGTAAGTCTTAATTTTCACTCAACATGATAGTTGGGAACATTAAACATAGATTAGGAATTTAAAGATTCCGCTGAGCCAAAATCCTAGGTTGGCTGAGTCAAAAGTTAGACTAAACTAAGTTAGTAAACTAGTAACACAGTCAATTGTATAATCACAGTCTTTGAGGTATAATGCTGCCAATTTGGAGTAAAGCCTCACCAAAAAATAACACAGTGTTGTGCTTTTAGCGAAATTTGGAATAAGAAAGTGTCTCAACTTAATTTTGCCCAAATTGTGGGTTAGGATGTGTTGCTTCTTAAGCGAAGATTTGTAGATTAATAAACACTATTATTGCGTAAGGCACGTACTCAGAATCAACTTCGCTTTCTTCGACCTCATCTTCGGAATCACTTTCCTCAAGTGATACGCCCACGTCGAGGCCGTACTTTTTTCTAGAAACAGATTTCCCAGGGTAGTCTGCACCAACGTCGACTCCAACCCGTTTCCTAGATGCCAGCGGAAGGTAAAGGACGTCTTGCTCCTTGAAATCCGCCGATGCCATCTCCAGAACGCTGTCTAAAAAAAACGAGTGGCAACTTCAACCTCGGAGCACTATGTTCTTGTTCTTCGTCATGATTGTGATGATGAACAAGATGAGTTATTAGGGTCGATTATTAAGGGTAGTGTTAGAGCAGTAGAGATTTTCGTGCAATCTAGTCTTAGCACATAGTAGGTAAATCCCTTGAAAAATGCTCCTTCAATAAATTGTGGTAAGTCCAATGGATGTTTACCTTTCATAGCATGATCTTCAATAGCATCGACTTCAGCGTCCTCCGTCCGCAGAGACTTCTCAATTTCTTTGCAAAGCGCCATTTCTCACAGTAGTTCAAACAATTCCGTCTATATTCAACAAAACCACTCTGGTTAAAACTAACCAGCAACTACAACTTTAGCTCGACACAATCAGCAGGAATGTGACACGAAGGGAAACTCCAAACGCCAGAAATACCATACTCGATCAATGTTGCTGAAACCTACGACGTGACGTGCCTATCAACGACAGCAGCAGACGGTTAAATTGGAAATTTCCTCGATTTGGATATCTCCCAAACATTCCCACATGTGTTGACAAAAATGAAACCTCCACAGATACATAACCTATACATACATAAGGTTTTAGCTCGGGAGGTTCCCTCAAAAGGTCAAATTAGGTGACGTCACGCGGTAGGTACCTACTATTGGATAGGAATCGTAAATATACAATAATCGAAATCAAATCAAATTTGCTCTTAGTAAATCCGTTATGAGGTACAGTACAGTACAAATAATTGTAGTTGGCCTTTTCAAAGATCATTACAGGACCTACTCACGTGGCTTTCACTTGTATAAAATTTAATTTCTTAAACGTATGTTACTGTGATATAGTGATGAAAATTGTGATTATTGATCACCTCAGAGGGTTTTAAAATTATTTGTAACTCATGTTGACAGTTGCAACTAGAGGGCGGATTTGTGTACAAATGCATATTTTCTCCCTCGCCGAATTTCGAAGAAATACCCAGTGATCTGCCAGTTTCACGTCTTTCTGTTTCCAAAAACACCCATTTTATTTTGCATAAAATATTTTATTTTGAAGGTTAGCGCATAACATATTCGATATTAGCATAATTTGCTAATAATAGTGGATATATTATATCCACTAGATAAATGCATTCAATTGCATCTTTTACCCATCTACATGGCCAGCCACTCGTTTTGAGGAAAAATATGCAAGATGGCTTTCAAATCAAACCGAAAAGCCCAATTTCCCTCCAGAATTTCTTAAGAGAATGAAGGAGCGTCTAGAGCTTTTCTATCATTACCTGAAACGTTTTTTAAATTAAGCAATGTTTAGTGTAAAAAAAAGAAGAAATGAAAGACTTAGAGTGAGTAAATGCCCATTTTTTAATGAATATTTGGAGTGAAATGAATAAAATACTTATTTTTTCAGTGGTTTTGTTATTGCATATTTTAGCACACATTGCGGGATGTTTTTACCGCATATTTTATGATATAAAACGGCTGGGGGGGGGGGGTCAGTGTTATAACTATCATCTCTTATATTCTGTAATCAATCGTTTATCGATATTATGTTTTGAATCTGAACCTGTTCCTTTCTTATGTGATCAAATCCTCATTGAAAAGAAATTTATATATGAACTTTCTAGCGTAGGTAACAAGAACAGTTACATTTGCCCTCCAAGAAGCGTAAGCACATCATTCAGGATTACAGCATTACAGACAGCCTTACAAAATTCCAAAATAGGAACAAAAGAAAAAAGTAAATGAAAAATTGGTTCAAAGCAGGCGTTAACAAAACATAGCTGCAATTGTTTGCTTCTCATTCGAATAAGTTTTAATATATTATGCCGATCGAGCATGGTACTAAATTGAGCGTTTACTCCATTGTGCAACTGTACGAAGAGCATTAGGTACCTAGGTACTATTTTTGACATGGATACGTCTTTTAGCTTGGAGTTTATGAAAAAATTATGTGGCCTTTTTTTCAGCCCAAGCAGAATAGGCCCAGGAGAGAGGCTCCCAAAGCTAATTTCTATACTATTGTATACTCCATTGTGCAATTGTACGAAGAGCATTAGGTACCTAGGTACTATTTTTGACATGGATACGTCTTTTAGCTTGGAGTTTATGAAAAAATTATGTGGCCTTTTTTTCAGCCCGAGCAGAATAGGCCCAGGAGAGAGGCTCCCAAAGGTAATTTCTATACTATACACTCTATGAAGCTGTAATTTGGCCTGTAGCCTCCTTAGAACTTACAGCTTATGCAGAATAGGCCGAGAACCAGCTGAGTGGCTCCCAAAGCTAATTTCTTTACTATACACTCAATGAAGCTGTAATTTGGCCTGCAGCCTCCTTAGGACTTACAATAAGCAAATCAGGCCCAGGATCAGCTGAGGGCTCCCAAAGCTAACTGACATCCATGATCAGATGTTTTTTCCCCGTAAGGAAGAAACTAGGTAAGTTTAATTCTATACCCATTTTCTACTTTTTAAGTCAATACATTTCAAGATTTGTAGTCAAATATTGTTATTGTTGAAGTGCCCTTTCATCCCAACTGAATAGAATTGTGTGAATTTTGGGTGTAGGTATGCACATGTACTTATTTCATCCTACCGAACTGAAGATTCCACGTGTAACATAGAAAAGTACGTATCTGTTGAAGCTACCGAAAAACGAAATGTTCGAAGAAGTTAAGCCAGGATTAGTAAATAGGTTTTGGTTGCAAACCACTCACACAGTGCCTGAGCAACTCTAAAAATAAACCAAGTGTTGTAGTTAGATATCGATATAGCGTCAACATAATCGATTGAAGCGGTGTCAGGTGGAGGGGATAGCGACGAGGGGCGCGGGAAAAGTAGGGAGGGAGCGCGAGCCATCTTTACTTTGTTTGGTTTGTGGTGAAGCCCGCTGTGAAATTTTTTCAACGCCATTATTCAGTTATTGAGGCGGACAAATGAACATCGTTTGTTAATCATTTCTGCCGCGGTTTCCTGTATGGCACCGGAATCGGCTCCGACATCCTCGTTACAGGTGAGTGTTATCGAATTAGTAGTTTCCATGGTCATACAACTCTCTCGACTTTTCAACTGAAATCTGAAAGCGACGTCCCCCTCGGTAACTCCGTCATTTTGTAGATTTCAAGGTTTCTCCGTTCTCTGGCAATCTCGATTCTCCGGCCCTCAATCATTTTCAAACTGTTTCTCTCCACAATTGTATTCAAACCCCGATATTTTAATCGCAATTTTTTCAAAATATTTACACCCATTACAACAAATGAGAAGACGCAACATTCGGCTTGAATTCAAACTTCAGCGCCTTCTGCGGTGATAGCTTCGTTTGATTCTCCCGGTCGATGTTGAAATGTCATCCTCCTCAAGAATCCTCAGTTTTATTACTACAAGTCCCTATTTTGCAAATTCACCCGAAATTAAAAAAAAAGTTGGCTTTTAATTACCGCGGTGTTATAGAAGAGTGATTATTTCGGTAGCTTGCGTTTGTTATCATTCGAATTCGTGCAAGGCTATGTTATGTTTCAATTACCTAGGTAGTATCTGTATATTTGAAACTGAACCGTTCCAAAATAATTCACACAATTATTACTCGAAACTATGTACATAAATATGCTAATAGCGTATTTACCTATTTATTGATGTGGTTGTGTGCTGTTGCATAACTTGCACTCATCCTTTGGCATTCTGAGCTACCCACGAAAAAATATGTGCGTTGGTTGAGGTTGCGAAAGGCGTTTCAAGATCCTTCAATTAGGTAGGTACCTATTTGATATTCAGGCAAGCAAATGTGTTCCTTTATGTTGATTCAGCAGATCCACGAAAACCTATTATTGGGAAAATAGTGATATTGGGTCGAAACTAAATGTCCACACCCCCAAAAATTGGGATGTGCTACAAATTACGTTTGAATGACAGTTGATTCCTTTCTTCAAGTGCGGCAAATGAAGACAATTCACACAATTGTCAAACTTATTGAAAACGTGAAGCTTATTATTATTTGGTGGAAGGCTTTGAAAAGAAATGTGTTCATGTTCGCATTAGAAAGGGATCATTTTTGCCATCACTTATCCGTGGGTGGATCAACGTAAACAAATATTTTCTCCAGTTAATTTAGGTAAGTAATAGTTTTGCGTTTGTGTTTGCTATTGTTTTCCGTTTAAATGCTACAAATGAAAGAAAGTTGGGCTCGAACCGATAAATTGATCGTCTGATATAAAACATCGAATCAAGTTAATCGATGCAGCGATGTTATCGATAGCCAAACATCGATTAATCGATGTAAACATTGATTCAATCGAATATTTACATTGATGTTCCATCCCTTGCGTGGACGAGAGGGAAACTATTTTCTTTCTGAACCTCATACATTTATGATGATAATGATTAAAGTCTAATTCGTTAGATTTTCGAGCTACTATGTCACTGTCCTACAAATCATTTTAATCGTTTTGTTCTTGATTATTTGTCTGCATCTCTTCCCAGTGAAGAGTGAAATGGCTGTTGATGCTTGAAGGATCATTGAGTTCGGTAGCAAATGTCTAGAAATTCAAACAATATTTGGTCTAGAACGGATTCGTATCATAATATGATGTATATGATTTGTATCATATTATGTTGTATGGTCTTTTTTCCTAAACAATAGTGCACCTCTCCTATCGTATATGACATATTGTGTTGTATATTATGTTGTTACTGTTACTGTTATATTATGTTGTTACTGTCAGGAGCGGATATGGAAAGGGGCAATAATTCAGGTTAATGTGTAAGTTTACCATGATACACAAATCAGGTCAGGTTCCAGCAGAAAGTAATCCAGAGGAAGAATCTGACTTGTTGCAGAATCTGATATAAAGCGACCACACCTAGGGTCCTCACATATCTGATTATCGATCAATATTTTCTGAAACGAAGCAAATTTCTCCAAATCTGTTGGTATAGTTTTCTATAGATTTCAATAGCACTATTACAGCATGCTGTAGCTATGCTGTATGCTTAAAAATATCGCGAGTGCATGGTGAACTAAGTAGCAAGTTTGTACGTAAAATCATAGTATTAACTTGTTTATTTTTGGATTTGTCAGACACTATTTACTCTACATTCAGACTACTGAAATAGTATATCCTACCAGAGTTATAATAGGGTGTGCGCATGGGTCGGAAATTCGCATTTGTACCCCAAATTCGGTTTTATCGCCCTTAAAAACCCCTCAAGGACCAATCGTTAGGTCAAGACGCCTTCTGGTTAAAGTGAAAATTCACATTTTGGTCTCACGAAGTTTCAGTACGTTAGTTCTCATAAAAGCTCCAGTCAATCACCTTGCCGAATAATTTCATCCTCATTTACCCGCGAATTTATAAACTGCCTTTCTTGTTTATTTTCTATAAATTCAGGAGAGGGTAAATTTTGCCCTTCTTGAAGCATCTTCTTTTGAAAAAAAAAAAAAAAAAAAGAAAAAAAAAACGTGGGCAGACACTATTATAGTGTCATTGTCAGGTGACGAATGGGGTAGCACCGAGTTGTGCTGCCCCCAGTAGCATCCATTTTCGGAATTCCTAGTCGCCTTTTAACTGTATTGATTTTCCAGTGTTTATATCGATTATTCAACAATTTTAGAGGCATTTCAATGCATGAGATATAATGATACAAAGATAATGATATAAAGACTGGATATAATGATATCTTTAATGATATAAAGATACAATAATTATTATTGTAACTCTAGTTATATCTCATCTGAAACAGACCATGAACCATCGATGTCGAAATTGATTTGTTGGGGTAAATCCGAGGGTAAATCAGTCATGAGACATTCTGTCCGGTCTCGTAACGCACAAAACTGTTCGTCTATTTCTATAAAACCGAATTTGTGTCTGCCCTCTAGACGGCCAACCGATTTTCCAGGGATTGCTCCATTGTGATGAGCAAGTTCCAGGGATGGTTATAGGCTTTGGTAGAATCTCCGAAACGTCCCATTTCGACGAGAACGGGTCTTTCCTTCGCAACTCCCAGGTAATCTGGCTAGTTTTTAATAAAAAGTGATGTATCAAGCTTATTTTCGAAAAAAACACACAATTTGACAACGAGGCTGGGATTGTCCAAGGTGTATAACTCGTGTCCTTTTTGTAATTCAAGTTAGCAGGGAGTTTGATATTACATATCATGAACTTATTTAATACTTGTAATACCCCTACATTCAATGATCGATCTGTAGGGGTTAACAATGCTACAGAGACGACCATTTTGATATAAACTGCTATATTAATAAAAAAACAAATACGAGGGCGTTTAAAAGTGGTCGAGTGTTTTGTGATTAATTCGTTATAGTTTCCGTCAAAGCGTCAGAAAATCGGAGGTTTTGTGTTGTGCTCTTGGGGGTTTGGCGTCTCTTAGAACTTCATATTGATTTATGTCTGGTCGGTCGCTCGGCGGTTCTCGGCCATCTTCGGCTCTTTTCCCAATCCATCACAAGTCGCGCCTTCCTACCCAAGCGAGCTCTATCCCTGAAAACTCTCGAAACCGAGCGAGACGTTCCACGATCCCTCAAATTTCCATTTTCCCTCCCCCCTCTCGATATCGACTTGAAGTACCGCAATTTTACTCGAGTCGATTTTCATTTCCCTTCGACGACGTAAAACGCGTTTCGGTTTTGTGCGAATTATAAAATGTCAAACCAACCGCAATTCTTGAGATGCCGCCTCTCTTCGATTTCCCCATTTTCCGGGACGTACCTGGTCTTATAAAGATGCGTACTTGCTCATTGGTAAGTGATATAAGTCCGATTCACTCAACACTGGTTTTTATCTAATTTGACCTCTACCTTGTATTCATTCTTCCTATAATAAATTTTCCTTACAGTGAAGTAGGCACATATTCCGACGAATATACAACTTTTCAAAATTAACGGTTTCACATTGACCTATGAATATTTTTAGCAATAGGTAATTCATATCTTTCATCCCATCTACAGATTTGAACGTTCTCATTTGTTTAAATCTTAACGTCTTTGCCCGATTTGTGAAGACTACGTGAAATATAAAGTACCTACCCGATTCATCAAAAATATACAGCATAACAGCATATTAACTATTTCTGAACATCTCAATTTTTTAGCTTATTCAATGAAAACCCCCCAAATAATTTTACTTCTATTCTTCAATAATATAAGTATTATTAAATGTTACATTTTATGGAGAAATTTATGAGAAATTTGGGCAGAAAAATTAGATGAGTCGATAAGTTCCCTTCCGAATGAATGAAAAGTGTCTTCATAAGTTTTGTGATTGCGCTACATGCTTGAATAATGATTAATTAATTCGTTATTTTTAAAATTTATCAAAACACACCATACAAAGTTCAATTTGTACTAAACAACTCGCAATGAATTTTTTTTTTTTACCGTCACAAACTACCTGACGATATGATTGTCCCTAGGAAAATGTACAGGATTGGTTGTTATTAAACATGAATGTCCTTATTCTCCTACTATGTCCTTTTTGTCGGAATTAGCACTTGTCAGGGAGTTATTGCAGGCTTGTAGGTTCGTTTGTTATGTCACTTTGTTTGTTTACAAAACAACAAATCGTTGGTCTTCAGAATTGTTAAAGTTTAGGAATTTCAAGCTTACCGCCACTTTTTTTTTCCAACGCCGTGAATTGGAATGATTTGTGTTGTTGCGTTTGGACCTTCTGTATCCTTCGGGCGGAATCTCCCTGCCTTTCCCGCGGTATTATCGACCATTGCAAATGCCGTGCGGGCTTAGCATCTCAGGACTCCTTTGAAGCCGTTTTCCACAGGTGGTAGTGCTGTTGTACTGATTCGGCTCCATTATTAATTGATCGAGCCTCCCCATGATCACAATTAGGTCTTGTATGATTTTGCTGAGGCCGTTTTCACCGACGACAAAATTTTCCGTTGCCTCCAACTATCTGTATTCATTTTCCAAAGAAAAAGGGGAAGGGGAAGAGAGCGATAGTACTTACAATGTCTAGCAATTCTTTGTCACAGGTTAAGGCTTTGTTTTCTGAGCTGAGTCGTATTTGGGCCCGAAAAGCCATCCTAGATGAAAGTTGAAAGCATCCCAAACCCATCTAAAAGGTGAAGTTGTGAAATTCCAAGATGCAATTCGCCAATTTGTCTATCTCTAGGCCTAAAATAGTGTTTAAACCCTTGTCAGTCTTTAACTATTACCATTAATTGTAACAGAAAAATAAAATGATGGGACCAGGCTATTGAAACTGCGGAGAAAGAGGAGATACAAACAGTGTACAGCCACGAGATCCACACACGACAGCCCATTGAGAGCCTTGTCCTGTTCACAAATCCTTCACTCTCCATACTGATCGTTCTAATGGCCATAGCCTAACACCCAGCACGTTCACGTCATCCTCTACATCCTGCATCCACGTTCTTCTTGGTCGTCCACGTAATCTGCGTCCTCCAGGATTGCCCTCTACCACCTTTCTCAAGGGGTCATCAGGACTACCACGGAAAACATGACCCATCCAACGCAGTCCATACCCGGTTTCCTGTAAAGTGCTTGCAGCTCTGCATTTCTTCATATCCGCCATTTCGGCTTATTCATTTTCACACACTGGCTCATAGATCCTTCTCTATAATTTCCTCTCCCATACTTGTAGGAGTCTTATCTACGTCCCAATTGGTCGCATGATGGATTCATATATTTGAATCTTTAGACCCCGGGATAGCATTTTAGATTTGAAAAGGTGTTGTAGCGCAAAATACGTGCGATTGCCTGCGGCAAGCTTTGCGCGCATCTCTTTACGAGAGTCGTTGTCACTTGTCAGGATCGTACCAAGCTATTTGAATTCTTTGGTGACTGCAAATTCACAGCCATCTAGTTTAACAGAGGTCGGGTAGTCGGCGTCCTTCCGTGAAGTTTTCATACACATGGTTTCATCCCTGTTTACTGAAGGCCCACTTCCTCTGCTGCAGTACGCAATTCGGAAAATGCCTCCTCCAGTGCTGGGAGTGAACCCGCGGTAAGGGCAATGTCGTCCGCAAATGCTAATATCTGAACAGAACGATGGTATAGTATATCGCTGAGCCCTTCGAAGTATCCTGGCAAGGAGATCCAATCTCGTCAGTAATGTTCAACCTCACCTTGGAATACGTGGTCCGTACGTTCGAAGTCAATATATCAGGAAATATATTATAACTGGTAGGTGAGATTTGTATCAAAACCGATATTGTGTACAGATGTAAGGTATGTAGGGAATGACAAGGTGTTTGTTGAGCGAAAAAATATTGTCTCCCCTAATCTTCATCAAATTACAGATCCTTTGATTGATCGGGACCCTGATTGAAGAAGTCGTAGTTTGATACGTACGTACTAGAATTCATATTAAATCGGATTTTCGGAGAGCTAATCTTGAAGAAAACCTTTACTACCCGACTCAATGATCCATGCCCACGTTGAGATCTTGACCCAATGTCTCCTCCGTCGTATCTCGGAGTAGTGATAGTGACTGCGGAGTTTTCCTCAGGTCCCCTGTCCCGATCGAGTCTCTCCGCCCGCCTTCGCCGCATTGCGCGGACGTCGAGGCCTATAGGTAAGCAGCCTGGTGGGCGAGATTTCCCTCTAACTACACTTCACCTCTTCCCAATATGACGTGGAAGTTTTCTCACGCGACTAAGTACATCCGTTTGTTTCAGAAAGCGGGTATGGAGATTAACTGGGCTCAGTAACAAGTACCCCCACATCAACTTGAATATGAATATTGTTAATCTTCCTTTAGGAAATTTCTTTTGATCGCTCATCTAACGAAAACTTCATATACCGATCGATCGGAGTGATCTTTCTGTTGTAATGGGGCGTTTCAATACATCGAATTCAAATCAGTTTGCCTACAACGAAGGAACTCCCATGTATCCAATGACTCCACTGAGGATTGCAGCTTTATAATCTAAACCCAAATTTGGACTTCCTGGTCCACAATGTCAGTCACGCACTGAGAGCAGTGAATTAGAACTCCAACTTCGTCTGTTCGAAACCGCTTAAATGAAAATATTGTGAGTGTTTGACCCAAGAAGTCATACGTGATGATCCGAAATATTTGGAATAACTTCAAGTTTCTTTCATGTCGTATTTCAACCGAACGTACTAGGAAAACTACCTAAGCTTGAGAGTCGCTTACCGGCAATGCGTACCTTCTCGAAGGAAAATAGAACTGACATTTGTAATTTGAAATCGTTTTCTATCCGTTTCACAGAACATCTTGCATAAGGATTCTATAGATGTTGAGATTGGCAATATAAATGGCTACAGGTGACAATAAATATGGTTTATGTGGGTTACCACAAAAGATCTTGTGGGCTTCATATTATTCTACTCTTGACGATTTCATTCCTTTATAATACCCCCTTTCAAAGTGTCTACTCCTCTGTGCATTTCACAAAAACATTCCACACCAAACCTTGCAAATAGCTGACGACTAGCATGGGTCAAACTTCTGAAATGCCCAGCTTTGCTGATTTAATAGCTGATTATGACTAGAGATGGGGAAATGACATCTTTTCTTTGTTTTGGCGGAAAATGACCTATTCCATGACATACCGACGCTGGGCAGGGAAAAGGGCATTTATGCCAAAAGCAAACTTTTGGGAAATCAGGTTCTTCTATGACAACGTTAAACAAATTGAATCAAATTTCAAAGAAATGTTCCTTGGTTACTTTTTTTTCTTAATCTTAGTCTATTCTAAGTCTAATCTAATCTAAGTCTAAATTATTCCCGATAATATGACCTATCGGCCCTTTTCTCGTTCACTCTCCCCGCCTACCATTTCACAGTTTTGTACTAAATGCCTTCTTCCCAGTACACAAATTCACATTCGCCATGCCAGACATAAGGTGCGTTCTTCTTCTGTGTAAGCTTCTTCCTGTACAACTTCAACATAATACTTCCTGCGTCAAGGTCGCTGGGATCTTTGTTGTGAGGTGAAAATTAAGCAACAGTGTTACCTGTACCTATCTGGAACATTGGCCCTTTTCGCTGTTAGTCATTGGCACAAGTGCCCATCGTTTCTTCCGTTTTCCTCACTTAACCATTTGGTTTTTATGTTGTTCAAACTGGTTCCTTTTCCATCTTGAAGAGGATTGAATAACGAAAAAATCCGTGTGCATAACTTGGTAGCTTTGAGTACCATTAACCGTTAGGGATTTAAATAGTGCGATGGTGTGGATATGGTTAGGTAACAACCAGTTAGAACCTTCGTTGGTGGATTTTGCTGTAGGGATTTGGATCAATAATATTTATGCGTTTCGCTGTGACTAGTGATCAAATTGGCTGTACAAGTACAAGGCTGTAATAAGTTTATTATGTGAATGTATTGCGTGTAAGTTTAATTTCTAGTAAAGAAACCAATTTTACGACGGTCTTCTACGTTTGTTTCAGTTCAAAACTGACAGTCTGAGATGCTCACCACAGCCTGAGTTATGGCATGGCTGAGGAAAAAATCTAGAACCGGCGCCTCCTTGAAGAAAAACCTGAAGGCAACGTTAGTACAGGTAATATTCTCTTTTAATGTTTACTGTTCCAACTATCACTTCTTAGTCACCCTTAGATGACGCAGATTGCACTGTTCTTTCTCGTAGATGGTGAATAAAATGTAAGAGTTTTAACCTTTTGTAATTTAACCTTGAAACTCTTGATCTCTTTCAGTCCTCCAATAACAATGTCTTGCCGGTCAAGCAGCCAATAAAAAAGAAGAAGTCCAAACACCAGCGACGGCCCAAGAGGTTGCCTGCATCTGAAACCACCCAGGAACCGCCACCAGAGATGGTAATTTTTTCGTACACTGATTTACACATTGTAAACCGACTTTTCGAATGGGTGTTTCGATCGTAGTGTTTGATCGGATTGATCTGATCCCCTGGACTTCTGCATTCCTAATACATCCACCCTCGGTTTGCTTTAATACTGCTTTCGAGGTCAATACCGCCCATAGAGAACAACTCTGATTATCTGAAAGCTCTTCAACTACAAATTATCTTCGCAGTTCAATTTTTTTAAACGTCTTCTATTCCTTGTAGGTCGCTGAAGAGAGCAAAGAAAACTGCTGGACCCCGCCGATTCTGGATGAACTCGATGAAGCCTCCAAAGCCGCATGCTTTGTGAAGGAGATGGTCCAAAATGACGGGCGGAGCGAAGGTGATATGATTGCTTCGCTCTCTGAAGAGCTGGCAGTCTACAGCCACGGGCAGCAGCTGGCTGTTCCGGGAACCGTAATGTATGCTGAAGCTGGCTACGATCATGCTGTTCTTCAAGGTGTGTATATAATGAACTGTCAGTTTAGCCCGATTCTACAGCTCCTTTTTTGCTCCAAAAGCAGTTCATTCATTGCTTAAAGAAAAAAGAAGCATTCTTGTCATAGTCTTACCTTTCCTTTCATTGGGAATACGTGTAGAGAAAAAAAATCCATAGCCTCGTTTCAAATTCGATAACCTCATTCCATAACCATAATGTGCGACCCTTCCCTCTACTAAGGTGATTAGATACGTTCATGAGCCAAAACTCGTAAATAAGTTAAATAAACAATCCTTAACGAAATGAAGTAGAAAGCAACATGAGGAAGAAGTAGTCAGGTGAGTTGAAGAGCTGCTAGTGAAGCAACGAACCTTCTACGTCGAATGCACTTAGTCTGAACCTGTATTGTATAATAATTTTTAGAGTTGTCTAAATCTCATATTTTTATTTTGTAGGAGCAAGTAATGATGTCATGATGGACGATGGTTCTCATAACGACCAAGAAGTGGACGAGTATTTGAACTATTGTGACTACGACGAACAGCCAATATGTCAGAGTAATCAGGAGGTGAGCGAGCAGTTTCATGAATATTGTCTCAACTCAAGTATTTTGTACTACACTTTTCTTTTCCAGAACCTACTCAAAGTGTAGATTGAAATCCCATTTGGTTGATCTGTGAGGCTCAACTTTTTCTCGATACCTAATGAATTATGCATTTGATATAATCGTTAGCATAAATACCAGGGTTGTCTCATAAGTAAGTTACACTTATTTTTTTAAAATCTTGGGATGACCTGATCCGGTTGAAATTTCGTCTTGGTGTTGTGGCAGCACTGTAAAAGTTTCAAGTTGTTATCTCTCGTATCAGCGGTTTACCATTCCAAACAAAATGGAGCTCCCCTTGTGTTCTAACGCGAAAAGCGTTCAGTTATTCGTTTTCCACAGCGAAAGGCAAATCTGTGCAAGATGGGTGCCTCGTCTGCTCACTGATATTCACAAGGAGCAGCGAATCGATGCTGCCCTTCATTCCATGCAGTTTTTTGAGGACGAAGGTGATGCTTTATTCGACAGAATCGACACAGGTGATGATTAGACCTGGATACATCATTGGACGCCAGAGTCAAAAGGTCAGAGTATGGCCGGAGGATCGAACTCCCAAATAGCAGGACAAAAAAGGAATTCTGCACATTGACTTCCTACCCAGAGAGACCACAATCAATGCAGAAAGGTATTGTGAGGTCCATAGAAATTTGAGAAGATCAAAAGGCGCGGAATGTTGTCCAAAACTGTGTTCCTTTTCCACGACAACGCTCGGCCTCACTCTGATTGCCCAGCCCAAAACCTACTGGAAGAACTTCGATGGTACGATTTTGGACATTACCATCGGGCCTAGCCCCCAGCGATTTCTATATTTTTCCGAAGCTGAAGCAGCACCTGGGAGGCTAATCTCAAATCAAGGAGTTCTCAAGGCAGATGTTGAGACTTGGTTGGCTGGTTTGGCTCCAGAGTGGTACGAGGATAGACTGAGAAGACTAAAAACTAGCTCCCAAAAATGCATCGATATTCAAGGCGATTACGTAGAAAAATAATGATATTTTTCTTAAGAAAAATAAATTAGTTTATGAATTTTCAAACGCATTTTTCGATTTAAAAAAACAAAAGTGCAACTTTTGAGACGACCCTCGTAAGGATGACAATCTTGTAGCCATTTCCATCTCTGTATGGTGGACAAGGAAGAGGAGGACCTTTGATGACGTAACTTATGAACTACTGAATCTTTTCAGGTGGAATGGGAAGCTTTCGACCCGTACCTCTTCATCAAGCATCTGCCCCCGTTGACTTCCGAGATGAGGGCACGGTGTCCAGCTTTGCCACTGAAGACGAGATCCTCCCCTGAGTTCTCGCTTGTCCTTGATCTTGACGAGACTCTGGTGCATTGCTCGCTCCAACACCTTGAGGACGCGTCGTTTTCCTTCCCAGTCCTCTTCCAGGCAAGTTCACCCACCGAGGCTTTGCCTCAAGTATCCACCACTACTGTCATAAAGTTGTAATGGTTTAACATCCTCGTTTATTTTCTAGGATGCGTGTTATACGGTTTTTGTGAGAACAAGGCCTTACTTCCGAGAATTTTTGGAGAGAGTGTCTTCCATATTCGAAGTCATCCTGTTCACTGCCTCCAAACGAGTGTACGCCGACAAGTTGCTGAACCTCATAGACCCAGCTCGGCGGCTTATCAAGTGAGTCTCTCATTTTCTGTACATTATGGATTCGGTTTGTACGATGTCATTGATGATACAAACTATAAATGCGAGTCTTTAATGGTTGCCGATGTTGAGTTTTATTAATAAAAATGGATTATCATACTGCAGTTGTAATGGGGCTTACTCCAACCTCTACTCTTCCATACCTTACTTTTTACCATCAAACTAGGGTTACTGCAGTAGTGAGCTTCAGCACTGCAGTAACACTAGTTAACAGGCTACATAATATAGTATGCCAAACAGTAGGTAAGCATGGCAAAGCCCTCTTTGTAAACACCTCGTGAATAGACTTCAGATACATGAATAAGGCTGGCATATCCAACATATTTTTAAAAATTATCC
The DNA here is from genome assembly GCA_963920205.1 of Stenodema calcarata. Classification (NCBI taxonomy): domain Eukaryota; kingdom Metazoa; phylum Arthropoda; class Insecta; order Hemiptera; family Miridae; genus Stenodema; species Stenodema calcarata. The sequence goes on along the minus strand of OY986056.1, from coordinate 17,570,986 downwards.
GCTCTATAGTCATATACGAGTTGATAGGAGTTACCACCAAAAGGCAACTTGACAAATCTCTAACATGTCCGAGGCCACAAAGTGGAAACCAAGTATCGAATGTCCAGTTTGCACTCACACAACCATTTCTAACCTTTGAGTTTGCTAACCTTTTCAACCATTTCTAAGTATGGGTTGTATGTATGGCTCGAATTCATTGTAAGTGCCCCTTGTTTTACCATACAACAACTAGAAACATCTTTTATTTAAAATCGAGATAATAATTTTTCAATAAGGTTTTCGTAATTACTTATGCATTTCCTTTTACAGGTATCGTTTATTTCGGGAGCATTGTGTTTGTGTTAATGGAAACTACATCAAGGACCTCTCAATACTTGGCCGGGATCTCTCGAAAACCATCATAGTGGACAACTCGCCGCAAGCATTCGGATACCAGGTCTGTGTAACTATTTATTCAACTTTAACATTTGATTTAAAAAACTTCTGATGTCTTGGGATTGATATGAACTGACTCATTTTATAAGGCAATGTGGGGGGTACTGTTGGCTGTTATACATTAAAAAAAAAAAAAAAAAAAAACACTTGATATTATCTTTTGATACTTACCATATTATCATTGGGTTCATTGGGTTCAATTCACCAGTGCCATAACTTTGTTTATTACAAATTGGACTTCTTGATGGGTACGAATGTAGACTGTGATCATTTCTCAACTCTGTGGATACGGTGCGGGAGATCACCCAACAGTTAGGGGTATAGTGGGGTATTTGCGTGTATTTTGCGGGTATTTGCGTCGAATCCGAATATTATCCTCCTGTTGCCATTCGGCCATAGAGTAACGTGTATTGGAAGCAATATTCATTTAAAAAAAAATTTACTTGAGGAGAAAACTTCAAAAACGCTGAGCGCAGATTGAATGAAGCCGCGAGCACGGAATGACGTCACAAACAGGACGAAACCTCCGGTGGGGTTACCACCAACCGGTGGTTACGTCCTGTTTGTGACGTAATACGGTCTTCTCGCTTCCGCAGTCTTTTTCAAACGCGGCCAGCTTCTCTAAATTCCCTACATTCTTGGGAAGACTTGTCAGGAACATAATTTTCGTTATCCCCCCCCCCCCCCCTGCAACGGCCATCGTTTATTACAGAGACAGAAACATACAATGCTCTGCCGGAAGACTAGTTATTGAGTATTCATACGGCATTTACCCTAAGTAGTTTGGTTCATACGAGATCCCATTGGCTCCCTACAGCTCTACCCTAATGAACATTGCCATAAACTGTTGTGGATCGATTTAGCTCGCATGTAAGTCAAAACCATAGTGGTGAGAGTAGCGCAGAGGGAGGATCGTTGGAAGGCACGTTGCAAAAGTAAGCTTCCGTTCATTGATGCATGAGAGCCAGTTTTTTGACGTTGGTTCTAAGCTCATCTTTTCTCGATGTTGAGTCGATTTCTTCTTGTTGGTGATCAGATATGTCACCACGCCGAACCTTCGCTCGACGAGGTAGGAGGAGGGAAAGGCAATCAAAAACTTTTTGACGAGACTCGAAACAGGGTAGAGGTGAGCTACGTTACCTTGAAGCCAAAAGTCCGTGAGCCTACTATCATCCTGTAAGCTTGATCCGCTGCTGACTCAATATTGACAAAAGGATTCACGGCCCCCCTAAGGAATTTCGAGAGATGAAATATCTTCAAATCGTTCAGAACAGTCCTTGCGCCTCAAGGTGCTCATAGTAAACTTATGTGTCGCCAAATGGTATTTCACTGACCTTAGGCTTATGAAGCTCCGACAAGATTGGAAACTGGCTGAACTCGTTGAAGCCGAAATTATGCTTCCACAAAGTGAACTTTTTTGGAAGGCAGAAACAACAGATTTTGTTGTAATCATATTCACAGCTCATCTCCTTGAAATTGCAAATTGATGCCGTTTATTTATCAATCAAATAAATTTGTCAAGTTAGCTACATCGTTTCTGCATAGCAGCAATTTGTATCTAAGATGTACATCTTTTTCTTCGAGGATCTGAATCAAAAAGGTTCGAGAATCTGTCGAGGCAGGCGCCTTTTGAAAGCCGGCGAACCTCAGTATGTAGAACCAAGCGATTGAAATCTTCATCGTTGGCGTTGCACAGCTGCGCAAAAAGTCGATCATTGAGAGCATTACAGTGAATTTTGTTCACTGCTGAGATGACATATTGTAATGACTGATGCAAACGGCTGCTGAGCTTTTGTCTGCACGCAATGAACGGCAATAATATGCGGTACCTCCTTCTTGAAAAGGAAGATAATGACCCACCATTGCTTGTACACAACAATATGCTCACCGCCCAAAATCTACTCATCTCCCACCTACCGCCCAAAACAAGTCTGCCGCCCTCCCCTCGGTTTCTCTACACCACTGTTCTCTGTAATGGTTTGCTGAGTTTCCTTGCTTCTCGATATTTTGGTTCGACCACACTGGAGATGGCTAGGTCTGTGAACGCAGACCAGGAAACCCCTCTGGGTGGGCATATTGCCTAACTTCCCCGGGAAAATGGGTAATTCAGCAAACCATACATTACATCTCTGAACTACAATTTCAGAAGTATAAATATAACACTCGAATAACTAAATAACTACAACTAAAGGTTGATTAAAGAAAAGTCAAAATCACACAGGATTTTAGTCCGTGGTATATTTAAGATTTATAATTTGTTGAAGTATTGGTACAAGTTCTCGTGGGGCAAATGTCAGGGATCCGTTCAGACCCAGTGGCCTTTCGTTCTCTTCAGGTTTTGGCTTGCATCTACGGTTATTTTTCAACACATGCTGCACGACTGCAAATTTTTCGCATCGGGGTTAAAATGTACTTGTTGAACCCTTTCATCATGAAATGAAGAAGCTAATCTAATCTAATCACTCGAAAAAACATACCATTGCCCAAGTAGTATGAACTTATCTAAATCACTAGTTCTTACATGGTAACGAAAATCAGTAGTTGTAGCTCATAATAAATTGAAGCTCCGAGGGTGTTTTTTTTTTTAGGTCAAATTGATTTTTGAAATCTTCAATTGTCGACGCTGATGAATTACTTTTTCGTTGATTCCAGGTTGCGTGAATGGTTCCTCGTTAATATGCCATCTTCCTACCACCATTAGCAGTCTGGATACTGTGTATGGAAGGGTTTAAAATCCAAACGTTAAATTTCAAGAACTAAAAATACTCCGTTGCGCATGAGTCTTAAATACAGTTCATTTGTATCGAATCTCAATTTACTGTATTAGTAAAACTCGATAATTTTATATATGGTACATGGTTTTTGACTCCATGGTTGGGTATCTTCTGCTTTCCCGATAATTTTATATTTAGTTTGTCCCCATGTTGACAAGGTTGGGAAACTTCTTCTTTCCCGACCTCTTTGTGGACCAAATAGTATGAGTATTATTATGTCCGTGACGTTGACGCTGGTCGCATTGAATGTGAAAACCAGCAATTGAATTCAACTTTATTTCTAAATTCTCTCACGAAGAAACAAGAACTTGTGTTCATATCGGCAATGGTCTATCAACAGTTTATGCAAGTCTGACTATTTCTGTCAGACTCGTATCCATCTTCGTCCAATATCCCCTGCATCTTGTTCTCTATCTACTACGTATCAAAAGCCAATTATAGTCCACCTTACCACTTTTACCTACCTAACGATACCGCAACACGTTCCTCATGAAATGTACTCAAGTTCGAATGTTACACTGATCGGCAGATAACCAACAGTGCTAAATGATTGTTTCCCGACTAATTTGCAACTTGTTTTCTATTTAGCTCGAGAATGGGATCCCGATTGAGAGCTGGTTCATGGATAGAACGGACTCTGAACTAATGAAGCTCTTACCCTTCCTCGAAGATCTGGTTTACATGGTCAGTATACTTTCATATTACAATGTTACGTTGAAGCAAAATTAAGGGAACGCCTATAAAAAATGTTTATTGAGTACCTTCATTCAACAAATATCCGGCTCACCACTTGGGGAATCATTGACTACCAGTTAACAGCATAGGTGTTGTTGAGATCCATGAATCGTTGTGATTCATGAAAAGCCCGCAAGAGAGTAAATCGCCTCCAAAATCGTGTTTCCAAAAGATACTTTGGGTCAGTAAGGGTTAAGGCGCACAGCAGCCATTCGCTCTTAGCGTTCAATCCTATAGGGTGCGATTAGTTAGGAAGCTACTGTTCTCGCTCCGAAATTTTTTAAACTCGAATTTCCAGGGAAAAAAATGCATACTAAAATCCGTTCAAGACCACCCGGCCGATAGAATATCAGGCGATAACTCCCGATAGAATTGGGATAAAAAGTTGATATTTTCACAAAACAATCTCTCTTGGCCATCGAAAGGCTCGTAGAAGATCGTAGAAGGGCAGAATCGGGCCTCTCTAATAGGGGGCTTTCGTGGAGTTCTAGGGGGAAAGAAATTACTCATAATTCCCAAAATGACACAGCCTGACAAGTGACACCAAAGGTTGTTGTCATTTCAAAGGTTTTTTACGCTGAACCAAGTGGTGAAGTCTGAATTGCCATATCATATTCCGTTCTCAAACTGGAGCACTTTGAAGATAAAAAAACGTGGTTGTTTCTTGAGATGTTCTTTACGGTTCATCTGCTCTAATCTGATAGTGGAATGAGATATCGCAATTCTGACTTCACCATCGTGTTCAGCGCTGAAGGCAAAAAAATGAATGCGAAAATTGTTATAAAACCAGTAAAATGAAGTAATTTTACATAAAACCAGGTATTTCTCCGAAAATGCGCTCTTATAGCTAATATCAAGAATCTTTTATTATTATTTATTTAAAAAATAATAGTCTATAGGTATCTTACGTTGTGTTTTAGTCCGTCTTGAAAATCATGAAGTCCTTTATGTGTGGGTTTTCCGTCTAAGGAGCCAACATCCGGGGAGAAATTTCCATCGTACTTATCGTGAAACCCATCCAATGTTCATATCTCATATCGGCATTGACGGAGCTCCTTGAAATATTTTCCTCACTTTTCTATTTTATCCAATTGCAGAACGAAGACGTCAGACCGCACATCCGGGACAAATTTCGCCTCTTCAGTTTTCTCCCACCTGACTAATGCCGACCTATTTAATTTCTTCTCGTGGAAACATTTTTTTCACGGTTAAAATTGGGTTATGTAATTATTGATGTTGAACAACAGGAAAGAAAACAGGTAACATCACGCAATAATCATGTTAACTGTTCTGTTTCGTTCGCAACCTTCGACTCCTTTTAAAAGAATCTCCTCTTTAGTTTGAAAATAATTCTAAGGTTTTCAATTATGTCTATAGTTTTAGCGAATTTTCGAAGAAAATGTAGCTATTGTTCTCGGTCTAAAATTAAACTCGAATTTTCGAAAGATTTTCATACCAAAATTCTGATTCAGACCATATGTGTCATTCCAGACGATAACTCTCGAGATAAAAAGTTCAAATTTGCACAAAAAATCTGTCTTGGCAATCGAAAGGCTTAAGGCCCCTAATGGGGATACACGGTCGAAAAATTCGCGCGAACTCTGTGTTTGCGCAAACAGTTCGCCGTGTATGGGGCTGTTCGAGTGATAGCGCAAACAGTTCATGTACGATTTGGGCCAAAATTTGTTGCGCGAACATGTTCGACCGAACATGGTGTTGGTGCGAACTTCTGGCCAGTTCCACTTCAGCGCTCAAAACCACTTATTTCTTCAAAAATTCGCTCTTATAGTCATGCTGAATGACTGGGATTTTTATTTATATTGTGTACTACATGTTGCCCACAAAATGAACACTGTAACATATTGTTAGACGAATCGATATTGTTATTTTTTAACTTGAATTGTTAAATTCATTGTTCCTCTTATTATCATCAAGCTGCCATCACACCTTTATTTTTATCGTTAACACTGTGTATTGTTGGCATCACAAGTTGTAACTGTTAATTATTATAATTTCGATTTTATTTGTATTTGCCAGCTAGAAAATCGGATTCGTATGTCAAAACATTTTATATATTATTTTGTTTTGTGGTACTTACCTCGAATGCTTCATGTAACGTTAGTGACGTTCGTCGTGTGTTGCAATTGATTGGTACCTGCGTTACTTATGTAAAAATCCCCTTTATGCCAAAAATCTAATTTTGAGTTCGGCATCACTTGAAGGGCCAGGGGAACTCAATAAGTCAATTTTTCTTGAAATTGAGAAAAACGCATTTTATTGTTTCAAACTTTTACAAAACCCACACCTTTCGTAAAAAATTGAAACAAAACAAAAAATTGACGGACAAACATATCAGAAAGTGATCCCCAAGCTCTTAGCTAATAGATAATTATATATTAGATAATCCGTAGATAATCCGAAAAAGCGACAGGTAAGAGTGGCAGATGGATCCGTCCCGAGTTCTGCCCGTCCGGGACATGTAACAGAGGTAGATGGACACACCCCGAGTTCAGCCCGTCAGCGACGGGCCCGACAGCTAGTTAGGCCTAATTTTACCGCAATGTCATGGTTAGTTTTATTTGTTTCAGCCGACTTAGTTCGTTTTTTCCGCTTTCAAAAGAGGTTTTGTCTTCTTGATTGGTGTTTCTTTATTTTCAACAACTCAACTAATAGATCTATTAATAGATTTATTCTCCCCCCTCCCCCCAGCAGAAAAATGTCCAGCTGTTCAGCTTCGACCTCCAAAAAGTTATTGATGAAGTGAAATAAGAATGAGACCACTTAATTTGCCCCGTTTTTTAGCAATACATTCAAGGTAGACATAAAGAAAGCACGTGAATATTGAATGAGTACATTGAAAGTTGACGTTTGTAATACACCTACATCATCAGGTAAATCAATGACTTGTGTTTCTTTCCCCTTATACTCGGACATATTCGGTTCTTTCCCCTTATACTCGGACATATTCGGTTCTTTCCCCTTCGAGCGAAAATTCGAAAGTGATTTTGGCGGACTGGAGTGGGTTTTCCCCATTTCTTACACCTCCATACGATGTAGTTTTTTTGACCCTGAATCCAATGATACCAATATCTCCAGTTAAAAGGAAAAAAAGGATTGGTACGTTCTTTCCCCTGACCCTCGACTTGCGGGTGGTATTGACCTCCTCCGTTTCTGAAAAATTTTCAGAATTTTGGCTCATTATAGTTTTGGCATGAAGGGGACGATATTGTATGTAATACACAAGAACCACGGTTTCCAATTTGTATCATTCTAGAAAGGCGACGTTCTTTGATCGTTGTTTCAATTTTAAGTATTTATATGCGGCTTCCATGACAATATTGATTTATCTGTTCTAAAGGGCATTATCATTTATAACGTTAAATTAAAAAAAAATAATTTTATAAATTTTTTTATTGTTATTAAAACATTTTGTATTGATTTACCTGTTTTCTTCATCGCGTATATTTACCCCCTATTGGAATTCGAAGTTTTGTGGCCTTGGCAAAAATTAACGGGGCGAACAATGTTTGGTTAGTGGTAATCCCAAGAGCTTGATTAGTCGTAGGTTAGGTACTAATCCGTTTTTTTATTTTTCAAAAAAAATTATAGAAATTAACGCTGTTTTGCACATGAAAAGTTATAGTGTTGAAATGTACCGTTAACGAAACGAACCGAACATGTTATTTATTGTTAGTTTTTTTGTTTGTATTGAAACGATGGACGTCAAATCATGTAGGGATCGAAGCTTTTCAGCAGCTTCTGGGACTTTGGACCAAAATTGTGGAGAAACTTTTAAATCGGTACGCAGATCTAAAAGTATCCCTTCGTTTTCTTTGTAGATTTTAGAGACAACTATTGATCTGTTGAGTTTTTGTTTTTTGAACATTATTAATCTTCTCGTCTATCGGCGCAGTCTTAATGCTCAAAATGATAAAGAACGAAAAATGAACTTGTTTGGGACGAGTGTGGGTGAGTTGTACGAGAAAGTGTTGTGCAATATTTCCTTGAGATGTCCTATAAATACAACGTGCAACATTTTGAAATTAAACCTGGATTTGATTCTTGAAGGTTCACATTACAGATCAGAATTCCAAGCAGGAACCTACTTAATGTATGTTGTGTTCAACGTTGATGATATTTATTCGAGTTTTGGAGATCAATAATTCATGTTATCCCTTTGGTGTGTCGAAAATTGGACAATTACATTGTTGAAAAAGTCTATCTGCATCAAAATCTGTTTTAATATTAATAATTAACAGCGCGCAATGAATTTCTTACACCATGCAAGGGGCGATAGTTGCCACTGGTATCACTAATGCGGCTCGCGGTTTAGGTTGATTTGTGCTATCTATTTTTTATCAAGATACCTCATTTGGATGTCAAAGGCGACAATTCTTCCTTTTCAGTCTACCGCTCACAGCATCATTCAGAATTTATAAATTAATATTTTTTAAAAATAATCATCTAACGATTTTATTTAAGCCCCAAAATTCAATTGCTCTTGGTTGAGTTTGGGGAAGGCTTTGGGTGGAATTGAACTCCTATGAAATCATTAATATAGGTACAATGGGAGAGAAAAATTCACCTACCTTCGGACATTGAACGGGAGAGCAAAATTCACATCACGAATGATTTACTTGTAATTGTCTTCTTCTTTCACCTTGGGGTAGCTTGATAACCGTTTTCATTGATTAGAGATTGGTTTGCTTCAATTACCTACTTCATGTAATTGAAGTTTTCTAGTTTCCTCGCGCGTTTCGTTCTCAATTCCTGAGGCCCACCGAATTTCGCTTTGAAGACAAAATGAGATATTTCGATGCAATTTGTGATATCAAATGCGGGAGCAAAGAAATAAAACCCGAAACTGTAAGAAATTTAGGAATTAAACGAACAATCAGTGTACGAACAAATATATAATTTACCACCTATTCATTTACCACTCATGAAACTAATTTATTATTGATTCCATAATGAGCATCTTGTTATCCTCAATTCGTTTTATTATGTATCGTCATATTTTTGTATCACGCCGATTTCGTATGAATTTCATTAATTTTAGTTCTAATAGGAGTGAAAGTTGTACCGATATTTTGTCTTGAATTCGACTGAAGATTGATTTGTAACGTTGTTTAAGGGAAGTCCAGTCGCTGATTTGGCACCATGAAGAGCGATGAGTGGGTGAACTAAGTTACAACTATGTTCAATTATTGACCATGAATCAAACGCATTGTGTAGGTACTACTCAATACATACCATTAGTTCCTCGAAAACAGAAAAACCTATTAGAATGGTCTTAGTTGAGAACATGATGTCAGAATAAGAACGAACAAGTTTGATAATTTTTAATACCTATTTACCTAATGTAACATAGTTGAAGAAGAAAAAATCAAAATAAAAAGAATCTAGATGATCCGAATTGTTTTCTTATCCTCACATGAGCTTCAAGCTTGCACAATGGAATTCAACTAAAGAACTCATTGTCATGTTGAGCTCCTTGTCAACCAAAAGTGTTAGTAACATGATTATGAACTATTAACGTCTTGGCAGTTCTTCTGAAAATCTACCTACATGGAGCTCGGTAATGAGAGGAATCAATGACATTTGATCAACAGCTCATCGAAAAAAGGAATATTTTTTCCATCATGAGAGAAAAGCCACCATTCGGTTTGCCATGAACACATTTAAACTTGAAACCTCACCAGTGGGTCCATTTCAATATCCTGCAACCGCAAATTATACAGTAAAAATGCAGAATTTCCTGCTGTGCAGTTGGCTGTATCAAGGTCTGCCCACTGAAACATTAGCACCAAACTGTGTTTTGATAAACGATTGCGCGAATAGTCTGATATCGGCTTCAAGCTCTTCATGCGTTAAATCTTGGTGAATTTGATCAGCCATTCTACGAGGCGAATCCAGAAAGTAAGCGTAATACATGACATTGTGTTAAAAATTGAACAATTAATATATTTATATGAAATTTACAAGATAAGTGTCAAAACATGTCATTATTTGTCTACATAATCGCCAGTGAGGTCAATACATTTTTGAAGCCTAGGGACCAGTTTTTGTATACCCTCGTCGTATACCTTCCGCAGCCATTTTTCGACAGCATCCTCGTCATTTAAAACCGTTCTCCACCCAAAAACTCCTTCAATTTATTGAAAACGTCGGACGGATTTTTTTAAATTCGATTTTCTGAATTTACGTATCGTGAAATGTAAACCAACAAATTTTGAGGGGGTTAAAAAATTTCTTTCTTTGGTCGATTACAATGATACATTTTCGAAGATAATAAACCAAAATGATAATCCGGTGGTGCCGGGTGCGGGGAGTAGGGCGGGGAGTCACAATATCACAAGGGTGAGTCACAAGGTTCACGCCGTTTGTCTATTAGAAAACCAGTCCCGTTATTTGTTAGACACCTCCTAACTGCTGTACATTGAAATAGTATGTATGATTCAAATTGGAATATCCAACACCTAAAGTTCTAAAATTGCTTTAATCTTTTCCTCAAGCCTACAATAAAACCTAGAATGGTCCAGTAGCGAGTGGAAATAAGGAATGAGTATGAAGTAAACTTATAAATATGACTGACGATAAAATAGCGTGCGGATAGAACCACTTGCTTCAAGTTGGTCTTCTGCTATTGTGGTGTTAAAGATGAATCTCTGTCTCAGTTAAATAACGCTGGCCCGTTCCCTGAAGGTAGCAGACCTACCAGTAACAGGGGAGGAGTCGATGAAATTGACAACTTTGTCAACCAATGTGAAGAGGTAGTCGGATATGGAAACTGTCTGGGTGGTAGAAGGCTCTTCTGCCGAGCCGTAGAGGCGGCGGGCTTCCTCTCTTTCATGCTGGGCGACTGCCTGATCATCGAGGTACTCAAGATTCGTCATGTAGGACAGAATCATGAGACGGCAGCTCACATAATTGTAGAAAGTGTCTTCCTGAAATGGAATTTAGAAGTTTTGAAACACAAAAAACAGATTCACAGTGAGCTATAGTCAGGTTTCAGTCAAGGTAATTAAACAAGCGACGAGGTAATTTTCAACTTACAGTACAAGGTGGTGAAGCCTTGTTTCCCATCATGCTGAGGTGTTTCAGGTTTGGGAAGCTACTGCTCAAGTGAGGAATGAAAGATGTCAGGTCGTCAATTTCATTGAAGTTGAGCCAAAGAGTCGTCAGTGTTGGCATGAAGGGAAAAATGGCATCGGCTGTCACCAAATTATGGTCGAGAATCAGTGAGTTCAGGTTGGTGAATCGTTCAATGAAGGTTACATCTCTAAAAGAAACATAAATAAGACATGAAATTCACACGAAGAAACGAATTCAAGTTCTTAGTAAAGGATTTGAGCATGATGAATTTCAGCCAAAGGAATTCTGGAGCTTCTCAAGCCACCATTTGACACTGAGTGGGGTATTTGATCGTGGTTGGATGTGGATTGCAGAAGAGCTGCTAGCTGAATAACCTTGTACCGACTTGAAATTTGATTGGTGGTGGACCAAGTCCTAGTTTGAAATTCCGACACGTCGTTCTTTGTAGATAAGATTTTAGATGATTTTTACCAAAAGTTGACTATGACAGGTGCAGGGCCGGTGAGCATGTCAAATGAATGAGAGGTCAAGCTCTGAAAGTGGTTTATTCCATGGGAGAATGGCTCAATCATCACCGGACAATGGAGTGTATAAAATCGAATTGAATAATAACGCCATTCAAGATACAAATACAGAATGACAGCGTTCAGATGCAGCCTAAAGATGTGTCAACCATGCTTAGCTGATGTTGCCTTAGCAACCGCATCTACCAGGAACTTTCCACAGAGTACCCTATCAAGCCTAATAGGTGAGAAGACCGTGAGCTGAGCTTCATGTACTTCGGAATAAAGAAAAGGCAAGGGAAAGTGCTATAAGTCCATCTCATAACGCGAACCTTCAGTACAAAAAGTTGTATACTACAACACAAAGAAAATAGAGGGTAGCACACTCTTGGCAACAGGCGCTCTTTATAGTTCCAAGACAGCAGAGGCGAGATAGACAGAAAGCCCCACAAGTGAAAAAAAAAATAATAATAATAAAAATCAAATTCCGGAGACTGGAACAGTGATTTTTGTCTCCATTTTTCCCGATTAACACCTCAGTTTATAGATTTTTCAACGATGAACACGATGGTGAACTGAGTCAATATCTTATTCCGTTATCAACCGTGAAGAACATCTCCATTAACAACCACGTTTCTTCATCTTCAAAGTGCTCCAGTTTGAGAACGGAATAAGATATCGCAATTCTGACTTACCATCGTGTTGAGCGTAGAAAAACCCTTTAAAATGAGGTATCACTTGTTCTATTCTGTTCTCGGTTTTTGTTCTGTTCGGTACTCGGTGGTTTGTTATTATAAAATGGATTTCCCGAAGAATGATGTGGATTGCCTCTTGCTAGAGACCCCTTTTTCTGTTTGGAGAGATTCCGACAAGCAGGACCCCGTAAGGCAGTCTCGTCCCACTCCAAAGGTTGATTTATGCGCTACAAGGTACAGAGGTAAGTCTTCTAATAATTATTATATTTTATATATTATTATATTTTCTCCTAGATACTAACATATCAGGTCGTGAGTCGATTTATTGTCAACTTTCTTAATATTAATACTGTAAGTTCAGCAGGGATTCTACAACAACGTTCTATCTGGACAATGCCAGAGTTATTGTGCTAGTTCGTTAGTTATTGTGCTCATTTGCGACGTGTAAAAAGCTTGCTAAGAACTGCGTAGGTATGTAATTTCTACCTGACCCGAAACATCCTATCCTCATGTCCCTGACTTGAGCCTCGCTTCATCTCATCCTCAAGAACCACCCCTGCACCACACCATAGTCAACTCAAAAAAATTCTAAATCAGTCTGGCAACACAAATCAACAACTCAACCAACCTGACTGCGTTGACACAATGTACCTATGTTTACACCATGTACCTTATTTGGTTGTTACTGACGTCCAACCAGGTGACCGACGCATTAGCTTCGATGACCTCTTCAGGTAGAGCAGTTACATCCCGGTGGGAATAAACAAGGCTGGACTCGGACTTTTCCATTTTATCTATAGACAGGTTTCAACAGAGTTAGATTATAACAAACAAAAAGTATTGTCTAAAACTTGAATAAGAGCATGATCTCTCTTCATAGAAAGGGTATATCATACTATAATGGACCTAACATTTATGTTCCTTCCGGGCTCAAGACCAATCTATACTGGCTGAGGAATCAAGGAATATTCTATTCGAACAAGTTCATGGTCGAGTTTTATAATAGTGAGCAGATACCCGTTATATGTATGGCAATAATACTAAGAAATAGGTTAGCTGTGCAATAAGTTTCGATTTCGGTCATTACGGTGAGATAATTATAATAGGTACAGTGAATGTACTACTGCAATGCATATTACTTCAAGTAATTTATAGCAAGTAATTTACTTGCTACAGTTGATAGCTTCTCTACCTTGAAACGAGCCAAATTTACTGTTATTCAATAACATAATAATATTACTTATATGATTTGTAAGCAACAGCTCTAAGTGGTGCAGGGGCCAAAAAAACATATAACCCGTGTGTTATCGTGGGATATAAAGGTTTTCTTGTGTGGATCCTTTTCAAATTCAAATCTGAGAGCTAAGACAAAGGAGTAAAACAAAGGATGTCACTTACTTTGTGCGTTCAGAATAACGTAAGTTGTCAGCAGGCGTTCTGCATAACGTGTAGGCCACAGAATTACCTACTATACTCGTAGTTCGTTAACTTCGACAACTTCGTTTGGCAACTTCAGGCGATACAATCAACGGTGTGGAAAAATTTGAAAGAAAACAATCTTGACACAAATAGTTATCTTGAAAGCAAACAGTGTGAACAGCTGGCATTTCCAAACAAGTAGTTGTTGTAGCTGTTGTATTTTTTTACACCTTGGCTCGTCTTGTGATGATCATGGAGGAAGTACCTCGTTCGAACAACGTCCTTGGAGCTTTTCCGCATCTTTGTCTGACGTATATACCTACTATTAAGTATGCTCCTAGCAACCTTAATTGTCTAAAGGGGTTCGAAGTTAGCTCATAACAGCCAAGAAAGGGAAATCTACAAAAAATATTCTTTCAAAACTCACGAGGCTGAGAAATGTTAGGTACTGGAGAGGTTATGGCGTGTTACAGTTATGTTACAGGTGGAGACTCCACCGTGGAGTTTGGTAGGTTGATAAAAAATTGATCGACGAAATAGGTTAGTAAAAGTAGGACATGACATGTATACGATGAATAGGTATTTATTAAAACGACAACAAGCGTGGGAGCTGCTCCCATAGGTACTTGTTGTCGTTTTCCTGCTGCAGGAGGTCGGTACCATTGAATTACATAGGTAAAACTGAGATTTTACGTGTACTATATTGGAGTGTGAGTACCCTCATGTTCCGAAGTCTACGTACAATGCACACGTCAAAAAGTTGCAATGGTCCCCATGTCCTTGGAGGTTTGATGCAGGTAATACCACAAGTAGTTCACACCTTCTACGAATTAGGGATCCTCCAAGGGGAAAACCTACCCAATGAATTAGGGATCCTCCAAGGGGAAAACCTACCCAATGAATTAGGGATCCTCCAAGGGGAAAACCTACCCAATGAATTAGGGATCCTCCAAGGGGAAAACCTACCCAATGAATTAGGGATTGGGAACGCAACATTTTTGGCCTGAAAAACTACTCTACCATCTTATTTTCTGCCTTAGTGATGTGAAGCTAGTTTCACAGGAAATGGGTGTGGTACCGACTCAATCCTCCTCCGCCTTGTAAGTATTCGTAAAGCCCAAAACCACTCGATTTCATCAACTGCACGGCAGTACTTTGCTAAAGAACTAGTTACCTACCTGTTTGGGAGTACCTACGATCTTATAATAGAGTCAGTGACCTAGTCCCAGAGACTTCGCTATTTTTGGAGTTGTGAAACGGCCAACTTGTTGGAGTGATAATAGGACGGTGGATGACTCTCCTCACCCCCTTCTGCCGACCACCCAAATGCTCGACTCACCTTTTGTTCTCACCCAGTAGACATTGAATGATTCTCAATCATAATGTTGTAGTCCGTCAGGGATAAGGTTTCAAACAGTGGCGGAAGTAGGGGTGGGGGGCTATAGAATGCCCCCCCCCCCCACCCCACCAATTGGGTATTAACTTACACTGGATAAAACTGGAGATTTCTGATAGGTAATATAAAAAATGTAACGTGTAATTTATAGGAGTTTGAAATAAACAAACACATAAGCTGAGGGTTACAGAAGAGACAATGTTTGAACCTAGTTTATATTTCATGTAACCAAAGAAAACCAAATGTAATTTATTTAAAATAATTGCTAACCCCGAGACGATACTGCAAGAGCAAAGCCGCCATTTCGCACGAGAGACAGCAAAGAGACGTGGCACGGGGAGAGGGCGAATTTTATTCAAGGGTCCATCTGGTGTGGCCACTTGCAGTGGAATTATAATTATATTCCACTATAGTGGAATAGGTATAAATAAATCACACGACATTGGTCTGGCTGTTGTAAAAATTCTAGATGACAATGAAAAACTAAAATGTTTGACTCGGACTTGGAAACCTCCATTGTAATATAATTTCCCAACTAAATTTGAAAGCAAACAAAATCGGAAATTCAGAAGAGAATGGTTGGAAAAACACGACTGGCTGTAGCGAGTGCTTGTCTGGAGGATTTTGTAAAATACGCGTTCTTTTCGCTCCTGCAGGTAGGAGGTCAGGTGAGGTGATTTAAAAACTCTGCAAATTCTTGACAAAACGGTTTATTATCTTCTTTGTGCAGGAAGACCCTTCTGTCTAGATCAATAAATGTTATATTGATTATTATTATTTTTGTATACCTAATATACATACCTATAGGTGTGAGAATGGGTCGTAAACTACCATAGGTACCCCCTTCCACCCCTAACCTAATCTCCTTGTCAACAGCTTTCATTTGGACCCATAGATTGTAATCGGAATATCTACAGCCCCCACCCCCTGATAGTTCCTCCACTGATAGGTACCCCTGGGTTCAAAAAACATCAATTTCGATATCTGAAAACCATGTGCTGTTCGAATCAGCTGGGCCAGTATGAACGTACACTCGACAGGCTGCCGCATGATTCACCCTCATGTTGATGTTGAAAATGACTTCTTACCGCCGGGATATTCATATTGTTGAATTGAATCCATGGTATGAACGCCGTAACGACCATAGTTTTCTAAACGAAGTTACACAGAAGTAAACATATACCTAACAGCTTTTGATATGCTCCTACTTTGAACCCTCATTGTGAACGAATGGCTGGTCGTACATAGCTGCGGATGGTCTTAAAAAATTCTAAAAAAATAAACTCTATTTAAAATTTCAAAATTCGAGTTGAACTCCTTAACATTGACCTTGGGTTATGAAGTTTCGAGGATCATTGTGGGGTTGGTCCGAACACTTTGCTCTAACTGGGCAAAGTACCGTGGATTTTTTTAATTCTATTTTGGAATATACGTTCCTACCTTGAAACGTAAACCCTCAAATTTTGAGGGGGGTAATTTTTTTCTTGGGTGATTCCAAAGGTTCATTATCGAATACATTCGATATTATATATAATAACCCAAAATTCATTTTTGCTTATCGCAATCTCACTTCTCCGAATCCAACACGTAAAGGAAACCCCAAAGTGCTCAGAACATTTTAATTCACAATAGTTTATATTGAGTGATAGTGAACTAACGGTAAAAAAATTAAAGACAGTTGTTGGTTGTGAAATAGCGAAAAATAAATAATTTACGCGCGTACCACCATTTAGTGCGCTAATTTGATATTGAAGACGCCCAGCAATTTAGGAATTTTCGTTGATTTTTTGAAGCGATGAAGTTGAATTGCTAGTGGCATTATTGGGACAGTCTGTTTTAAGCTTGACTATAAGAGCGAATTTTCGAGAAAAAAACACTGTTTCGCCATACAGCGCCTAAAACTTTCAGAAAATTCATTTTCGGCCAATGCTTTCCCAACTTGATACCACATAAAAACCTGCTCCATCACAACATTTTTCTTTGTCCTATCTCTATAATCATCGTGTTGGAGTTCCCTACGGATCGGGTTGGATTCATAGGGCTGAATCAGTTGACAGACCTCCTCATGGGTCCACTTTTTATTATTGGGTTTGGTCATTTACTCTCAGACTACTTGCAGAAAGACAAAACTGATTTGAATTGTCGAGAGCACTCGCGGAGAGCAGAAGGAAACCGTTTACAAGACTGTGGACGACAACGCTTTTTCCATTTTTTTAAAAATTGTTAACAACACCTATCAACATAGCGGCAGTGCAACAGTTATATAAATCGTTACCATTCCCATTTTGAACGGAATATCAACAGCTAACTCCTACTTACAACTCATTCTCAACTCTCAGTTTCACGTTGCTCCCTCAAGGCGCCTGGCGGGGCCCCGACCGCTTTTGTCTGCGCCACAATTTCCTTCGACGGCGCAAATCTAAGAAAACCAGCCAACAAGACTCCCAACGATACTAATACCTTCAATGACTTGGCATACCACACGGCCGACCCGCAGATTTGTTTACAAGGCACAAAAATGGCTCACGCCCGCCTTCGAACGGATATCAATAAGGATTTTTCTGGGCAACGATGACAAAGCTGTGGAGGGGGTAAAGCCCGTGAAAATATTCGGTAGGAGGGGGTAGGGTATGAGGGCTTCTGGGGGTATCTGGGTGGATAAGGGGGGGTATTAGGGGGAGTGGATGTAAAAATATACACCGACGTCCGTCCAGTAGAGCCAGGTCCTTAGGCCAGTTGACTTCGCCCCAAAACCGAATCACACCGACTCTCTCACACACACCAAAATGGTAAGTGAAATCTAAAATTACAATCAACATTGATTTTTTTACTCAAAAAACATCACAATAACGCCTTAAATTTTACAATATAATCGTGGGATTCCTCCCACGTCACAACAATGATAAATTACCTTCGCATCTCACGCAACCATTTCTATGATAAGTACTAGTCTTCAATAATTTAATGAAATATAATGCCCTCACACAAAACTGCTCGTTGTTGAATATTTAATTGGGACCTACCACATGCCCTTATTTTTATTTATTTTGAAATTTCACACTTGATGATTCACACCCCCATAAACCACCTAAATTCAGGCAGATTATGAGTCACTTATTTCAAAGTGAACAATTTATACCAAAACTGTGACATTTCCACAACGCTATTTAGCACCCTCATTTCGTCTGCTTCAATAATGAAGTGTACCCAGAATGCAAGTATTCATTTTATGATGCGATATTGACTTTATGTGACCATTTATTTTAATGGTATTTCATATTTTTGTTTCTCAGGCTGACCTTAGCGACAAGGACATTGAAAGTAAGTTTCAAAAATAATTATTATTTTTTATGTCAATACTGAATAGAGAATGAGATGCACTCCTATTATTTCGTTGTGGGACCCTTCTGGGTGGGTACTCATCGCGGTTCGTCTGTGTACCTAGGCGAAATCCTAAGAATAGTCTGGAGGGCATATAAGGGAGTCGGGCGCTATGGTTCAGCGCGTCTAAAAATAGGCCGGGCTGGTTTGGGATTTCAATAGGCATTTTGGAGCAGTGCCAAGAATAGCGGGAGGATTCTTATTAGCGGTCGGGACCCAATTTTGTTTCGTATTAAACAAGAAATGGGAAAAAAACCTGAACTTTGAGAACGTTTCCGGGGTTAGACGAAAACGGTGTCATACTTCAAAGTCACTGGAAAGTTTCCTGGCGATAAATGGAGTAGTTGCCCACCCCAATTCAAACTTTATGATGACAGATGATGACCGTGATTGAAATCCAAGATTTATATAGGTAGACGAAATACGGCATTCTTCGCAATTGACATTGAGAAATTGTTATTGTACATCGGAAAGGTCCCTCATAGCGTACACCAAATGACTAATGGTTAAATGCATTATAGAAATACAATAACAAAAAGACAAAAAAAAAAAAAAGAAGAAATAGAAGAAGATAGGAAAAGAAAGGGATATGAGAAACGAATTATTGTCAGAATTATTATGTCAGTTTAAATTTTGAAAAACCTGCGTACCTAGGTACCGCACCCCTGAAACGCTCGTTCCAATGGGTAGAGCGAACCCCTATCGGAAGTCTATTCCAAAGTCTCGCCTCCGCAACCGCAAGAGTCGCTATATTGGGTAGCATGGGTAGGGGCCCTCAGGGTACATTCTTACCGGAAGTAGCTACAAAACTTCCTTCAATTCAGCTCATTTGTCAAGTTACACTAACCGGTGTACGTCATAAAGTACATTCCTCGTTGATCTCTGAAAAAAACTGCATTCACTAACGATATCCGACGTATTCTTCTTTTTACGGACACGAATTGTACCTTTCTGTCCGCGTGTTGGGAGTCGCGTGAGCTACTATTCTTGGCTAATTGAACGCACCCTAGAGGTTGCCCTCGTGTCGGGACTCATCCTACAGAAATAATGAGACTGTCGCTTGTACGAAGTCGAATATGCGGATTATTGTCTAATTGACGTTCAATTTCATTGTATAACCACCATTTCGACACGTTTGGCAAAAGAAAACGTTAAATTAATGAACATTGAATGATGTGGTACTTAGAAGGAAGGTTTCAGTCAGTCCAGTAAGTAGGAGACGTGAATACTTAAATGAATTCCGCCCAATGTATGAATTTTGGTAGCATACCTTAAATGGTCACAGAAATGTACAACAAGGATACGAATACCGTGATAACAAAAAAAAAAAAAAATAAATAAATAAATAAAATAAATAAAAAAAAAACGCCGACATAGGGAAGGTATAATGAAAAACTGTTTAGACCACAGATAAGAGATGAGAAGCGGGCATTTCTATGAATTTAATTCGATCAAATGAGACTGTAAATGGGGTGTCTTTAATTGAACGGGAACAAATAACAATAGAACAAAAAACGGACATAAAACAAAATAAAACCGAAAACAAGCACAAAGCAATGGAGATTGCCATAGGGAAGTAATAGTGATAAGCTTGACCTTATCTCGTGTAGACTTATCGGGTGTAGATTTATCTCGTCAAAATTATCACCACGTACAAACGTGATCGCTCTTTTACCGGATGTAAATTCTACTTTTACGCTTAGCAGAATGTAGCACTGTTACGAGTACCTAGCATCACAATAGGTTTTCATGACAGCTATTGAAGATTGCATTTCACGTTGATTGTAACCGTTCATTTCCTCATTCCTCCAGAGGCAAGCTTTGCCTTCAGCATCTACGATTTCGAAGGAGTCGGCACCATGGATGCCTTCCAGCTCGGCAACTGCCTCAGGGCCCTGGGACTCAACCCCACTGCCGCCACTGTAGAGAAGCTCGGAGGTACCAAGAAGAAGGGTAAGTTTGATTTAGATACAAGTAAATACTTTGTTACTAATTCACCTGTTACGATATTGATGATCCATTGGGGGCTATGGGTTACCCATGGGCCAACTGGGTAAGGGAGATCTGAAGAGGTACCGCCCAACTGGGCAAAATCGCTGGACAAAAGATCAAAAGATCAATTGACAAAATTGATTAGATTGCATTAACCGGATTATGTATTGTATTACTACTGCTGGTGGACACCACCCAGACACTCAGATTATTATTGTTTAGATCAACGATCAAACCAAGGAATCATGGAACATGTTTTTCGGACAAATGATTATTGATATCAATCTGCATAACTCTAAGTACATGACTTATTTTAAATATCTCTATTATTATCTATTTTTCAACTATTTACTTATTCGGTCTTCGAACGGTCTTCGATATATCCAGTTGGGCTGCTCTTTTCACATGTAGGCGTTGCGGTTCAGCATTGCCCAGTTGGGAATCGCCCAGTTAGTAGTCACAACTTGTACTCGTATATTCAGGATAATTGGCATGTTAGAGTACCACAATAAACGGGTATACTTATGCTGTATGCTGAATATCGGGTACCTTCATTGGATATTATTTTCTCATTATCAAAAACCATACGAGAATCTTGTTTGGATGTAACAAAATGTGATTTTCAGGGGAGAAGCAACTCACCGTCGAAGAATTCTTGCCCATCTACGCCCAAGGCAAGAAGGACAAGGACTGCGGAGTTTACGAGGACTTCGTTGAATGTATGAAGCTGTACGACAAGGAAGAAAACGGTCTCATGGTCGGCGCTGAGCTCTCCCACATCCTCCTTACCCTCGGTAATATAACCCATCTTTGTCTTTTATACACGGATTTATTGGGATAATTAATATAATTTCCATTTTATGTCTGGAATGATTGCCACACTATCCAGTGATTGCTAAGCAACTTAAAAGAATCTAACCTCAGAAGTCGAGTTTTGACTGTGAATATTTCGATATAATTTTTCACGATTCCTTTCTAAAGAGTAATCATCGTATTTCGGAACACATCCCGTTGTGCTAGAGTATTTTGTATGAAGGCTCCGTTTGGAATCTTGTTGCCTGAAGTTTGGAGCACTATCAAGGGTAGTTTAGAGGGAGAGTGAAAAAACGACCTGTCCACTTAAAATAGGAACTGGAGCTTCCTTTGGATGGTCTCATACGAATTTTACAATAAGGTGCTCATCAGATCAGCTGATTGCCCTGAACAGATAACTACTTAGTTGCTTTTTGACCTAATGACTTGAAATTTGATCAAAACTAAATAAATGATTAATGATAGTAAATTCTGTATTTAAAAGGAGTGTTCGAAAAGATATTATCCATGATCTGAACTTTCTCCCAGTGAATTTATATACATTTTCATCCGAAATCGGACCATTGGGCTTTTTAACAAACACAATAATGGCGTATTTCCTCCAAATCTATTGAAGTAAATATCAATTTAGATCATTTTTCAATTCAATCCACTAGACGATGCTGTAAAATACTTCAATTCAGTTCAAAACAGTCTGTCCCTATACCGGTTTAGATTGTACCTACCTATCTTCCAATAAGGAAATATTCACGATTAACTAAATGTACGCCGTTTGTTCGTAGGTGACAAGCTCACTGATGCCGAGTGCTCTGAAGTTCTCAAGGACTGCCTGGACCCCGAAGATGAGGACGGCATGGTTCCCTATGTTCGTAAGTATCCTCGCCGAAATGTAAAAATCTACTACCTACTGTAATAATTCACGAATTTCTTTATGTAGCTACGTTACGTTTGTGTTGTCCTACTATTGTTGAATCGTATTTTTCAACCAAATTTAATCATGTTAAATTTTCCCAAAACAAACTGCGAAGGAGCTCACCAGAACGAAATACCTTAAATTTGTATGGTTAATTTGGAAACAACATACCCCAGTGGCCAAAGCACCAATTAATTTAGTACAAAAAGTAAAGTTGAGCACCGATTCGAGCACATTTCAAAAGTATTAATTTACACGCACTCGCAAGTACCTACAAAGTCGACCTATGATCAATAATCAATCATAATTCTTAATTCCTACTTTTGATTAATTAACAATAATTAATAGTTGAATTATTGCCGATGTAGCTTCGTGGAAATACTCGTAGAAACCCCAGAATCGTATTGGTACAAATTATTTGTAATTAATTCATCATCACTATAAACGTTTCATCTATCATTTCGTGAATTAGACAGAAGATTGATCTGCACAAAGAAGATGATATGTTCCTATTAATGTTGCTAAAATTTCTTTGACTGTTTCGTCTCGTGTTACTCGTTCATGTTTCCAGTATTACGTTTTGTTCGTCTTGCATCAAACCCTCCTCCCCTGCCCACTATTAGTATCGAATGATTTATAACAAACAACTTTTTAACCAAATTTTGTGAAAGTTAGACTTCCCTAAACGTAAATCGTAAGTGTAAGTTGGTGTATGTTTATTGTTTATTCACTACAACCGTCATCGCTCTGTCGATTTGCAATGTTTATCCTCACAAGACACCTTAAATGCAGTTTGGTGCGACAAGATCTCTACGATTGTCCTCATAGTTTAGAACTCGAGAAGAAACACTAAAGTTTTAGCCCAACCTGGGTTTTTGGCGTAGCAAAAATAAAGTTTACGTTAAAATCGAATTAAGTGCAAATTAGTACCTATTTGTTCATCTCATGTTTCTTATTTAGGTTCAAATATTCTCATTTTATTTTGGCCTAACAAGTGAAATCGTTCGAAACTATCACGTTGCAGTCATTTGGTAAATTACAAACTCCTGATTGTTTCGATCCGTTGTCCTGCAAATGCATATTTACACTCAATAAAATGTGTAATTGCGCAATAGGGGTTGCCAAACGTTTTATGAAATATTTATCAAATTTGATACCTAAATGTTGACAGTTTATGTTTATGTTGGCTTTATGTTGACATCAACATGAAGCCAACATGAACATAAACTGTGTTGGTGATTTTGCTCACCTTGGAAATCACAGGTGCGTCTTGATTTCTAGTGTTTTATTGAAGCTTCTCTCGTTGTTCGTTTTGAATAATAGGACTCACAAATCACCGGTAACACGATTTAAAGAACCAACTCAATAAAATTCAACAGCTCACACGAGCAATTAATTTAATACCCCATCGAGGAATCGGTTCATAGAAAATCAATTTATTTGGCAGCCCCTTGACCGAACATTTTGCCCGTATTGCGTTTCTACATAACATTTGTACGTTACAGCTTTCCTCAAGAAGATGACAAGCCAGTAAAACCAGACAAAAACCAAAATTTAAATATATTTTTTTATATTTAGTAAGTTCCCTATTCAGAAGGCGAAAAAACGCACCTTCTGATACGTAGTACGAGTTTGGAATTTTCTTTACGTACGTTAGAATACTAATGGTATATTAACTGACCGCTTTTGCCTCCAAAGGATCATTCATGATTCCGGTCATAAGCACTAAGCAGACCTGTGGAAAAGTCCTACGATTTGCTTATTATTGAAAGATTATGGTACGATCTTTAACCAGCTAGAATAGCCACTGTAGCTGGGCGGTAGGTTTAGCGCAAACAACTGCCGAATATATTGTACTGGTGATTTTGTTGTGCATGCTTCTCCACTTCAATGGTTCGTGATGATTCCTGAAAACTATTCACCAACCCACTACAAATCACTAGTATTTCAATCAAATTTTATTTAATTATCAGTATCAAATTTATTGTCAATTTGCGACATTTACGATTTTTACCGTCCAAAGATCCAGGATATAATTGCGCTTTATTTCCAACAATGAACCTGTGAGTTTACAGCTAACAAAACACAATTGTTTCCTTAATAATAAATTAATCAATATAGTTGATAATTGTGAAAAAAATGCTCAGTTGTACGAAGAGATAACAAGCCAAAGCCAAGCCATGGTTAATATTCGTTAAAATACATCAACTTCTATTTAATTATGAATATTTCTCAGTTTCATTACCACATTATCATTAGATCATTACACACATTAACCACTTCCCCGGTACTCGTTTGATGTGTGACGTTTTCGTTTGTGCCGTATTAACCGCCGTTTTTTATTTTGTACATTTACAGCATTCCTCAAGAAGATGATGAAAATTTAAAGTAAAACCTACTTCCTAAAAAAACAAACGTATTGTAAACGATCCGTAAGTTGCGATTTGGCTCCTGAGAGCGGAGTGTGACAGCTTCAAATAACCCTAATATTTTATTTCATGCCACTTATTTCATGTCTCTATGTTTCTTATATTCTTCTTTCTTGTCTCTTTCACATTTATTTTCTCTCATTCGAGGCGCAACACAAGTACGGTATTCAGAGTCAGAACTCTCTTTGAGTAAAATTCATGTATGTAAGATATAAACGCGTGCGTGGGCATACCGTTTATGTTATATATTTTTTAGTTTCCAAATGGTATTCAAAATAGATCTAGTTTCGTCAACTACCATTTGAATGACACCTATTCCACAGTCAATACTATAATAGCAAACGGCCAAAATGCTTATTCGCTGGCTGGTGGGAGCCATTTTCTCGCCAAATGACCAGTGTAGGGGCTCGCTGTATGCGGCTTAGGCCCGACCATGTATTAAGGCGGGTTGCTTGTCACCCTTATGAATAAGTGATCGTCTAGGGAGGACCCTACCCACTTTAGATTATCTTTTATTACCTCTCAACAACTCTCCCTTGACATACTCGTATGTGCCTGTTATACTATTATTATTGAGGCACAATGAGGGTTTTTGATCCCAATCCATTAACATATTGTCGCTTAAGAGCAGCAATGTCCTGTCTCAAAAACCACCACTTATCATGAACAAAAAACTAATGTAACTCCGAGGTACTTATCGCAGGAAGGAAGGAATTCTTGTAGGAGTAGGAGGTCGAGAACTAGTATAAAGTAGCGAGAAAGGGAGCAGAGTGTGAGACGATGGGGAATGTGTTGGGGGAAACTGTTTGCCGAGTGAATCACCACTCATTCTGAGCCTAAGCATTTGCCATTTACTATAGTTGGTAATAGGTAAAAATAAATACCTGCAAGTGTGTTACGCTTCGAATTTAGCCCAGTCAGTCGAGCGAAAATAGTGTGTGTTGTCTAATAAGTACGTAAATGAGCATTCAAGTATTTACAATTATTTGTTCAGTTGGACAGTATTTGGTTTCAAAAGTTGTAGATGTTCACTTGGTCAGTTTGTGGTAATGTGTTGCTTACTTAGTGGGGATAGTGAATGACGATTCTTCAGCTTCGTTATTTGATAATAGTTTTCTGCAGCCTCACCCATCGTCAGTAAGAGATGTTAACTATTCTGACTGATGGGGTTTTGTTTTTTGGGGGGAAAATCTTGAGCTTTGTAAGGTAAGCAGTCTGCAGCAGTGTGGGGCTTCATCCACTAAAATCCCACAAACACTTATCCACTAAGCGATTACTTGTTCAGCATTACTAGGAGTAGGGTCGATCCTAGACGCTGTCAAGCCCCCGTCCTGGCTAGAGATCATATCCTCAATGTCGTTGTCTGGTGTGATTTCACCCGACTGATGTTGGGCAGGGTAGCTAAAAATAGTATAAAATGAAGAATTTCAAATCGGCAGAGGACTCCTGTCAATCACTCTCCCCTCAATGAATTCGCTCACTTCACTGACAATACCAGTAAATCACTACACTATCTTCAATTCCCTGTCTGGGCTTCTTTATTGTATCTATACCATTTCTACTCTCTATTTCTCTATCCTATCTTTTATTAAGGTCACTACGTGTATTTCATGTGTTTTAAAAGTTTCGCAAATGTGTAATCATCTCCTCTCTATCGCTTCCAATTTTGATATTTAAAAACTCATAACTGAAAATACCGACTTTTGATGAAGCAAAAAGGGGACAAAAGCTTGTAACTATCTTAATTTCTATCGAAATTGTACATTTCACCCTTGTTGCTTCGAAAACACATCAAAGGTACAAAATGGACAATTTGAAAATGAACTGTGTTAAAGGTCTCAGCGTTTAATCACTCAACAAAATAACCTGCTTACTGTGACTTTACGAATCTAACTGAATGAACTTGACCATTTTTAGTAGTATGCTGAGGGTGTGATACCTACGTGTTTACAAATGTTACTACGATTTCCCACACGGTCTTGTTAAAATGGTGGAAAAAAGATTGATTGTAAACATCTAGACATTTGCTCGTATAATAAAATCCAAAAAAGCCGGATTTTGTCACGCCTATACAAGGACTTCAGGGATCAATTCCACAACTAATTTGCAACAAAAAGAGTCGTTTCGACCATAAGTCATTAAAATGGCGATAACTTTCTTAATCCGTAAAATAAATTCAAATGTAATTAATTATACCGTCAAAAAGACGTTAAATTTCCCATCACCCTGACGCTCAATCAAAATTGTTCAAGTGGGTTTAATGCATATAAAACAAGAAGTGCAAATTTTGAGATTTTCCGAAAATTTGACGTTTTTCTATCGGTTTTCTGTCGTTTAGTAATTTTTCTTTCGGTGGGTCGTCCATGGGAAAAAACTTGCTTGAAATATCACCTTTTTAACGAAGTAATAAAAAAAATAAAAATAAATAAAATAAAAATCAGAGACTGAGCTTGAGGGGGGAAATGACGTTTTAATGCAAAAACCGCTTTTTCCCAGAAAATTGTCCCATTTTTTGCATTAAAACGTCATTTCCCCCCAGTCCCCTCAGTCGCTAATCTGTTTTGAGAACACCGTTAGAAAGGAGAGATTTCAAGCAAGTTTTTACCGTAAACGTCCAACCGAAAGAAGAATTACTAAAAGAGAGGCAACAGGTAGAAAAAAGTCAAAGTTAAGTCAGAAAATCTCAAATTGTGCACTTCGGTCTCGTTCATTAGATCGCCCAAAAGATTTTGATTGTGCATCAGGAAGATGAGAAATTGAACGCTCTTTCCAACGGTATAATTTTATTTTAATTTATTTGACGGACTAAGGATGTTATGGCCATTTTAAAGACTTAAAGTCAAAACCACGAAAAAACCTTAAAAGTGGAAATAATGGCATTTAGAGTGGCATAAATTTAAAGGATTTTTGTTGCCAATTAGTTGTAGAAGTGAATCCTGAAGTCCTTCGGATTTAAATTGAGTCACCTTGTATACCAGTATGTACTGAATTAGGTAGGTAAGGGTGTTTATAAAATTACTTGTACGTCATCCTCAGCATATTACAGCTATTTATATGTACTTACTTGTACCGACTTAAGAATACCAACTGTGGACAATCGAACAGTACTCGTTTAGAATTTTGTTAACTATGGTACGTCACTAACGGTCAGTATTCACCACCTAGAAGAAGGACGTACGCGAACAATTTTTGACAAGCAGTAGGTTGTGTGAGGTGTCCTTGTTTCGACAGTCTTAAAAACCAGTTGAACTCAGACTCCCTACTCGATGTGATGAGAATCTTCACGATTAAGATCACCATGATCGAATTCGTTTCATATGCACCATTTGCGGGGTTTATAATCTGAAATTGGATAAAGTCAATAGAATGGAGCGTTTTTATATCATTTAGTAATCAGATCGATCTAAAGGGCAACAAGAAGTGATGTGAGACTTGATCGTGTTCACTACACCCAGTGAGACCCAAGCACCAAAATACCTGTGTACTGGGATCATTGCCTTATTTGTCGACTTGGGAAAAATTTTTTCTTGTCACAAAATGCAAATAATTAGGTAGTTCGTGTCCAAGTTTCATAACCAAAATGTTAGTGTTAAGGGTTTCCCGCCACTCATTTCTCTCTAACTGACTTGCTTTATTTTTTCAGCATTTCTGGCTCGAATCGCAATGAGGGCTGTACCTGACTCCATAATTCCCTGAGCAAATACACCAGCTCTGACAATCGCATTAATAACCTCTCACAGCAACTGGATTTAGGTCAAGTTATATTGGATCAAACAGACAATCATAAATAAGAAAATCCACCGTCGACCACCATGAACAGCGAAGTCAATACATTATAATATTTATGCGCTTTCTATGTTCTTAATATTCCATCATGAAAATAAACTCTACAGTTTGATTTTTTACATTTTTGTTCGACTTTCTTTATGATCCTTGACTGTTAGATGAATAAAGGAACGCGGTAGCGTTTCGCTCCTACAAGCAAACAAGTTGAGAAAAACGAATATTACCGAGTGTATGTTTACTGGACGTCACAAAACTTGTTTTTCAGGTATCCATATCTCGGCTCCTTTTTAACCGATTAATTTGAAATTTGGTGTGGGTCTTCTTGATGTAAATAATAGAAAGCCCTAGAAGTTTCAAATTGCTAGGTCTAAAGGGAGCTGAGTTATAAAACTTCAAAAACCCTGTTTTACGCCCGTATCTTGTTCTTCTCCTTCTCCTAATACAGCCTCTCAGACTTCACCGATTGACTCGAAATTTTGCACAGAGCTTCTTATCAGCTTCAGACAGAGCCTTTTAAAAGATTTAACCCCCCCCCCCAATGTAGACACAAAAAAAAACAGAAATTTCAGGCTAATTGTGGCCACTTTGACGAGTCTACAGCCTGGGTAACAGGACCAAGCTACTTGAAATTTTGCTCAGACCTTACTTATCACTTACATACTGTAAGTATCTCTGATTCTCAGTATTCCAACCTATTGCTTCAACATTCATATTTACCGTCTTTATTCATATTCACATCTTATTCAATAGTTGGGACTCTGACGATCCTACCTACCCGCTATGAACCCTCCACTCTAAACAGCTCCCACAACTTCCCCAAGGTAATTCTCACTATGGAACAACCACATAGTCATTAGTAAGTAAGTAATATAAGAAATAAGTAATAGATATTAATAAGGTGTGCAAGCAAGCCATTTTTCTACACCAATATTCATTCCACCTGTGTATTCCTTACTTATAACATGATCCAGTGGCCTTTGAAAGATTTAACGTATTATATGGTAATGTATGGTGGTTTAACGTATTATATGGTATTGTATGGTAATGTTGCTGTGTTCTCGTTGATACTCGTGTTGTGTAAAGACTCACTAGTTTAGTTTACTTGACCCAAAATACCGTTATTTTGTAATTTTAATTGTGGTACTGAAGCTGATTTCTCAAAAATCAATTATTTAGAGTTGAAAAAAACTCGGTCCAAAAGTTTTAAAACTCAAATTTCCGAAGAGTTTTCATACCAAAATCCATTCTAGACCCTCTTGAATTCACTGCCAAAGGACACCAAAAATCATATGCATATAAAACATAAATAATGTTATATATTTATGTATGTGTCATTCCAGACGATAACTCTATAAAATTGAGGTAAAAGTTCAAATTTGCACAAAAAATCGATCCCGGCAATCGAAAGGCTAAGTTTGTAGATGGGCAGAATTGGGCCACTCAAGGGGGGTTTTGGGAAGTTTTAAGGGGAGAGTTATTAGCTTTGAAGATGAAGATCCGTGGTTGTTATTTGAGATGTTCTTCACGGTTCATCTGCTCTAATTAGATTAATCTGAGAACGGAATGAGATATCGCAATTCTGATTTCGCCATCGCACTCAAGGTTGAAAAATCCATAAACTGAGGTGTTACACGTCAAAAAAGGAGACAAAATGTCTTATAAAACCAGTGTGAAATATAGACATTAACAAAAAAACCAGTTATTTCTTCGAAAATTCGCTCTTACAGCCATGCATCATGACTGGATTTGTTCAATATTTGGTACAATTCTTGTTTCAGGTTTGTGTTTGCCTTTTGAACTTTAAATTATAGGTTTGGTTTGCGGGAAGGGGGGTGGGTAGTGGTGGCTTTATCTGGGGCCACAATAGAAGTCCCCTTTAACAATTTCTTGAGTCGACCAGCTGTTGTATGGAGATATCGTCGAAATGTACGTTACTCCAAAGATGA
This sequence comes from Stenodema calcarata, assembly GCA_963920205.1. Classification (NCBI taxonomy): domain Eukaryota; kingdom Metazoa; phylum Arthropoda; class Insecta; order Hemiptera; family Miridae; genus Stenodema; species Stenodema calcarata. Next base: position 17,540,674 of record OY986056.1, on the reverse strand, counting down.
TGCCTTTTATCAGTTGGCGCAGAGGTGGATTCCCCTCTTCATCAACGGGCGACACGCGCCCCGTAACGGTCGCCCTGCAGCTGCCAGAGGGTGCCTTCCACGGTACAACACGTCTCGGTAGAGTCAATAACAACCTCTTGAAGCCTCAACACGTCCGATTCAATTACGGAAATGTGTCCGGTATCCCGATCTTTAACGGATGACGTTCGGTATTTGACAAGTAAGTGACAATTTAGGTGTCAAAACTCCGCCAAATAACGATTCGTGTAACCGTTGGGTGTCATCTACCGTGGTAAGCGTGGCAGCCGTCAGTCCTCAACGGAAGAACACTTCCCCCTGAACTCCCCACCCCTACAGAAGCCAAGTCGGTTCTGTCTACCTTTTAAACCGCCAACAGTTCGGCTTTTTAACTTGGACGGTACGTTACGAACGTGATATTGGAGCAGTATCTACCGCAAGGCCGCCTCCAGTATAAACATCGTCAACATCGTCAACATCACGATCTCTTACAAAGTCAAGTGCCGCGCACTCTCTTTGTATTTACTGCTGTTCACACACAACTACACCCACTTCGTAAAACCGATCAAAATGTCATAAAACGTGCAATATGACGGGTGTTTTTATTCAAACCGCATTAAACTAGATTAATTCCATCAATAAACCAAGTGCAATAGATTCTACAAAGAATTTTGGTAACGTTGACAATCGTTGAAAAAAAGTAGTTAGGTGAAGATTTGATTTAATATTATTGAATTTGATTGCAGAGAGGGCCGAATTAAGACTGCTGTGTGTTTGCATATTGATGAGTTGGTGTGTGTGTTTAATTTGAAAATATACAGGAAGTTTGTTGTTGGCTGTGAAACCAAATTTTGGTCGGTATTTGAGTGAGGGAAGTTTTGGAAGGTTCGTCGTTATATTGATTGTTTGGGGTTTTTATTGATGAATGATGACTTCGAAACGGTGTTACAACAACGACGCTTTCATGACGAGGCAGGAGGGTTACGACGTGAGGGATTCACTCAACAACCGGTTGGAACTCGGAGCTTATCACGCTTACAATGAGACGTTCGTCGATGACAACGGCTGCGAAATGTACGTCGACGACGTCGAGTACGTCGATATTCGCGACGACGCCCGAGCGCCGCTCCGTTACGTTCGGCAGGAACCGAAATGTCGTCGGTCGATCGCCGCTATGCCGATGCGACCGCCCAAAGGGGTTTCCGTTGGGTTTCACCGAGAGCGGTACGGATCGCTGCACGAGTCGCCGAGAGTCCGTTACGAGTCCGTCGGTTTCGACGATGCTCCGAGGTCGTTGCCGGTGAAGACGTCGACGTCGACGACGCCCCGCGTGCCGAACTTTCGGCACCAACACGACAACCGTGACGCAGTACGGAAACACTACGATGAAATTGAGGTAGGTGGCGAATTTTCGAAGAAAAGGAAGCTATTGTTCTTAGTCTAAAATGTTCAAAACTCGAATTTCCGAAACATTTTTATACCAAAATCCGTTCCAAATCCAAAAATCATACTTATTTATATAATATACCAATATTCAATATATATTTATATACATCATTCCAGACGATAACTCTCGATAGAATTAGGATAAAATTTTCAAATTTGCCCAAAAAATCTGCCTTGGTAGAATCGGGCCACTGTAAGGAAAATTACCCATAAATTCAAAAAATGGAACAGATTTGTTACCTAACGATGAACGAGATGGTGAAGTCAGAATTGCGATATCATATTCTGTTCTTAAACCGGAGCACTTTGAAGCTGAAGAAACGCGGTTGTTATTTGCGATGTTATTCACGGTTCAACTGCTCTAATTTGATAACAGAACGAGGTATCGAAATTCTGACTTCACCATCGTGTTCAGCGTTGAAAAACTGAGGTGTTACTCGAAAACCGTGGAAATTAAAATTTGTTATAAAATCAGTAGGTATGCATAGATTTTACATAAAACCAATTTTCGTCGAAAATTCGCTTTTATAGCCATGCTGCATGACTGGAATTTTTTTTTAGAATTTAAACCACCAGAATGAACGGGATGTACATCCGTGCTTGCAAAAATTCCGGTCATTATTAATTTTAGCGAATTTTTGGAGAAATGGAAGCTATTGTTCTCGGTCCAACATTTTTAAAACTTGAATTTTGACATGGACAGGTCTTATGGCTCGATAGATAAAAAGTTCAAATTGCACAAAAAATCAATCTTGTCAATCGAAAGACTAAGTTCGTAGGTGGGCAGAATCGTGCCACTCTAAGGGTGGTTTCTAAGTTTCAAGGGGGAAAATTACCCATAAATTCCAAAAATGGAACAGATTTTTTAACGATTAACGAGATGGTGAAGGTAGAATTGCGATATCATGTTACGCAAAATATTATTAATAACGCTAAATTTGATATTATTAACGCGATAAATTATCCGCGAATTCCCAAAATGAAACAGTCTGACAAAAGTCACCTCATTTTAAAGGTTGGTTTACGCTAAACATGATGGTGAAATCTGCATTGCGATGTCTTATTCCGTTCTCAAACTGGAGTTGAAGATGAAGAAACGTGGTCCTTCATAGTTGATCTTCTCTAATCTGATAACGGAATATGATATCGCATTTCTGAATTCACCATCGAGCTCAGCGTTGAGAGGTGGCAAAAAATGGAAACAAATTTTGTAGTAAAACCAGTAAAATAGAGACATAAAACCAGTAATTTCTTCGAAACTTTGCTCTTATAGCCATGCTGCATGTCTGTGGGTTTTTAGTTTTATACTGTTCAGAAGTTAATATTTTACCAATTCTATCAGAAAGTTTCCCATAATACGTAGTGAGGCAATATTTGACAGATTTACCACCCAAAAATTTACCCCCTCCGATTTGGACGAGAAATGTTTTTAAGTTGCCCTACTATAGAGACTGTCACATATCAAATACCGAGGCTCGTTTAGGAGCTAGAGCACTCTAAAGATAAGTCAAAATACGGAACTTTATTCCTTGACTTTTGATAGATTTCCTATGTCAACAGTTGCCGCCTGACACAAAAATAAATGACTGGAATTATTATTATTATACACATTCTTCAAGACAGGATTCCACTATTACATCCACCATTACCAAAAGTACAGGCTCAGTAAAAAGAACCATCCGGGGCCGTTATTTTCACGACGAGATACGTCGATTCTGGCAGGTGCAAACGATTCCTCATCAAAAGTTACCGCTAGGGAGCAATTTTCATCAAAATCGGAGCTATTTTGGTATGCCTTTTTGAAATGTTTAGAAATGGGTCATTTTACACCACTTCAAAATTTCAAAAATATATAGCTCCCAAAATAACTTTTTTGAGACCTAGGCGTTGGTATGTGAAAGTCTCTATAGTAGGGCAACTTGAAAAAAATTTCTCGTCCAAATCGGAGGGGGTCGATTTTTGGGTGGTAAATTTATGAAATATTGCCTCTAGTGCTAATCTTAAATGTTTCTCCAGTCGCAGGTGTCCTAACTAAATTTGAAATTCCTTCCCTACTCTTTTGGTTGCGGCGTGACTTTATTATTTTTATTGTTCTACGAATTGATCACAAGAAGTTTGTTTACGCCATCGAGTGGAACCGTGAGAACGGGGCGCTGCTAATTTCGAACAACACGTGTGTGACATCATTGTAACGCACACGTGAAAGGAAGTAATTTTGATCGGTGGAATGTTCAAAAAAGTTGACTTGGAAGGTAAAAGAGTGTAGTTTGAAGGTCTGAGGTCATGGAGAACTCATTGTGACGAAGGGTTGGCGCTGGCACCAACAGGTGCGTCCTGTCTCTCCATCGAAAACCGCCTTCCGAGTCTAATGACTCCCCGTGAGCTCCAACAAAGTGACGGGTTCACACGCCCTTCCTTTAGTATGACGACCTTTTTTCTTTTTTTTTTTTTTTTTTTTTAAGGTTGACGATCAAATATGTACAAATTACCATATTGAATTATAGACAATTGTGACGCTTTGTTGACTTTATCTCGAGAAGTACCTAATGTAGAAGTACCAGGTAGGAGAGTAAAAGCACTGAAGTAAAATCCCCAGTCATGCAGCATGACTATAAGAGCGAATTTTCGAAGAAATAAACAGAATAGTCAAAGGGAAGGGGTTCAAAAATGATTTTGAAAGTTTAGTTGAAAGTTTGAACAGCGTCTTTTTTCTACTTCCCGATGAGCTAGAGTCTTGAAAGTTTAAGCATGCGTCGAAGATGACAATGCAATATTCATTCGGTTTCTTGTCTGTAAAATTACCTATTTGTTTAAACAAATTAAATTTGGATGATGAGCTAGAGTTTCCTTCTACCACTTTGTGAATTAGACAGAAAAGTGATCTGCTCCAAGAAGATAATAAACCGTTGTGTCAAGCATTTTTGCACAATATCTACAAAATATTGTGCAGACGTTTTGCCAGTGTGGGAGGTCCTTACGAAATTACAATAGAATCTCGATTAACCGGGGCTCATTAAACGGAGGGCTGATTAACCGTGGGTTGATCCGGTCGAATATATTTTTTTTAATAAGACGGGAGTTTTTCGGTTGGTATTATCTTTTGGTTATAGTTACGTAATGTACTTTTAACTCTTGATTATGACAAATTAGTTATGATATAAACTTTCTTCGCCCACCCTGTACCTGTTTCGAAATCTCCCCTTGTCGCCATGAAGATGTGTAGTGATAAAATCGACATTTTTATTTTATTTATTTATTTGCACCAAGTAATAATATGTACACAAAGTGAATACACAATCTACTTATAAGCAATATTCATTTAACTTTTAAATTTTGGAGGGTTAATGGGGACCTAGAGTTCCTACTTTACTTAGTTCTCATTGGCTCTTATAATACACTGGAGACCAAAACAACCGGCGCAGTTGAATTTTTGTCGAAGAGTCAAGTTTAAATCGATAACAGTTGGGTTTGAGTCAATAGTAAGTTCAATAACAAGGTTAACAGAGATTACTTGCCGAGGTCCATCCCTGTTTTTCCTTAACTATCCAGTTTTTTCCTGTAATGCTCTCATGAATTCACGATAGAAGCCTACAGGAAACCGTGAAACTGGTAGCTACACCAGAAGGCCGGCATCAGGGCGTCCAGGGGCGACGGATCCTGCTGCAAACCCAACCAGCTCAGTCCAAGCAGCGTGATCTCTAGCAAATTGAAGACGCAAATTGAATTGCGTTCGGTGTGCTGGGGTGAGTAGAGGACCTAAAGCACGGACTCTGGAGTGAAGATTAACATCAGCAGGCTTCTGTAGGCTTCTATCGTGAATTCAAGAGAGCATTACAGGAAAAAACTGGATAGTTAAGGAAAAACAGGGATGGACCTCTGCACGTAATCTCTCTTAACCTTGTTATTGACCTTACTATTGACTCAAACCCAACTGTTATCGATTTAAACTTGATTCTTCGACAACAATTCAACTGCGCCGGTTTTTTTGGTCTCCAGTGTAGTAGTCACACCAACTGGATCAGCTCGTGTGGTTTGGTCCTCTTGAGTCGTCTGAGTAGATCATCCGTGTCAAGGAGTTTAGTTGGACTACCTCCTCGTTGATGTGATCTTGAAGCCTCACAATGTGTTTGATGGCTTGCTTCCGAATTTGTCTTTTGGGTCAATTTGTAGTTCGATGTGAAGTCTGTCGTTGCGGAAGTATCTGTATGCGTCTACGCAGGTACGCAACACATTATTCTGAAAGCGTTGAATAATGTCGCGATTTGACTGAGCGGTGCATCCCCACAGTTGCGCACCATAAGTTCAAACAGGTTTCAGGACTTGGTTGTACTTACAGGATGAGTTTGTTGTGGATGAACATTTTTGAATGCGTTCCCAACAACCAGTACATCTTTCGAAATGTTAAAGTGAGTTCTGCCTTCTTTTTTTGACGTGTGACTCCCACCTCAGTTTTGTGTCGAGCGTCATACCAAGGTATTTAGCCTCATTGGCGTACGGGATAATTTTGTTATTAAGGTACACCGGTTCATATTTGATTTGTTAGTAAAGTCAAAATGAACTGATTTAGCCTCATTCACACGGATTCTCCATTTGGTTGTCCATTCTTGAATTCGGGAGATGGATCGATTTAGTTTTGAAATTGTTTCAATGTTTGAGTCGCCAGTTGCAAGGATAGCTGAAAATCGACATGATTCACAAATTTCTTTGTCAGCTGGCACCTTTATTTTCAATGTTTGGAAACAGTTCACCTCATAGTTTTTATGTAAGTATTTCTTTTAACACACCCCCACTGCTGTGCTACGTCTGTAATGATTAAATGTCCCTCTCCGCTCTATTGTCGAATTCACAATTATTGTTTGCTTTCACATTCCAGGTGGCCAACGAAGAATACGTGGACTACCCGGAGGAGAGAATGGGATACGGCCTCCCGATCCGAGAATCTCCATTGGGAAGCTCGAACAGACTTAATCCTGAACTGAGATCCCTCGTGACGCCGGTCAACCTCGTCAATCCGCTCATCACTCCCGTCACGACGCCCAAGAAAAACGTTCAAACGACGCCGCTGCAGAGGACGCCGACTTTTACGACGCCTACGAAAATATCCAAAAGAGACAGCATCATTCTGGCTCCAATGATTGCCAATATTGAACGCCAAATGTCTGTCCAGTCTTCCCTCCATCGGTAAGAACTCCCTGCGATGTTTCCACAATTATTGTATACTTACACCTGGACACTATTCCACAGTACCTATGAAATATGGTGTAAGACAAAAGTTACTAATGCAAGTTGTTGAAATGAATAATTTGCCAGATCTAATGGGTGGAGCTTTTTTGGACCAGTCAAAGATTCACTTTGTTTCAACGCTTTTTGAATCTAGTTGAAATTTACCCACTGAAATCGGCCTTGAAAACTAGCATGACACATTGAGTATAACTAGTTACTTTATTACCCTAATTACCTAGGTACCATTGCCCCCCCCCCCCCCCAACCAAATATTATGTATATTCGCCACTGGTTTTTTTAAACAATATTACAAGATTGTGGACACGGGTAGTTGAGATTTACCATCAAGATGCAGCTTTCCTGTATTATAAATGCAAAAGGTCAAAAGGGATTCTGGAGCCCCGTCAGCAATCGAGCTCAATCAAATCAGTTCGTTCATTAGACAACAGAACTAGAAAAAAAAACAATAGATACAAATAAGTAACAACATGAAACTAATTTAAGAGCAAACATTGTTCATCATTTGAACTTGTACAATTTTGATAATTTGTACCTAATTTAATTACCGCTGGTTCAGTGCAACAGGTGCTTTCGAACAGAATAGATCGTTGAATGTGAAACATCGTGAAACAAAATAATTCCACCAGATCCTGATTCCATTGATGAAGTGTACAATACGTACGAAAGCAGGGAGCGAGCGTGATAAGCCGGTTGTACAATTATTTAATCATTTTATAACCTGCTTGTTGCTCCCTAATATTGAAGCCTTCATCAAGGGAATCAGGCACTTTTGGAGTTATTGTGGTTGTTATAAATGTCTTCATGCCTTTACATTACACCAAAAATTAACATTTCCTTCTGAATATTTGAAAATAGTTTAGTCAGCAGGGAATCTGCAAATTCGTTCCCAAGAAAAAGGCATGTAGCGTTATGTAGGTGCTCTATTTTCAGCAAAGCCCACAATTTATTAAACCAGTGATTCAGTTGCCCGATCGGTCAAACATAAAAATTAAACTTATGATTCAGGTCTTTCTCCATTTATGAGCGTTATGCATTTTGTGCTGTTCAATTTTCAACTCTTGTATTGGTTTGTAGATCGAAATCAACCATCATATCATCCCCGAAAAAGCCAATTTTACGAACGCCTGAGCGGACGGTGGCTGTGTCTCCCAGACAAGTTGTCAACGAGAACCAGCAACTGAGCAGACAGAGCGCTACTCTGGGGAGGAGTATGCCCAGCCTCAAGTACTACTCTCCGGCGAAACTTCAGTCTTTTAGTCATTTTTTCGATCACGAGTTTCTGGATTCCTCTCCGAACAGGACGCCAAAGAAGCCAAACACTGCTGTAAGTATCTGTTATTCGAACCAACCACTGCTGTAAGTATCTGTTATATGAATCAACTCTCTCGAAGAACGTGAAATCCAAATATCGTATGGATGTCAGGTTTCCGTTCGCCGGAGGACCTGAGCTTGCCTGGCAAGCTATAACAATCGTTATTTATTTAAAATTTGTTTATTTATATGACGATTGGAGCCCGGGGTCCTCTGGGACAAGTAAGGGCCACGTCGAAACTAGACGAGCCTAGAGCACTCTTGTTTGTTGCTCTAGAAAAGAAAGGTCGTACGTCTGCTACTAGCTACAAGCTCGTCCACTGAAGATCAGGCCAAGATGGTCTGCTCGGCGGTCTTTGGTACACAACCCTGATTTCTGGGTGTGCGGACGGTTTTGTTGTCTTGGAGAGGGGGTCGCTAATCTCCAATCCGAATCATATTCTCATCAGCTCATATTCTACTAAATAATAATAGTCTTTCGACAACTGTCACAAACTCCAAAGCCCTCTGATGTAAACAACAATATGGCGGGACATCATGGACACCACTGTGCGTTTGTACGACAAATATGGCAAATTATTAAACCCAGAACTGCACAGAGCAGCTGTAATTACTGCTGCTGGCTGTCGATCAATCAGATTGCAGATAGCACTCCTTCCAAATGCTCAATGTGAACGAAACTTAGTTGTATGTGAATACCAAATTTACATACGTAGATACTATGACTTAGTCGTATTACTTATTGACTTACAGAATCATAAGTTCGTACTTTCTTGTTTGTATCATCACATGTGTTCATGCCGTTGATATTCTATCCTTTGCATAAAAGCTAGGAATAGGAGAACCAGTACAGTACATAAGATGACATATTTTCGAGCCCTTATTGTGAGGAATATCTGGTCGTCAAATTCTGGAAATCGAAGTCTATTCAGATTTGTACAACAAGTGAATTGTGATCTAAGGCCTCCATGTCTCTCTGAAAGAGTAATAATCTACTGTAGTTACTTCTTCAATAATTTGTTGTATGTTTATAATACAGATCATCACACCAAACATCAGAAGCAGCATAGCTCCTCTCCTGACTCCTCCCAGGGAACAACATTCACCGCCAGTTCTCAAATCGCCGTCGAATTATTCCAAGGGCAGTTGGGCGACTTTGCCGACAATTCACCTCCCGACTGAGCTGCTCTGCTGCGTTGGATTCATCCTTCTGTCAGCGGGGGCTGCGGCTTGTATCTTGTGTTTCTACATTCTAGCTATTGTAAGTTCTATAATCTAGCCTCAAATATGTTCATATTGACAACAAAAACTTTTTAAATTACGGCCCTCCACCGTATGCTCTTCAATCGTGGATGCTTCCTGGAAGCTGCTCTTATCTCGTTCATGACTCAATATTCGTTATGATTCATACCGTAAAACATATAAGTCCACAAACCACCATCTAAATAAGGAATCATTGGTTTCCTCTCAGAAATTATGCCTTATTTCCTTCTTTTCTTCTTCTTGATCTTCTTATCAGCAAGATTGGGATATTTTCCAAAACTGTGGAAACATGCGTCCATATGTATGATCCTAAAAACCAACCAACCGCCTAACGTAGCCAGCACATACCGACTATTTAGTCTGTGAAGTACCTCGGAGTTACATTGGACAGCAGTCGCCTTACATATCATGACCATGTTTTCGAATTTATGAAAAAATTAAAAAGCCGTGTATCCCAACTCAGACCCTTCCTTGAAAGACCTTATTTGTCTACAATACTCTCATCCGCCCCATTTGGACGTATAATATTGGCGTATGGGGTACATGTTTCAAGAGGATCGAACAGCAGCAAAACTCCAAACTACAAAGGAGAATTGTTCACACTCCTCCATTTGTGATTTCAAAATTGAAACGCCCTCGGAAATCCTACTGAACCAAAGATTTCAAAGATTTCTTCAAAATAACCACGACCATCATAAAGCATTGGCAGCTGCAGGATTCAATCCACCAGAAATCTGAAGATTATCGAGGCCGCAACACATCAGGGACATTGTAAACCAGTGACACCATATTGAGTCACATTAGCATAGCGTATAAATGACATTGATTGCTACATCTCCATGTTTAGATGTAGGATTGGATTAAATTGTGAGAATTGCCACATGTATGAATTATCCAATGAGGAACTTTATGGAAACGGTCTCAAACAATCAAACCAACGAAAAAATGTGCTAATCTAGAGAAAAGGTAGTGGAATTCAGGGTCAACCTTCGTTCTCAACGAGAAAGTGACGTCACAGCCCCAACAGATAAGTTACCTTTTAAATTCGAATTATTCACCCTATCAGAATCTAATCAGTACCTAATACCCACTCCACATGTCAGAGAGACAATAATCCGACAATTCATTTGGAATCCAAGTACTTAACGTTTTCCTGTCGGTTTTCCTGCACAAAGATACGATGATTTGTCTTAATTTCTTGAAAGTACGAGTAGGTACGATTGGATTACGGGATGTACGATCCACAAATATATCTTTTGTTTATCGCAGAAGTTTGACAGTTGCTACTTTATGATGAATTATTAATCAAAATATTAAAAACTAATTCGATAGGTTGGGATCACCTATTGAGCTCCTGCATCGCGCGTTTCTATTTTCACACATAACTCGTACTTATGATTTCTCCGAGAACATTGTACATTTTGAGTCGAAGGAGTCGACCGAACCCCGGGTCTTTAAGCTGCCTTACAGGGCAGCGCTACTCACAATAAGCGCAGGTTTCAATGCAGCGGATGGGAACCTGTCCAATTCTACAGTCCCTTTACAATCTATCTTGTACACATTTTCAACATGTAAATTTGTTTCCCTTATTGCTCAAGCATGTGATGGTTGCCGAATTTTTTAAAGAATGACTTGGGATATGGTGGATCTGCTGAATCCGACTCGTTATTCCTCCTGGGCGATAACGTTATACCCTGATGGGGCCCCTCAAGGACTCAAACTAAGCTGTATGGACGGCCAGTTTACCAAACTCCATAATATGGAGTTATATAATTATATAATTATATTATAAATGGTTTTTTTGGCCTCTCGAATTTAAGAACCTCCCCATAAATAACATTGCACTAGATTTTGGTCTTAGTAATACAGCTCAGTAGACACGCCCAAGATTACTTGTCTAGTTGGAAAAATGAAGAACGTACCTACTACTTATAATAATACCATACATGCAATACTGTAATTTTACAGGAGCCCGATTCAGGTAATATACATGTACGTTTCACAAACAAGTAATAATTTAATAATTTGATAATTAAACATCAGTGCATCATATTCTCGAACTTGACAATGTATCAACAAATCATGTTTAGCAGGTACACAGAAATTATAATTATCTGTCATAACGTTTCAGACTGGACGTCGCTACTTCCTCAACTTCGGAGCCGTTGGCGGTTTCCTCTCACTTCTCATCGGTATGTTCAGTTTTAGGACTAACAAATGGAAGTGGCTTCCACATCGTAACTACATGACAGGTGAGGATTTCGTAAGAGTTACACAACAGATAGGCGTACTATGATATTCTATGGTGTAGTTTACTTTGACTATGAGCTACATGTATTTGACAAGTGATTGAAATTGTAATAGAAGTTGAACGAAACCGAACGAATAATACTTTAAATATTATAAAATTAGGCAAACTGTTGGGAAGACAAAGATCCACGTTCATCCCAAGAGTAAACTGTAAAAACTCCTTCTTCCTGTTCCTCAACCGAGTTTTAACAACAAGTCATGACAACCTCTTATAAGAATCTTTATTCCACTTGATGCCAATACCTTACAGTACTTATTGTCAGTCCAGAAGCCCATCAAGAAATGGATCAATGACGGGAAGAAAAAAGTTCGGGCATCGCACTCCGTAGGTGCCTAGTGAATATGACTTACTCTTATAATAAGAACCAACGTGACCAAGAAAGCAAATTTAATAATCATGAATTTCAAATTTGGGCAGTAAAACATTCCAAATTAATTTCAATGGTAGTGATATGCAGAAGGCATTGAGACTACCTTTCTATTCTGCCTGTCGTTTCTTGAAGTGGATCCAATATTTTGAATTTTTTGATTCTTACTAGTGTGCTTATGTTTCATGTTTAAAACAAGATAAACAGGTTGTTTCTTGGTTTCATTCAGATAGATGTTGTAATGAGCAATCTTCATATTGAACCTTCATATCAACCTTATTCATGTTTATTTTTCCAGGTTACGTTCTGTTGGGAGTATTCAGTTTAATGAACGCCGTCTGCCTCGGTGGAATAGTCTACGCCACGGATTCGCAGAGTTTCGCTCTTTTCGACACCCTCGGTGGCGCAGTCTGCGGCATTTCCACCCTCGTCATCGTCGGTGCGCTCATCGGCCTTGTGACGTCACATTGCTGTCACCGACCACCTCCTGACAACAGGGTCTCGCACAGCGTGTCCGGATTCATTGTTTGAACATTATTTCATTTTGACTTAGAATTTTACATCAAACTTTATGAACTGTTACTAATAGGTCATAAAGTTTGTTGTAAATTATTCTAAGCTCGGTCTGAGTGGCTAATAGACTATTAGTTATGACATATGATTAGATGACTTCCTCTCTCATGGACCAACTAGAACTTTGCCCGAACGATTTTACAGTAACTATCTAAATAATCTACACATATGACCGTACAAATTAATATTATAGCTCACTGATATCCTGGGGTCTGTTTCACAAAACAACAAGTTACAATTTAACACAGTGTTAATTGTAAATATTTTGCCTGTAACTTGCTCAACATTCCATGAAGACTTGTTAACATTCACTTTACGAGTTTACAATAGGGTGTGCGCACATTTGTTTTCAAAATTTATTTATTTTTTCGAAAGAAGATGCTTCAAAAAGGGCAAGAATTGACCTCATGCGCCAAAATGACCTTCTCCCGAATTTATAGAAAATAAACGAAAGAGGCAGTTTATAATTTCGCGGATAAATGAGGATTGATGACGCACACCCTATTGTAGGTACTCAATTTCATTGATAATTGTACGAAAGAATTGTACATGTTGTTGAATAAAACTAGTCCCAATTTTACATAGAAATAATGGAGGTGATAACAATTTCCGAGAAACCATATTGCAATATTTGAACAGACAGTTAATAAAACAATTTTGAGTAAGGTGAGACTGAGGGCTTTTTGATGAAGTGGATTCTGACCTCCTGTAAGCAATCATAATCACCTTGTAAACTCTCAAAAGAGACAGCAGTGAATTGGTTCCTGAGGCACATTTTAAAATATAATTTTGGTGAAACACTTGCAAAAGACTGTAAATAATTTTGTAAATATGATCAATTTAGATTACGGTGTAGATCTTATAGTTACTATTAGCTAAGTATGTCTCTACTCTATTTCAAATGAGTATTCGACTTTTCGTATTTACTATTGGTATCTGTGTTAGTGGTAACATAGAAATTACTGATGTTTATCTGAGGAAGAGATGTGATAATCATGTGATTTTAATCAGTAAGTACGTACATACGTAATGCATTTTATTTTCAAATAAAAATAAAGTAAGTTTACTCACCATTGGCCATGAAGAAGGTTTCATTCTTGTTTTTGTACATTTCACGAATTTTGTATTATAAATAGAGTATATCAACGTTCGTAACTCAAGTGTTATGCTGTATACAAAAGGCACCAAAGGATCTCTATATGTAAATATATCACATTTTATTTTATGATTATGTAGCTTTTCTCATTCCATTAGTACCTACTTCATCAAGCCATAAAGTTCGACGATTTTCGTTGTAACTGTTCCATTGATGTTATCAAACGGGATCTATACAAAAGTTCACACTCGTGTAAATCCGTGAATAGTGATTGGTAGTATGAATAAATTTCGGAAATCACTGAATTACAGTACTGAGATGAAACGGTGTCATTTTTCAGAGTAAATATTAGGAACAATATGTCGCATTACGACTATGAAACACACTATTTAAACAACAAAAATTTCAGTATAATATATACGTATTGACATGACCTGTTAAGCGTTCAATCGTTCATTGGATAAACCGTTTAGTTACGTCAAAATACACCCCATCATGAAACATCACGAAGCTATCATATTAGGACCAAATAACCAAACTGAATTTACTTCATAAAGTGAAGTTATGAGTCGATGAATGTATGAAATTGAGTGTAACTACCAAACAATAATGTCTCTTTTCATGACAAATTGGTTTGATTTAACATCGATACATAAAATACATGGGAAACTATATAGAATCTATATACATGGAGTAGATATTCAATTGTACACTATCGCATATAGTCGCTTAAGAACAGTAATGGCCTAGGTATCTAAAAAACCAGCATAAATTCATTGTTAATTAAATTTATTATCTTTCAGGGATGGCCAACAAAATTGAGTTCCATATGCCCTCATTCATGAATCGCACTAAAGTAGTTAATATACAAAAATCGTAGAGTTAGGCCTTAATAATGTTAGATTGCGTGGTGAGATAGGCCATTATTGAATTATTATGGCCTATCTCTTGAGAAAAATATGATGCTATTATGGCCCATCTCAACTACCCATTGGAAAAACACGAATGAAATGAATTAAAACGGACAATTTTCATTATTTTAATGGTCCCTATAGGTAGAACTAAATTCGTAGGTAACTCCAACAGTACTGATTAATGTGTTTGCAACACAGCAACATTAAGGAATTTAGTGAAAAGCTGGGGAGTGGTAAGATTGGCCATAATAAGTTAAAAAAAAAAAAATAAAACTTGATAGGCTGTTATAAAAAACAGATAATTTGAACGTTTTGTAGCAACGACAGACAAATTTCAGGTATAGCAACGCAAACACAGAATCGAGTACACTTTTAGCTCAATACCCACTTGTTGAGATATTGTTCTTAAGGGACGAGTTATGTTGTATCCTATGACATAATAGGAATATTTCTCTAGAGGTTATGGACCTTTAAATGTCCAGAGTGCGTATTGTAGGTAACCAATATTGTTAGCCTCTTTAGCTGAAAAAAGTAACAAATCTTTCTTTTCTAAAATGAAATACACATTGTGGACATGTATAAGTGATAAATCATATTTTACCTGGATTTGTAAGAGGAAACCCTTTCAACTTTAATTTATTTTGGCAACTACTCATTGGTATTTCAGAATGGCGCCGGCCGGTGCGGTGCCAAGGCGTGCTACGAGTAAAACCCCACTGATTATGGGCGCTAAGACTCTCTTCTCATACCGCAAATACGATTTGACATTGTTGGCATTTATCCACGTTTGAAGTCATAAGATCCAAAATTAGGGGTTTTACAATGCGATAGTGCCGGGAGTTATTTTGCTAATTCAAGCGTTCACGTCGCCTTATATTTAGTAGTCGTATTAAGTTATCTAGCTAATCAAACCTTTCCAGCTAGTCGGTAGGATGTCGGAGTTGACTCTTGGTCAATCAAAGTGAATCCGCAATTTCACATAATCACCCCGAACATCTTGCTGGGCCGCGAGCCAGAATTACGGTGACAAACGATCAAGAGTATAATGTTTACTCTCTGACTAAGTTACTGATAGTAGGTTTCTCAGGTCCGTTTTCATTCCCAGAAATCTGGCGAAGAGTAGCTGAACGGGGCGTCTGGACCTTCGTCGTCGATTTCTTGTGGCGACCGCCGCACGAAGACTTTCCGCCGCCCGATGTTCTGCAGGTTGCGATAGTTGTCCACAAGAACCTCATCCTCGGACCTCAACTCACGAAAGCGCTGCATCTGTACAAAATGACACGGTAAATGGCACAAGTTTTAAAATCGGTTGAATTGGTGTAAGAACTACAGAATCATACAAGGCGCATACAGTGGGACCCTGAGCTTGGGATCTCACAAGTGCAAAGTAACGTACAGTACATGTTTCATGTTACATGTTTTCAAGGGTGAGGGCACCATCAGGCTCGGAAGGAGTCAGTCGTCGCCAATCTAACAAAAGGCAAAACGTTGCTAAATCCGCAAGTACGAGCCAAAGACTGGAACGTTGCGAAATCCCTTGTGTATAGTAGATAGGGTACTGGCCCAAGGACGCTACCCTGAGGTACTCCTGCTTTTATATCCCTTTATTGGGAGTATTCATCCTCGTGTTTTACCCTGAAATGCCTTTCCGTTAGATGAGACACTAAAATCATATAATACTGTGCAGGGAGATCCCTTTGTAGCTGTACTTGAAGCCCCTTATGCCAGACTTTTTGCTTCATGTGACGTTTAGCCTTTGGAATGTCTGAGTATCACACTTTGATCGCCACTCGATCTTCTTTCAGGTTGTAAACACGTATGACAAGAATCGAATACGTGGACGATCACTCTTATTTTCACTGATTCCAGGATTGAATTACCAAGTAAATCCACGTAAATCTTTTACTGGGATAAGTACCTATAGTAACAGTTATTCTAGTGGTATCTACCTGAGAATAGGAGATGGACATTGGGTCAGGGAAAAGTATCCAAGTGACCGCCTCTGAGCAAGGGGGTGTCGTCAGAGAGCCTCTGTACGTGTAGAAGAGATCGGTATCTGAAGGCAGAAGTGACGCTAGCGTAAAGGAATGGGACATCGTCGTTCTGCTGCCTTCCGGACGAATCAACCGCATTTCTCTGACGACCGGTCTTAGAGCTGGATTGTCTCTCTCCCTCACCTGTTGGAGCACGATAGTGAATTGAACCACAATGATATTGTATACATATAAATACCACAATAATATTATATAAATATAAATTACATAAATACTGCAATAGATACGAATACATCCAAAATAAATTGAGTGTAAATGAGTTAAGATATATCTCCGAAGCTCAACAATAAAAGTTCGATGCAGTTAGATTTTCGACACACTAAAAGTTTATCAAGAGTTTCCCAGATATTCTGCGTATTCTAGAAATTCGAGATTGAGACGATTAAATACCAGTTACCCAGATTTATATAATTATGTTCTATCAGGTACAAGTATAAAAAAACAAATTCGAGATTAATAGAATAATATTTCGTTTTAAATGGTCGTTTTAAACCGTACAAATTTTCACAATTTCACAACATTCACAATTAAACCAAATTAATCGAATGTGTTCACGTACGTCAAAGAAGAAGGCCATCACCGCTAGGCCATCTGTGTGATTCAGTGCGTCATTCATTGTTAAGTAGCGAGCATTTTTTGTGACGACATGCATTTCCATTGTAAACCTGGAAGTAGTTGAGTAGAATAGCACATAATCAAACATGAAATTTCAAAGTTCAAAAAACGCAAAAATTGTAGTACTTTTGCCACTATGATTATTATCTACTTATAAAAGTACTGACTCATTGGCGGTATTTCTGTAGACAATCAAACGCACAATTGGTACACTAATATACGATTTAAATTCTGTTTTAGTAATTGATTTTTTGACATGGACATGTCTTATGGCTGGGGGCCATTCCAAAATTTGCGTGATACTCCTATGTGGCTCCTAAAGCTATTTTCTATGCTATTCACTATACGAAGCTGTAATTTGGTATGGAGCGTCCTTAGGACTTCAACTTGGGAAATTCGAGTTTTAAACATTTTAGACCGCGAAAAAAGGGTGATTTCGCCTATCGTTTAAAAAAAAGTTTTGCTTTAGGAGGGAAAAAGAACGATAGAATTGAACGATGTAACTATAAATCATGGATGACATTTCCCGCTTGTAAGAAGCAGGTATTCCCTCCCATCTGAGTAAATTTCCTGGAATTCTTATTTCACGGTGTTGAAAGCACTCAGCTTTTGTCGAGTGGAGTCGGGACATTACGAGTATCGGCAAATAAGCTTGAACTGATCATGGGTATAGCATTTACTGCTCGATACTAAAAATTTTCCAGTTCGTATTCAGGTTGTACGTGACCTGAGTAACAAAAAAAGGGGGTTTGATGGTAGATAAACCTTGTCGTTCTGTAGTTTAACAATGTCGGTTTGCAAAACTATAGAACTGAAACGATTACTGAAATAGCAAAGGCAACGAAAGAAAAGAAAAGTTATAAATATCTACTAAGACCACGAGGTAAGAAGATTCAACAGTCCGCGAAACACGGAAAATTATCTCCTTCCTCTGTCCGTGCTACTAACCGCAATTGGGATTATTCCGCCGAACAAATATAATTGACCATGAAAACATCTCGGTCGTTAGCCCTGAACACTTCTCACACATGAACTGTTGGCGGAGTTGGGACTATAAGACTCTCTATAAGACTACACCTGTGTCTTCCTTATATGAATGTGGGTAACTTCTATAGATACTTCTGATGACCTTGCCTTCCACATACATAAAGGAATGCCTCATTTTGGCTTACAACAAAAAATACACTTGGTGTAGGGGCAACGACATCCATGCCCATTTCACTAGAGGTTGCCAAAACCATGTACCTAAGTTTAATCGTCTGAAGAGATCTCAGAATGCATTGAATGCATTAATTATTACTGGTCCTTCAAATCATTCAATAAGCTGCCACTCTCCGCCCGAGATCAAAATCTTATGACTTACAAGCGGTATATCGTCCGGTTGTTGAAGGATGAAGCTTTTCATTCATGTCAAGAGTTTTTGGACCATATTTTCTAATAATTAGAAAATATGGTCCAAAAATTCTTACAATTACTCTAACAATTATTGTGTTGCTCCTTGTTCTCTCAATTTCGACAGTATGTTTATTTAACCTGTGATTGATGTGTTTTGTCTGTGATATTTTTGCTAAGTATTTGTAATGAATGTGGCTTTTTTGACATTTTATGTCTTTACTCTGGCACATAACTCGAAAAACGTTACACAAAAGCGTTACACGAAATCGTCACGAAAATTTCTGATGATTTTCGCTTACAACCGATTCGTTGCTACGGAACTTTATCTTCGTCAGTTATCATCGTACAAAAATCGTTCACCACTCGTTGGATAGCTCTCGATTTACCTAACCATATTACGTTAACCACTGCGGAGTGCGTGGCCGACAAGCTGCGGTATGAGCGTTATTGTTTAAATAATTGTTTACACACAGGTGATCATTCTCAATAATTTATATTGTCTATACGAATGCAAGCTTCATAATAATAATTAAATAAAGCGTAGTTGTTATACTTAATTAATTATACTCAATTAAGTATAACAACTACGCTACTGGGGTAGGTGATGTAGCATTGTTCGAAGGTTCTTGAATCACTTCTTTAAGGACATAAAATGTCCCAATGTGTTGCAGACTCGTATGCAAGCATTTAATTCTCGACTGTATCAACAACAGAATGGAATTGACATTCTTTTGACATTTTCATGTCTTTGCTTTGGCACATAAACTGAAACGGGAAAAATTTGTTTCCTTGATTCACCCTTTCCCTCAGATCACGTCAGAACACAAGCGCCAGGCGGGCCACTACGTCAGACGCACCTATGACGCACGAGCGTATGACGTCAGACGGCTGGCAGGAGGCGAACTAGTACGTCAAAGCCTATGCCGTAAGAGCCTATGACGTCAGACGGCTGACCGGAGGCTAACTAGTACGTCAGAGCCTATGACGCACGAGCGTATGACGTCAGACGGCTGGCAGGAGGGTAACTAGTACGTCACAGACTATGCCGTAAGAGCCTATAACGTCAGAGGGCTGGCTGGCTAGGTGATTTTTTTTAAGTTTTATTAAGTTAAGTACTTATTTGTTATTTCTAGGCAGTCCTAGTCGAGGATTTGTTTTTACAGATGAATGTGTTTTACGAAGAATTAAGTATTCTGAGATTTTAGAAATAATATTGTTATTGACGATGCTATATACTGATTGTATCTACAGTAATGAATAAATGAATCTGAATCTGAATGAATCTGAGCAACCAGCTAATAGTTCGAAACCTACTCGTAGGGATATGTGTGATGAAAACGTGCTGAATAGTATTAGGATTGTGTGGATTGAATGAAATTCATTTAATTATAATACAATTAAATATATTTAATATAATGGCTCGAATCAATAAGTTAATGTAGTTCTTTGTCTACACCAAGCCAACTTGGTGGATTCGTAGCTCTTGAACTACAGTGCAGTACGGCATTAAACGTTAAAAAATCATAACTATAAAAAATAAACCAGAAAATATCAAAGGGACAAAAAACCCAAATTGTAAATTAGTTTTTAAAATTAATTGTGATATTGAAAATAGTCGTGACTGAACATTTACCTAAACAAGAAACTGTACGCGTACATCTACAACCATGAATACTCTCGTTGCGATAAAGGCCAGTTCAAGAGTCAAAAGTAGTGCGTGTAATTTGCGAATTACGTCAAGGTATTACAGTTAAATATCCACGATTTAAATCGATTTCAAGTGTCACAGAGAAGATAAAGGTTTATCCCTCGTTACGGCCACGGATGCGTCTTTGATATTAAAAGCCTAAGGATGTCACCTTTTGTCAAGACATATTTTAATCTTTTACGGCCTTCCCGCATCCAATCATATTTACATGGCATATTTATAATACTTACAACTACCAGGTATAAGAAACAAGGAACTCAGTGAGTTTCAGAAGATCTAGGAACGTGGTTCAGTGTTATAGAACTGCACTGAAGGAGGCTTTGTAAACAATTTTAGCTTGTATAATAATATTATGGTTAACGATCTTCTCGCTATGGCGCTAAGGGGAGATTTCGAAACGGGTTCGGTGCTTGTGAAGTGTTTAGGACTGTTCAAAGTGGATCTGGTCTCGTAAGTACCACATTATCCAAAAAAATAAAAATCGTGAGTCATAGTTTAGAGAGGTGAAACTAATCAGATCCCATCCTACAAATGAAGAGAGTGACGAAACTAGCGAGAGATACAGACCAACAAAAGACATCCACGATTATGCAAACAATCTACCGTTGTTAATGATCAATTGTTCGTACAATTCATCGAAATATCAGTAAAATCACGAATCTAACAGGATTTGCAAAAAGTAATCGTCTATCTTCGCTCCGCCAGCCAATTTTACGGAGGATTGGAGGTTGATCCAGGTTTAATACCCCGATTAAGACGTTGGACCTCGAATTAACTCTTCATGTTTCTTCGAGGTCATTGGCGGATGACTCTGTCAAGTTATCGAATTCGAGGACCCTGTGCTTGATGAGACGAAAAACCTCGAAATGTTTGGATTTTTTTCGGGTTTTCGCTCATAACTTCTAAACAATACGGTTTTTGACCAAAACGTACATTTCGTAACTTGTAGAGCATTAAATTTACTACAATTTTGTATTTCGCAGAGGTCTTATTTTCAAGGTACAATTCGAACTCACCTCATATCATTAATGACGTGTTCGCTCCCCCGGTCGTTGTTCTTCCCCCAGTGGAAGTGAACTCCCTCCACCTCGTATTCGCCTTTGAGCAGAGCCCCAAAAACTTTCGCATATTTCTTCCCCGATTTTATTTCCACTGTGGGTCACACAAATTCACAAAAATTGCAATAAATTCTCGTTATAATTAGTTGGTCAATTCATAACTCATGTAATCATGCGACCACCTAGTTTCCACATTAAAAATGTCTTTAAAAAATTAAAATCTGAATTTTATTTCAAAATTCTTTCCATTCCAGTAACAACAACATATCGATACCTTACTTCACAAAGGGAATATGTTAATAATAAATTATTATACAAATAAATAATAAATAATTAAGTTATTATATTATTGTTAATAATTGGGAAAATGCCACCAAATTCAGTCTGGTTGAAACACCCAAGTAAGGAAAATCTTGTAGTTATTTGTTCGAGTCATGTTATCTCAAGTATCGACTGCCCTAACTTTGAGCACCAATGCTCGTTCATATTTAATTTACCTACTGGTGTAAATAACGCAGACTACCCGAAATAGCCTGAGTTCAACTTATGTTGACTGTTGCATTAAATTTTGTTGAAAGGACCTAATATTTGACAAATCAAGTAGGTATTAGGACACAGCACTACTTTAAATCTCCTGTACTTCAATTTTTCACCACTGTACCTTGGAATCGTATATCCGACATGTATCCTTTGTGTAAATTTTGTAATTGGGCGTGCCCGTTTGTTTCAAATAAATAAATAAATACCTATCAATTTTTTTTAGAAAAGTACGGATACCTACTCCAATTGGTCGCAGATTCTGGCATTTGCTGTTGGAGATTTGGCTTCTAGACATGTTATTAGCGCAACATAACTTCATATAATTACTAAAGATTTTTTCCCATACGAGTGGCACTGCCAAGGAAAATGAAGCGTTATTCTGAAATAAACGGGTAAAATGTGTGTAACGTAAAATTAAGGCTTGAAAGACCTGCAGCTGACCTGAATGTCCATTATTGGTGATCCAAATCGGATGTGGGATCAGGTTGTGGAATCCGACCATTTCTATTGCCGGTATTGCAACTGGGAGTGCCGTGCTGCTAAAAATGTGAATAGGCGATTGGTGCTTTCCAGTGCAACTCGTCGAAAAGTTGTTCCAGCTTTTTTGTTCTGAAAAATCCACCAATCATGATTTATCTGCTTTATCTGTTACTGGATAAATATTGTACTTGACCGATTATGACCCATAAATATATCAGTTTACCTCCGTTTGAGTATTTGAAATGGTAAGACGCATAAACAGTCGCCATAAAACCTGGAACAGCATTTCAATCATAATTAAAAATTGAAGACATTTCCACAAATCGAATTTTGAAACATATTTTATGGTTTCTTCGTCAAGAGTCATTTCGTAATTAATTTGATAAAAATCTGAAGAACACATTCAATTAGCAAGTTGGCAAAGTTGTGAACGAAGCAAAAAACCAATTAGCACTTTGTTACAACACACTATTCAATATTGAAGGAAACAAAAGATGAACCACAAATCGATGGATTTTTCAAACTATCTGTTAAGTACAGTAAAACTCATGTGAATCAAGGAAAGCGTAAGTACTGTTTCCCAATTTCCCATTGGATTATAAATCATTTCAGCAATAAAAGAATGATATGAATCATATGATATTACGAGTATATTAAGCGTAGTACGATATTGATATTAAGCAGCCTAATGATGTGCAGATTTGCCGTCATTAAATTTAAGTTTAAATAAAACTCCCGGCTTCCCAACCCCCCTCCCTTTGTGAAGGTCTAACTCCGCTACTGAGTTGCAGTACCTAATAATAAGTACTCTACAAATAGATGCAATACTTAATGTAGAGACTCAAGGTATTTCTTGGACTCTGATGGCCTACATTTCTCAATTATTGGGACCTACGCTTGAGTCATAAATCTTGATGAAGAAACTTTGGTATTGTAGTGGTTATTTCAATGGGGGGTGAAGCTCAGTAGCAAAGCTACATCTAATAAAGAAATGCCAGTGATAAATAATTAAATCATCATTCATCACTGCGATCCTTATACACACAAAAAATAAAGAACTCTGAGTTAATGATTTCAGAGACATAATGTGACATTGAACTCAATTAGGACTGTACACAGTATTAAACTGGTACGAAAATGGTGCTTCATAAGATCAAGATGACCCACCATCTTATAAGGTTAGCGATAGTGTTAATTGGGGTCAGGGAAGGTGTGATGATCTATCGGCAAATCTTATCTCCTCTGAATGAAAGGTCATCGCCCGCGAAAGTTGAATTGAATATGCCATTCAACATCATACGCAAACGGCTCGTGACTTTTGGCGACGAAGACGATATGGGGCATCGAGAAGGTTCACGATTGTCGAGTTGAGAAACGTCGTTCGGTATTTGCGTAGGGATGCCGGTACGGGACTAGTCAAGGGGAAGAGCATCACAAAAAAAAAAAGTAGGGAATTCAATTAGTGTAAAAATATACGCGACATGTCCTAGTTATCTCACTTCACCCTGTCGGAAGTCCTAGATAAGAAACCTTCTCTAGACAGTTTCATATTCGCAGACAGCTTCGATGAGATGTTATCTTCACTACATCTGGTTTCAACTTTTACACGACTGGTCAGATACCGGTAACGATGTATCAAGCCAATATACCGAAATATCGCCAGGAATCAATTGAAGACAGCATAAGAAACGAGATCATCGATTGTAAGTATAGAAACGTGGAGGGGTTATGAACCCTATTAGGTAGGTACCTACTATGCACAATAGAAAAATTCAGTCATGCGGCAAGACTATGAGAGCGAATTTCCGAAGAAATAACTGGTTTTATGCAAAATGTGATGTTTGGAACATCTCATTCCAATATGGACAATCTTAAACTTATTGGGTAATAGTAAGTATTCTGTATGAAGCTATTCGGTTAATTCGGTACGCAGTAGCAAAGATCGGTAGGTACGTTCAATAGTCTTCTTAATAGTTCTTCTTAAAGAAAACGTTCTTTCAGTTCCCTCGTGTCGTTTGAGTTAATTATAAAATCGTATTACCACTATAGGTAGTAATAAGTGTTTCTTACATAGTGCTACTTATATAGTGTTACATACAACATTTTTATACTATAGAACTTACACTATGTAACATTAAAGCCTTGGTGCATTGTTAATATTTAAGCAATGTTCCAATGTTTTTGGACAAAAACTTGCTTTAAAAACCGACCTTGCTTAAAGATCTGCCCTTCCGCTCCCATGAAAATCCTGAATCCGCACTTGACCTAACCATTGTCATCACTATAAAATCCACACTCATGCAGCATGGCTATCAGAGTAAATTTTCGGAAAAATAACTGGTTTTGTAAGATGTCTCCATTTTGGTTTTATAAAATTTTTTGTATACGATGGTGATGTCAAAATTGCGATATCTAATTCCGTTTTCAGATTAGAGCTGATGAATCGTGAAGAACAGCTCAAGGAAAAACCACGTTTCTTCTCTTCATCGTGTTCAGCGTAAAAAACACCTTTAAAATGAGGTGTCACTTGTCGGAATGTTTCATTTTTGGAATTTATGAGTAATTTTTCTCCCCTAAAACTCCCCAAAACTCCCCCATTTAGCCCGTCTACGAACTTATCCTTTCGATTGCTAAGGCAGATTTTTGTGCAAATTTGAACTTTTTATCTCAATTCTATCGAGAGTTATCGTCTGGAATGACACATACATAAATAGATTTATATACATAATAATAATTGAATTCACTGCCAAAAGACACCAAACATCATAATATGATGTTTGGTGTCTTTTGGCAGTGAATTCAAGATGGTCTGGAACGGATTTCGGTATAACATGTTTTCGGAAATTCAGTTTTAAAAATTTTGAACCGAGTTGATTGGTTTCTTTTTCTTCAACAATTTGCTAAAACGTGAACTAGGTACCTTTTGATTTTATCATCACTGTCACCAGCACATATAATAGAATCTTCATTTGAAAAATTAAAAAAAAAAAAAAAAAAGATAATAACAATAAAATTGGTGGAGTTTCGGCCATTTTCTTGGATAGTGTCTTGGTTCACATATTTCTGGTTCTTGAATTAGGACTACGGATTTCTTGCTTTTAGAGAAGTGGTTCCCGTTTTCGTATATTCAAGTCTTTTTCCGAGCATTTAAAGCTAATAATTAGCTTTAAGTCACTTAGCATCATTCCGTTAGTTGTGAAGACAATTATTGTCTTCACAACTAACAGAATGATGCAAAGGGACGGAACTTGCACGTGCAGTACAAAACAATCCGGCCAAGAATTATTCTTGAAGACAGTTTTAATCCTTTGATACTGCTGTGCATAGAATTAGATGTGGATGTCTCAATAACCCTACAGTTCATGCCATGATCATCAGGTAAAGTTAGTTCTAAGGTTTGCTTTAAATGGTTTGCCTGTTGTTACTAAAATTTGGTCCACCCGTTATTTGAAGTGTATGAGGTGTTGTTTGGGGTCGAGGTGTCCGACACAACAGTTTTAGAATAACGATTGGAGAACTTTGAAAGGAATAAGGTCCGTAGAATATGTCAAACTCAATTTGATGTGTATATGAAGAAGTTATTTGTATTTAGTTGTCATTAGGCAAATATTTGGATTGGTGAACGCAACGGTACTTGTTAACTGAGCTTTTTCAACTTGAATGTAATATTATTTGCCATTGGATTCGTCATTACAAGCACTACTTACCCATGAGTAAAATCGTTACGGCTAGTGGTTTCATCTTGTTGCTTCGCCTTTTGGCAGCAGACGAATAGGAATGTCGAGTAGGTCTGTCGGTGCAGTACGGCGTCATAAACCCATGTTAACCCTCTAACCTTCACAACGTAAGGAAAGTAGAGAGGGGAAAAAAGTCCGTAGAAGACGCTAGAAAAACGCTAGACGGACCGGGAGGGAGATGCGGCCGCGGCGAGAGTCACATCTGAACTGCGAGGCGTCTCAAGACGTTTCAAGGGCGAGGTTGCCGCTTGTACCGATGTTTTTGGCCAGAGTGGATTGTCCTAATCCGTTTGCCAATACTCGCGAAAAAAAAAGAGAAAAGAAAAAACAATAATTAAAATTGCAAAGAGGATTTTTCTCAGGGATTAACGTTGGTTTCATCATCACCCTCTTGTGAATTCATCTTTTTAAAATCGCTGTTAAGAATTCTTTCTTTTTTTCGCTCAGTAGTCTACGCATGAAGTGGGTGGGAAAAAAAAAAAAAAATCAGTTCACGTAAGCTGTCGACTGATGAGCCAAAATTATGCGGGACGGTTAACCATTCTAAAGCATGAACCACCTGGAAATACGTGTTTCAGTGCATAACCACGTTTGAATTAGTACCTATCAGATCCCCAGCAAATAAATTGAAATTTGATGCTAACATAGTAATGCTTCCTTCGAATCCGCGCTAACTCCTCTGATAGACATCTCTGGCCATGAATCGGAACATCAAATCTATATAGTATTTTACGGTGTGAGAATTCAGGAATAGTGCCGAAATGTACAGAAAAGTCTGTACAGTGATAGCGGGTGAGGTCGTTTGTTCAGGTCTCAGAAGCCCCTTCGAGATGATCTTCATGTGCGGACATAGACCTGCCTATACCTATCACACGAAAATTTGTGAAATCTGAGGTTGGATTCGGAATGCCCCAAAAAAGGATTTGAACAGACAAAAATATTCTTAGGGACTAAAACTCATCCAACGTCACTGCAACAATGAAGTTTTTAACGGAAAATTGGCCGATTCCAATGCTACATTACCGAAGATATTCGAAGAAGTTACCGAAGAAATTGTACCGTTTGGAATCGACTACGGGCGTCAGGTAAAAGTTGAATTAGATAAAATTGGGTAAACCAAAATAAGTTGAATCTTTTCAGATGTTTAATTTCATAATAATTGGACATAAACATTGTTTATTAAACAAGCTTGTTATCCAGGGCATTGTGATTTGTACTACAACCATTGTTGTACAAATCACATCACAAGCTTTTTTCTGTCCAATTATCGGACCCTTAACACATTCAATGCTGATGTCGCAACAGTTGAGACAATGGAGGTTCCTCGATCCTCACGAGTGTCCCAACACTTGAGACAGACCTTCCTGCTAGGACGGCCCTTCCGGCGGTGGTTGTGATGGTGTCACTACGCAAGCTATTCGAGTTGATAATTTAGGTACACTTCTTGGCAGTAATTATTACCAATAATTACTGATAATTCATAATAATTATTCAATCATTTAGTGATCTAGACAGAAGTGTGATCTGCACAAAAAAGACAATAAACCGTTGTCATTTGCAGAATTTATTTCTTTGCTCCTGAGCCGCTAAAAGGGGTTACGAGCTGTTTTCCGCTACCACCTGTGCCCACTGAATATCACGCTATTGTAAAGTGTTTTTTTCTCTTAGAAATTGTCACTCCCATGTGTTTTTTCTTGATATCAAATTAAATTAGCGGTAGGAAATTGGGTTTTTATTACATTTTGGGATTGTCTCAACACTTGAGACTCACAGTGGGGAAGGAAAACTGGAGAAATGTTGCTGGTATTTGCGTAACCGAGTTCCCCTGCTTCACTGCTGACTCAACTATTGAGACAGCTCTATAAACCCGCTAAAAACCTTAATTTTTTTGGTACAAACTATTTGTGACACAAGAAGCGCAATAAAAAAAGCACACCTATATAAATGATTTGTTGTTTTAAAAAGGTGTCAGTCAGGACTTGTTCGATTTTTCTGTTCAGCATTGAATGTGTTAATAAACATATCCAGCTACATAGTCAAGTGACTAGACCCTTACGTCCTCGCAGAATAAAGTCAAAATTCCCAAATGTACGCTAATGAGCGGCCTTCTCAGACAAATCAACGCTAGAAGGCCCGCTGCTCCGACTGACGCAAAAATAAGAACCTCAGGACGGTTACTGCGGGCCGAAATGGAGAGGAAGGAATTCTGCAGGAAAGACGAAATTGTCCAGATGAGACGTATCCGCAGCTGAGACAGTTACTCCGTGACAATGGCTCCGTGCGAAGAATCTTCATGAAACCCGAATCACCGCAACTGCGAGCACGAATTGCATGCGATCACAAACCAAGTACAACAAACAGCCGTTAACTAGCTAAAATTTTCGAGTTTGGAGCGGTCGCTATTCATATTGAAATCAGTTGGAAAAACCTATTACCATTCCAGGAGGTTGTTGTGGTAAGAATACAAAGGATTTGTTCCGACAACAGTAACGTCTCTCCAAAGCAAAAAATAATCGATGATGTGCGACAATGACAAACTCATTTCTTAGGAACGCAATACAATTATTATGTCCCTACAAGTAAAAGTGGTCACCGTCCATCTTTTCTTAATTTTCTTCATTGTCTCCTTGCAGTCCATTTCAAATCTTTGCCACTTTTCAAGGCCACCAACAAATTAATGCATTCAAAAGAAAACCGTTTTTCCACGCTGCTTCAACGAATTTGTGACAAATCTCAAGGAATGATTTACGATCATTTTCCTTCTTCATGTAGGTAGTTAAAAACAAATTTAAACTGATGTTCGCACTGGAACGTTGACTGCGAGGCGTAAACAAAAGGCTTTTACAATTATTTTGTTTTATTAAAATTACACAATACGAGTATAAATACACATAATATAAATTACAAATAAATGTCGCTTGAACAAATTTTCCTTATTTTTAAAAGTCGATAAATTTGGATTTCAATGACTAAAAAACCTATAAATTGGAATAAATATGGCAGTTGCACAAAACTTGATCAACCACATTCGGTTAGTGAAATATTAGGTAGAGCTTATTGAACAGTAGGTTGGGTTTGGTTCAACGACCTCTCTTTAACAATTCGCTCATAAGGTCATGATCGAATGGAACTTTGTTATTCGCTATAATAAGCTTGGGATAGTACACGCATGGAAGTAAATCATCTTGTTCTCCCTTAATTATTAATAATATATCTTTTATCAGCCTGAATTTTACAATGTAGTAATTATTTCGGATTATGATAATCGAATGCAGTAGAAATACAGCTGGTTAGTAAGACTTGGAAACTTGGTAACTAACTACCGACCCCTTCAAATCACCACGACTATTATATACCTACTACAAAAGCAAGTACGTGAATACTTTTCAATGGCTGCTAGTAAATAAATAAATAAATAAATAATACCTCGTTACACCTACATAAGTACAGAACTGTAAATATTAAGTAGACCGTTCAACCAGTACTTGGTTGACAATGTAATATAATATATCATATTATGAGACACAGGAACTAGAACATTTTTTAAAATGTGCATTGATAATAATTATTGATTAAGATGACAACTATTGGCTCACTAATTTCGAGAGTGAAACAAACTTTTTTTGGTCAGGCTGTAAAGTTAGGCGGTTTCTCGATTGGTTCTTCGGTGGATTTCAACTGGGTAGCCATCTATATTTTCAAGCATCAACGAATATCTAAACTTCAAATCCGAGTACTTTAGAGGACTTGAGAATCGGAACTTTCTGATGAGTAGGGAGAGGGCCACTTTGCCAGAGATGTTGCTGTATAATGAACCTTGAAAAAACAAAAACACAAGATCAAATCCTTTATTATCAAAATAATAATTATGATGGATCTAATAAAGAGCAGTCAAGAAGAGGGGTCTAAAGGCACATCACTATGCCAACCCACTACAGTGCAAATGTGATTGGAGCTTGATGTTTCATGGGATGGGCAACATACGATTTCTTATCTTAGAAATCCATTCAAGTATTAGCTTTAGGAGTGTAAGTCCTTAGGAGGCTCCAAACCGAATCGCAGCTGATAGCGTGATCAACATATAAATTAGCATAGAAATATATTAGCGTAACGGACAGAAGCTCGGCTTTTGCTAGTTTTGTGAAAGCTAAAACATGTTCTATGTTAAAAGTTATTTCTTCCTATTGCGTTTGGGGAATAACTGACAATAACTGAATTTATAGCATGACCCCCGTGACAGCTCTTTGATAAAGACTTCTAATGTTTTCAGCAGCTCTTTCTCGATGGGTACCGCGGCGATTTCTTCTCTGATTCGGGTCTTGAGCTCTTCAGGAGTGTGGGGCCGATGTGGCGGGTGGGAAACATTTGCCGCAGTATCATCATTGAGATTTGAAACTGCACTGATTGTTTTGGCTCACGCTGCACTATTTGCACCTGTAATTGCGATTAGGGAGGATTTGTAGAACGTCTGATAACCATAAAATGTTAAATGGCTCCTCGAACACTTCATTCCAAATCAATCCATTCCATCATCGATTGGAAATCAATCCATTCCACCATCGATTGAAAATCAATCCATTCCATCATCGATTGGAAATCAATCCATTCCATCATCGAAAACCATAACGACGGAAATCAATCCATTCAATCATCGACCTCTCTTCATTTTGGGGGCAACTCATGCGATTTTGTAGTTTGTATAATTTCATTACGTTATAGACAGAATCTCACCTGGACACCCTCTTGATCCTGCACTGAAACTGAAGAAACATTGTTTCGGCCTTTGACTGCAAGCTTCGGCGGAAAAGTGATACGGATAGAACTCGTTTGGCCTGCTGTAGTATGCTGGGTTCCTATGAACTTGGTAGAACAGCAAAAAAATGCCTGTCCCTTTTGGGATCAGATAGTCGCCTGAAAAACGGGTGTGAACGGAGAATCATCATAATCAATTGGCTAGTGCATTTTCAGGAACCCAGATGAAGGAGAATCCCTAGACTTTATTTATTTCAATTGTATAATTAATTAATGAACTCCAGATTATTAATGTACGCAGCTGAGGTGATGACTCTTTTCAATGGATAGTTACCAATTTAATACTTACGTAGTTGGAAATCGTCTGAAAGTTCCCTAGCTATACCGACTAATCCGTAAAGCCTCAGCACTTCTTTGTAGCACATAGTAAGAAACGGCATTCCCTGCGTTTCTTTGAATGTTGGGAGTCGGTCAGATTCGCCGAACATATCCAGCTGCTCCTGGTACGCCCTTTCCTGGTACTCCGGATGCGTTGCTAGACAGAGCAGCGTGTAGGCCATTGCGAGAGCTGTTGTATCCGATCCCTAGATAGGAAGTACAGGATAAGGTATTATAAAACAATATTTCGAGAGTTATGACATGGGGATGGAAGAGGTGCAGTACTGGTGGTTTGCTTTCTCGTTGCTAAATTGCATTGGACTGACAAGTAATTAGTTGTTGACTTGGCGGATATCCACATAGGAGTAACTTACCCCAACGACTACATCGGTTATAGCGAGACCCATTTCGTTGATAGTCCACTTCTCTTTCACGCCTTTCTTTATAATTGTATCCGTGAAGTATTCTTCTTCAAAATCGCCTGGATGGAAATGAAAACAAACTCCAATGAAAATGTCTATGCTATTACCACAGTAATACGTAAGTTAAAAGAATATTATTAGTTGATGACATTGATTCACAATTAACTGTACACTCTTCAAAACATGAAACAGGTGTACTCATTTGTCAGCTAAACTGAAGCGTATATAAGGACTTACTATTTAAGTCGATCCCTCTGGATTTGAGTGAATCGAGTCTTTGTTGCACGATCTGGAGCAATATGAATTGATTTATTAGATAATTACAGTGGTGTTTCACTATTTTACTACTTATAAAATTTTAACTACTTATAACAAAATGCGTGCAATCTTCACGCTGAGCCTATGAAAAGTAGATTTAAAATCTGAGAAAAAGAAAAATGCAAAATTTCATCACGAATTGTTCATTTCAAATTAAAAACTCCACAAATTATTGACATAAGGGTTTATTATCTTCTTTGTGAAGATCACCCTTCGCTCTAGATCACAAAATGATAGGTGAAACGTTTATAGAAATGATGATTTAATTACAAATAATTTGTACCACACAGTATAATTCTGAGGTTTTTATTACACGTACCTACCTACGTCGGCAATAACTTATTAATTAGTTATCATTAATTACTCAAATTATTGTTGATTCTTATTAACTATTAAACATATTATTATTAATTATTGAAAATTACCTATGATTAATTATTAGAAATTACCTATTATTAATTATTAAAAATTACCTATTATTAATGATTAAAAATTACCTATTATTAATTATTAATTCCAATGGTTCATTATCGAAGATAATAAACCAAAAATTACCTATTATTAATTAGGTATTAAAAATTACACATTATTAATAATTAAGAATTAGGTACTCTTAATTGTTATTAACGATTATTAATTAATTATTACAAACAACTAATAATTATTGTTTATTAACTCGATGTATACATCAACACCATGTGCTATTTTAATCAGCTGGGCCAGTATGAACATGACCCGACAGGCTGCCGCATGATTGAACCCTTTCCTATTGACCTAGGGTTATGGAAAGTTTTAAGGATCATTCCACAATGATTAACCTTTATCCGAACCCGAATTTCTTAATTTTAGCACAACGCTAAATTACATAACGCAAGAGGAGGTAATGAAATGCATGCTTACCCTACGGGAGACGGAGTTAATTTCGTAGTCTACTTTTTCGTTTTCCTTTCCGAGCTTAGTCATCCTGTATATCGGATCGATCAGAAACTCGGGTCTCAGTGCGCGCGTAAATGTGAGTTCAAGGGACCTGTTATCACCATAAAATAAATTCGGTTTCATGCGGCCAAAAAATTGATACGATCTATTTCCACAATATTTTTTAAGAAATTTCCTTTCAAATTCGAAATCGAACGTTGTCCTAGATATGAACCTTTGAAAATGAATGTTAGATTCTACGAGTAGTAGGTACCATGCTACTGTTTTGAATGTAAAGGCCACTCTACAACAGTTATTTCATGGTACTCGAAAGTGAACAGCCATCCTCCATTGTGATTGAGGTGTGTAAATATTGATATATTTGAGTAACAGAAATATAATATATTATATTATGATTATTGATATGATATATTAATAAATGGTGGATTATTACTTCTCCAAGTAGTGATGGAAATCGTGTCTGTTTTCATCCATTTCATTCATATTCTCGGCACCAAGATGAGTAGCTTGTGACATAGGAGAAAATGAGAAAACAAGAAAACGGAAATAATATAAAGCTGTTTCAGCCTATAGAGCTGTTACTTGCTTATATTATATGCATTAACAGCTCTATATGCATTAACAACTCTATATGCTGAAACAGCAGTAAAAAAAGTATTTTACATTTACCAAATTAGGTGCCAACCCGCAAGCCGACTTTTTTTTTTTTTGGTTTAAAACAGTCTCGCCCTACATTTCAAAATCGAGGCGTTATCGAGAGAGTACAAAGTGATTTTATGCCCGTTCAAGGACTGTTTGGATACTAGCTGTCTACTGCCTAGAAACTTGTAAAAATCGGATTGCTCCCTCTTGACCCTTGGTAAATAGCCCCTCTTGACCCTTGGTAAATAACCCCTACCAATTTTTTTCTTGTCCACCCAATGTAGGCCATCTAGACAGTCACTACCTTAAGAGGGGGAAGGTATATTGCGATGAGACAAAACCTGATATTTATTGGCTAAAGACTGCCCTACAATAATCTGTTAACGTAGCTTTCCCTAGAAGGATGTGGTCAGACCGACCACTGGTCGGTATAATACGAAAGTACGGAAAATTATTGAAAAAAATATGGAACTTTACTCCGAAGCCTACACGAAGAAAATGATAATAATAATAATAAATAATACGCATAATTTCTTCATGCTAACTGCTATTATTCAACAAAATAAACACTATCCAAGGCATATTACGTAAAAAAAAATACATACAATTTGTGAAATTATACTGATTTGGTAGCTTTAGCTATTAGCATGAAACGGACACAACCCCTTTTCATATGAGGCGTTCAGGATCAAAAGCGGATAACTCCAAAATTTACTGAACGTGCCAAAACTTTGAAAAAATAAATTTTTGAAATTTTGGAGTTATCTGCTTTTGATCTTGAACGCTTTATATAATTATATAGACACCTTAGATTGCTGTACAAAATTTATCCGTCTGCAAAATTTGTCTTGCATCCTAATTCAAGTCTAGTTTGAATCTTAAAGAGCAACTGCTGCAGTTTAAATATCACCAATAAATATCTTATTGAGTTACAAACAACAGTTGTTTGTAAGTTATTGTTTGTTGTTTGTAAGTTTGTATTAATAAGTTACTTATCAATGTCCAGTGCCCAAGTAAATTGAGGTCAAATCTTCATTAAAGAAATTTGAGCACAAAAGGCGCCTCCTTGTGTGAATAAGATACTTACTGCAGACTGTGTCCAGGGGGTAGAATTTAACAAGGTCGTGAACATTGAAAACTCCAGTTCCAATTTTTTTTTCGGCCTTCGACGCCAGTTGCACCGATTTAGCTTCGAACACGCCCATGTAGGATTCAATTTTTTTTATCGAGAAGTAGCGTATGAAAGTCTTCCTCAAATCATGCCAATCTTTTCCTAATATTGACAGGACAAACATGAGTTAATGTTTAGCGGTCAAAATCTAAAATTATCTTACCGTATAGTGATTAATGATGCAATGAACATTAAGTTGAAGGCAGTGAATAAGGAGAAAAAAAAGTTGGTTTGAGATAGTCTAAGTCGGGTACTGATTTCGCAGCTGAACGAATGATGATGATTTTACATCTTATTATTGTAATTTCAATAATAGTCCTACTATTTTAATTTACCAGGGGTATTTTGAATTTATTTCATTTTTTGATCGATGTAGGAGGGATAGGAGATTTCAAACAGCTTGGCCAATCTCAGCTTCAAATTGAATTTGATGTAATTTTAGCTGAATTTCGGTCTCAGATGAAACCTGTAACGTTGAGTTATACGAGTATTTTCTGTTTTAATTACTAATTAGTTACCGAGCAATCCAAAAATCCCAAAGGTCATGAACCGGAGGAGTCTGACGTACCACCTGTGCTTGGTTGCAGCATGCGGTGTACTGAGTAGCTTCTATGGAAAATACGATTTAACAATCAATTTGCGGTTAATTAATTAATCATCTTGTAACAGTTCATTCGTAAATAGGTCACAAGTAGATCATCAATAATCCGAATTAAATCTTCAATTTTCTCAAATCGGTAGTAGGAAACTAGTCGATCTATCACGCCAATTATGTAGAAGCAAGTTCGGGGTTTTTGTTCTCGCAGAGGGAAAGTTGCGACTTCAAAAACGAAGAGTGTAATGCACACTCAATATTGGAATATGGAGTGGTGTGAGTATTTGTGTCCAATTAGACAAATGCACACAGATTCTTATGCATGTTTCAGGCTAATGAGTTTATAATTGAAGCTATGATGTAGCAAAATTTGATGTAGCAAAATTTAATGAATGTAGAATTAAATTCTACATTCATTAAATTTTGCCTTCTTAGAAACGTATGCAGTGTTGTTTATTTCTTTGATTTCAGCTAAACGGTTATGAAAAAAAAAACACATAATTAAACATAAAAACATAATAATCAACTGAAGCTACCCATATCATGATCACGACTGAAGGGATTTAAAAATAATACAGAGATATTACAGTATAGTATTCAAACATCGATACCCGTCCTTAACATTACTGTCTTATTTCTACGAACTCTTATAATATAAGAGTAATTCCCATCACGACACAGACCATGGGCGCCTACAAAGTGAGCGCCTACAAAGCACGAAATACTATTAGACACTCACGTTAATGTCTTCCAGGTCTGAAACCAGCACCACTAACATGGGTCCAATCCAAACGCGAAAGGTTTGTCCGTAGGCTTTGGAATACAATTTTAATAGTTTCATGAAAAGACACCATAGATCTACAGAAACAGAAAAAAAAACAAAACACAAATCCATTTAATTTTGACACCATTAAATTTACAACAACTTTTAATACTCTTGATAAATACTCTTATTACTCTTGATAATCCTAATGCGTTAATGCTGTACAATCCTATAAATACTTTTGAATGCTATGTAATTCAATCAGATGCTGTCACATAAGGGGGGGGGGGTTAATGAGCAGAATCGGGCCAATCTAAGCTACGTTTAAGGGAGTTTTAAGAGGAGGAGGGGGGAAATTACCCTAAATTTCCTTGAAAAATCCAGTCATGAAGCATGGCTATAAGAGCGAAGTTTTGAAGAAATCACTGGTTTAAAGTAAAAGGCCCATTTTAATGGTTTTATATAAAATTTCGTCTCCATTTTTTTGCCGAATAACACCTCAATTTATCGATTTTTCAACGCTGAACACGATGGTGAAGACGAAATTGCGGCATCTCATTCCGTTATCAGAATGGAGCAGATGAACCAGTTTGAGAACGGAATATGATATGGCAATTTTGACTTTACTATCGTGTTCAGCGTTGAAAAATCTGGAAACTGAGGTGTTACTCGGCAAAAACAGTAGGCCAAATGTATCATAAAACCAGTAAAATGGATACATTTTACATAAATCCAGTAATTTTTTCGGAAATTCGCTCTTATAGCCATGCTGTATAACTGTAGATTTATTTATTAAATAAATAAATAAATTAAATTAAATTTTTTTAAATTTCATTTTAATTGAGGTGACAAATAGAAAGAAGAAAAATCTGGAAACTAATGAAAATGTTGCATAATATTTAATACGAAATTGATTAGGATCCACTTACCTACTGTATTTTGAATGCCTGCAAAAAGAAGAGTATTTCCCACTAGTGGGTAAGCTCGAGGGCCTGGTATCTTCTCGCCGAGTGTCTCATATTTCCACCTATTGATTTTATAAGCGAGAAAATAACAAGCGAGGAGAACCGCCAGGAGGTACAAGAGGACAATTGTTACGCTCATTTGAACACACGACAAACCGAGAAGCGCGCCAGGATGATGTCTGAACCTTCAGAGGTTTGAGCAAACGGATTTGAAAGGGACGGCGGACGGAGGTGTTACGGAGAGTTGTGGCTGGTGGGGTCCTCCGGGGAAGGGATAGCAGGGTTTCTGTACCCACGGTTAGAATATGATTTGATACGTGATTCCGTTTTATTTGTTGATTGGAAGGACGTATTCAACGTATCACAGCCGACCGTTTACATTTAAATTGAAACACTTCGGCCAACTAATAAGTGCTAACAACAATCTTCAAACTAATCAATTTCGCTCATCAGTCAACTGTGAAAAATTCACTTTCAAATTGGTGCGCTCAGGCACACATTTTCCCCAGCAGTTGAATCTCAACCAGTAAGTGCCTTTAAATGGAGTGCAATAATTATTGACCAACAACCTTCTGGTTTGCGATGGTTTGATTTTTTGATGGAGGATAAGCGTTGGATTTTAGATCAGATAAGCGTCAACCCTGTAAACTAAATAATAACAACAACTAATTCCAAATTCGTAACTTCTCCTGTTCCTTTTTTGATTGAAGAAATAATTGGATGTTGCTCATATGCTGGAGACAAAAATCAGGAAACGATTCAAATACCTGGACATGAGTTGTGTAAGAATCCTTAGTTGACCCGTAGCTCTCTTATATCCTAAGGACCTGCCTTTACAATAGCGAGGATTCGATAATGCTCCTTTGACGCAACAGCTTAGCACAACTTGCCGCATCACTTTCCTTCTGATAGGAACAACTTGCTTCCTCGTGACAATCTTCACAAATCTGAGGTGTAGAAGCTTTCGTCCACAATGCGCGGTACGCGTACAAGGTGCGAGGTGTTGTAACCTGTTGCTATAGTAATCAATCATTACGAGTACATTGAACAGGAACAGTGGTTAGATACTAATTTTACGTCACGAACAATCGACTGAACTTCGATATTTCTGGACTAGAACTAAATCCCCTTGAAACACCACAAACTAGGAAGGTAACTATCAAGTTATAGCGAGATAAATAAACACTCAATCTCGATAATATTTCAATAGTTGAAATGTGATGTATTGTTCATCTTTTTCCTCCCAACAAAAATAAAATTGAGGTCTTACCGTTTGTGGACCAAGTTATTACTCAGTGATCCTTACACATTGCATAACGATCACTAACTAGAACCGGATTAATGCACTTCACGTGGATACCTATATTTTTTCTAGAAGTGCATTTTGCATATTATACCAATGTTTCTGTATAAAGAGCTATAATTAGCGTAAAAACACCCAAAAACAGTACATTTTGGGCATTTTGAACCTATAATAGACCAACGATTTTGATAAAACTTTCAACAGAAACCTAATAAGTTAGGTTTCTTTTAAATTGGATCTTTTAATGAAAATATGTACGTATATAAAACTCGGCAAAGAAATTAACTTATGGAGCCACTCAGCTGATCCGGGGCCTGGACATCCTCAAGTTAAAAGTGTAACGGGGATGCGTACCCAATTACGGCTTCATAGTGTGAATAGCATAGAAATAAGATAAAGGAGCCACTCAGCCGATCCCGGCCCCAAACTGCTTAAAGTGTAAGTCCTAAGGAGGCTACATGCCAAATTTCAAGTCCTGAACCTCTTCACGGGAATTGGCTTAATAAGAAATGTAAAGCTCCATAGTTTGTAAGCAAAACTGAAAGATGTTATGACCATAGCTCTGCTATTCGTACAGTCACGAAGTTAAGGTGAATAGGAAAATATTCGTTAAATTGAGAGCTTTCCAACGAGTTCTGAACAATTTTCGTACGATCAAAATAGTTAAGGGTAACAAACGGACGGATGGTCGTTTTGTGCCAAAAATATGAAGACCAAAGAAAGCAAAATGTACTTATGTTGAAACAATTGAAGACACGAGTGGAAGAAGGTGCTATGTAACATTTTTTATGTAACAATTATTGTTATAACATGGAATAGAAGGTAAAGCAAAGTCATAGTACTCGTATTTATTGTCACCATATCAATTGAAAACAGGTGAGGGAAGAAATGCTTTCAACTAGTTATCCTGGTTTCTAGCGAATTTTCGAAGAAAATGAATATGAGCGAATTTTCGAAGAAATAACTGGTTTTATGTAAAATGTCTCCAGTGAAGAACATCTCAAGTATCAACCACATTTCTTCATCTTCAAAATGCTCCAGTTTGATATCGGAATAAGATATCGAAATTCAGATTTCACCATCGTGTTCAGCGTAAAAAAACCCTTTAAAATGAGTATCACTTGTCAGACTGTTTCGTTTTGGGAATTTATGGGTATCCCCCCCCCCCCACTCCCCAAAACGGTCCCTTAGAGTGGCCCGATTCTGCCCATCTAGGAACTTAGTCCTTTGATTGCTAGGACTGATTTATTTTGCTAATTTGAGCTTTTCATCTCAATTTTATCGAGAGTTATCGTCCGGAGTGACACATAGATAAATATATAAATAAATCTATACATGTAATTTTTAACTAGTTATCCTGGTTTATATTACCTTTTGAGAGGTAAGACGGCGACCAAAAAAGTTAGTTGATATTGAAATAATTACACCATAAGCGATTGATTAGGGGAATGTGAAGAAACTGGTTTTCTCATTCGTACCCAGCGTAAACAATTTGGGGTGATCTGACCGAGAAATACGTGTCAGTAAGTAGATGATGATTATCTGTTAGTGACAGGCCCAGTTATCACAAATATAGGCTTGATTATAAACACGTACTTTAGGATCAATCATTGGGATTATTAATGCAAATTTTAAACTAAATTATTCACTTAACCTCCGGCCGTCTCATTGGATTATACCTTTTCTCAAGATGACTGGCCACCAGTTTCAGTTCATGGTCAAGTAAAAAACGTTCAAGGGCCAAAAACAATTTAGTGAGACCTTTCCTGTTGCATCACAGAATTCGGAGAACTTTTCGGAGTCCACCTAATTTAACGTTACATAACACGTTGAAGATCGTCAAGACTCTACCTCTACCTGAAGATCGTCAAGGGCTCTACCTCAGCTCTTACAAACCCTAAAAATATCCAGTTCAGATTTATGTGAGAACACTCGGCATATCTTAATCAAGTACCGACTTACAGGAGGGTTGAAATGATGAATGGCACCATTTGAAGCAAATATCGTGTCCATGGAAGCTGAGCCAGAAAAAACGAACAGGGCTGCCTAATTACCAAGCTAACTTAATTTTTGACTAATTACGTTCTTGCAATAATTATTATGAGCTGCACTATGCGGAGGTATTTAGTTTATCCATAATAATTCAAGCCGCTAGGTCTAAAGGGAGCTGTGTTATACAATTTCAAAAATCCGGTACTTCACCCTTACCATGTTCCTCTCGTTTATTATTGCTTAATTTATTTATTATTAATGTATAACTTTATTAATAAATAAACGAATATTTTATAAATTTATTAATAAATCATTAATTTATAATTTTATTAATTTGCTTAATTTATTCTTGCATATTGCCTCTACATGTATTTTCAACTTTAAAAAAAAAAACAAAAAAAAAAAAAAAAACAGTCATGCAGCATGAATATAAGAGCGAATTTTCGAAGAAATAATTGGTTTTATGTAAAACGTCTTCATTAAAGAACATGGTGTCCATGAAGAACATCTCAGGTAACTACCACGTTTCTTCATCTTCAAAGTGCTCCTGTTTGAGAGCGGAGTAAGATATAGCAATTCTACCTTCCCATCTTATTCAGCGTGTAAAAACCTTAAAAATGAGGTGTCACTTGACAGACCGTTTCATTTTCGGAATTTATGGGTGAACCTCCCCCCCCCCCACAACATCCCCAAAACCCCCCTCAGCTTTTGGACATTTCAACGCTGAACACGATGGTGAAGTCAGAATTACGATATCGCATTCCGTCATCAGATTAGAGCAGATGAACCATGAAGAATATATCAAGGTTCAACCACGTTTCTTCATCTTCAAAGTAGGTAGTAAAGTTTGAGAACGAAATAGGATATCGCAATTCTGATTTCACCATCGAGTTCAGCATAAAAAAAAACCTTCAAAATGAGGTGTCACTTGTCAAAATGTTCCATCTTGGGAATTTATGAGGAATTTCCCCCCTAAAACTCCCCAAAACCCCCCCTTAGAGTGGTCGGATTTTGCCCATCTACGAACTTAGCCTGTCGATTGCCAAGACAGATTAGTTGTGCAAATTTGAACTTTTTATATACCTACATATAGTTTTTGGTGTCTTTACGCCGTGGTATGACGTTTATATTAATACCCATCTAATATATGTGTGGAAAACTCTTCAGGAGTCTCCAACATCGAGAAAGTAGCTTCCAAGTCTTCCTGGGACATGGTGTCTGAATTATCACTCACGATTACTTTCAATAACTTTTAATACGAACGTAAGCAAGCTCCCATAACATCAAGGTTCTCCGGTTCCTTATCGACTCCCCTCCAACATGGCCTCCTTCACTCCGTGAGTCCATCCCCTCCGCGGCGCTACCTGGCGGCGGTCCCTTCAACAGCGGTCGGCGTCGAGATGTTCGGGTCCCTCAGGTTCAGGATCCCACACGGCCAATTCTGACAAGCGGACGTCCTCGGACGAAGGCACTGAAACTAAAAGGGATTTGCCGTACACAAAGCCAAACACAAAATAGCCCATAAGGGCAGCATCACCAAAATTCTCATCCCAAACAATTATCACTGGCTAGGTCAGGCAATAGGCAAAGGCTATTAATGACTCATTACGTGGTATATGAATTATAAGTACTGGGTGTACTGGAAACTCCAATGTCTGACACCCTTAAGTGTAGATTGCGAAATATGGTGCACTGATGCAAAGATGTAAAGGGGGCGTTCACTGATATTTGTTAAAGTTAGCGCAACATGATGGTCACAATGTCTGACACCCTCTGGTGCATTGCCCATCCATGTGAATGGTAAGTCAAACTTGGCGCAACATGATGGTCACAATGTCTGACACCCTCTGGTGCATTGCCCATCCATGCTGTCTGACGCCTCTATCTAGTAGTGAACGGTAGGTCAAGGTTGGCGCAACATGATGGTCACAATGTCTGACACCCTCTGGTGCATTGCCCATCCATGCTGTCTGACGCCTCTATCTAGCAGTGAATGGTAAGTCAAAGTTGGCGCAACATGATGGTCACAATGTCTGACACCCTCTGGTGCATTGCCCATCCATGCTGTCTGACGCCCCTAATTGGATAGAGTGCAGATTCTTAGCACCGCTACCGGAGCCATGCAGAGTCAACACTATGTATGACGACATAATGTTCGAACATGGGGCCATAATGGAACACGGATACAGAGAAGAGCTGCCACCCAAAAATGTCATTCTGGTAATTGATCGAAATGTAATAATCACCTATGCCACAAGCCCTTCCTATAAATTCATATTACAACAAATAAAATCGAAAATTAATTGATGTGATTTACAATACAATGGTGCACAACTTATTCGTTATCACTTTCATCCCCACTGCAAGTGAAAGTGCATCAGGATTCGCATGATCAGAAGCTTTTCGCACTCTGTCATGGGGGTACTTGTAAGTACGATTAGAAGATAATGAATTCAACAGGTATCTATCATCATCAAGAACTTCAATTATTTGAAATGGTCAGGCTATATTTTGTGTCCAATTTGGTTTGGTTACGTTCTTCATTTTCGATGAAGACGAAATCTCCAACACAATGGCTAATCACTGCAGCCTTCGTTCTATTGAATCGCTTAGCACTATAGTTAGCAGCAGCCTCAATATTCCGAGAAGCTGCAGCTCTTCAGCGTTAACGTCTACGGGTTCCATGACATAATCACACACCGAAACCACTCCCATGGGTCTAGCAATTTTCCCTAACATCAACTCTATAGGGGAGGCTCTAGTAACTCGATTTTGAGTGCAATTGAGCGCTAACTGCACTTCTGGCAATGCATCTTGCCAAGACTTATTTTCATCAGTCTCAGCGGCTGTCAATAGATTTTTGA
Organism: Stenodema calcarata; assembly: GCA_963920205.1. NCBI lineage: Eukaryota > Metazoa > Arthropoda > Insecta > Hemiptera > Miridae > Stenodema > Stenodema calcarata. The sequence goes on along the minus strand of OY986056.1, from coordinate 17,497,443 downwards.
GAGTAGACATAATTAGATCAGTAGATAGTAGAAGCACTAGATCAGTAGATAAATTATTACAAGTTCCATTGCACAGAACAGCCATTTACGCTCAGTCTTTCAGGATTAGTGCGATACAACTCCATAATGAGTACTTATCATGATTATTCAAAGAAAACTCGTCTATAGTAATATTCAAAAAGAAATTTAAAGATCTGCTAGGTACTGCAAAAATAATATTTCATACATCATATTACGATGTGTCTAGCTAATAGTAGTATAGAAAAGCCGATCCTGGCGCACCTACTTAAATCTCTGATAAAACTTTTTACCACAAAAACATCAGAACATATTTTTTATCACAAAAACATCAGAACCAGTGACTTTTTCCATTAAGCGACTTAAATCCCTGTTAAAACTTTTTTTATCACAAAACATCATAGCCTTTTCACGGTAGTCGGCGACTTTTTTAAAAATATTTTTTCATCAGAAACTCTAGTAAACTCTAAAAATTAGGAAAAAATTTAAAATTAGGGGTCGATATTTTCGAAATTTAGCTCCCTCTGATGTTTTCACTAGAAAAAAAGAAAGGGGCTAGTTAAAAGGATGGGGAACAGGATAAATAGTATCCATAAGAATAAGTGGGTGGATAATATAAAAAATGAGGGGTTAGTTAAAAGAATAACTTTTATAATAAAATGACAACGCTTGAAATATATAAGAACGCCGTTAAAAAATCAAACTACTCATCTTTCAAGGATATTGAGAAAGGGACTTATACCATCTTGGAAAATTTTATAAAAGACACTGAATATGGAGAAACAGTGGTAGTAAAAATTGCTTATGACGACGACGAGATATGCTTGTTTTTGCCTAAAAGAATATCAGGGCGACTTGTTAAACATGTCAGAAACAACCCAGAAAACCATCCTGAAAAACTAATTTATAAAGGAACTGACAAAAAGACAAATGCTTTTCTTATTGATTTTGCGTGAATATTATAATTGTTTTTCATAGCGTTTTAAGGGAAACTTTTCCCTTAAAACAATAATATTATACTAAGTTGTTTTCCAAGACAAAAAAATGAGGGGTTAGTTAAAAGGATCTCTCCAATAAAATAAAAATGTCTCATCCATATTTACAATTTTCACTTAAGCATATCGAATTCATTGTATGTTTCGAGTGTATAAATAGAGATACAGATATGAAAGTGTACAGGTTTATAGAACAACTGTTATACGGAGAAATTCCCAACAATAAAATACTAAGTTTTAAATCGTTGCTTAAAACCGAGGGAGCTGAAAAGTTCGTAAACACTGTTAAGAAAACAATACCAGTATCTCCCAATAAAGACGTGAAATGTAAAAAGAAAAGTAAAAGGAAAATCGACGAAACAATGTTGGAGAATTATGTCATTCATAATAAACGAGATAAGAAATTTCTACAAGAGTTGAACGTAAAGATTTTTTTAAACATGATCCCTACTAAAAATATAATTGTGGACGATGGTAATATTGTCAATATAAAATTACCTTGATCTAATTGTTCGTTTTAATGAGGAATCCTCATTAAAATACATTGAAAATAAAATCTCCTTCACATACCAAACGTCCTGAGCTTTTAGCAACAGTGTCGAAGCTGAAACTCAAAATCCTGCTTCAGTTTGGCTTTATCCTCATTATAAATCAATTTTCTAAGTTGATATTCAGTAGCATTTTTAGGAACCTTAATCTTTGCTTCTTTAAGCCATACCTTTACATGCTCCTTTGTATGGATTGGTGGTTTACCATTGACACCCAATAAAAGTTCTTTTAACAACCCTTTAGAAAATCTATACTCCCTCAATGCACGTTGAATCTCGTCTAGTGCGTCACAGTTTCTATCATAAAATCGAAATTTAGGTGTCTTTACCAACTTCCAGAAACTACCATGTTCTTCACATAAACTTAATGCTTCGTCGCTTAAAACCATATCTCTTTATTTATTATAGAATATATTCTTTTAACTAACCCCTCTATTTCATTTTCCATTTTCTTTTATTATTTCTTCAAGGTGTGTTTTAAACTTGTCTCTACTTATGTTTATTTCATAGTGCCCCCAAGCCAAAGTATCTATGCCATTTTCCAATATAAATCTTTTATCATCATGAGCGGAAAGAGCTTTCTTATTCTGTTGTACTGTGGACACATCATGTTTTTTCGATTGGAATAATATCTGTTTCTGATAGTTTGATTCTTTAAAGAATAAACATCTTTTATAATCCTCAAAACTTAAACCTTTATCAACGACATTTTTCTTTACTCCTTTAGATTTTTTCTTCACATCATTAGTTTCGAATATTTTAAAAGCGTAGCACTTTGGACGAAGTCCAATAAACTCATCTATAATCTTACCTTCTACCTCATCTTTAAATTTCCCCAACACTTTTTTATTAACTTGTGGAACGTTGTAAACATTATTTTTTGGGTAGTCGGAAGTATCGAAATGATCCAACATATTTTTCATATCATTATAAAAATCATCCGTTTTTATTTCCATCATTAAACTATCTGTATCTCCGTATAATAAATTTACATCACTTTTATATTGTTTTTTAACCGTGTTGTAATAAAAATCATACATACAAGTTTTGGAAATGTCTAGAATACTCATACCAATGAAAATTGGTTGTTTAAATGTGATATTTACTTTTTCCATGTGTACAGCCGCTAAGTTTTCGGAAAAAATAGTTCTACCTTTAAAGTTTGGTTTTGAAATTAGTTTTTCCAATTTCAATCCATCAGAACAAAGCCTAATATCCACATGTTTACGCACATTCATCATTGTCCTCCCAAATACACTATTGTTCATAAGTTTAAAAAAGTCTTTTTCGAATGGTGTTTCGGCTTTTGCTCTAAGATTTGTATTGTAATCAATATAGCTTTTTAACCAAGCACTTTGGTCAAATTCTAAAACCTTATGAATTTTTTCTAATTTCATTCCTAGTTGTAAATACTGTTTTAACGTAATGTAATGGATAACGTATTTTTTCTTATCATACAACGTGTTTAAAAGTTTTGGTAGTTTTTCATTTTCATAGTTATTTTCAGGGGCTAAAGGAAAATCAGAGTGTAAATCGTGGAGTTCTTGAGGATATTTTAAATCAACTTCTAAAATATAGCCCTTGGGCGAATCATCAGGAATGGATTGTATATCGAACTTATCTAGATCCGTTTTCCATTCAAAATTTCCATAAGGTAAAAATTTACTCATCGCCCAACCGTAAAGATTATTTGCATCCAAGTATTCAATGAAAACAGATTCTTTTTCTTTGTTGAATTGATCTCCCATATATTTATTATTGGCTTTCGCGTATCGTTTTGAACATTGAGAAATTCCACCTCTTATTCCATTTTCTATGAGTAAAATCTTATCATAATCCGTTAACAATTCAATCTTTTGTTTGGTCATTCTCAACATGCAATCCCAAGCGAAACCTGGTGTTGTATAGTACCAAGCGGGATCTAATTTATATTTTTCTAAAGATATTTTTCTAAAGTTTTCCATGATATCCGCTAACAAAAGAACATCAATTTTATTGTAAAGTTCTGTAAATTCCCCCAAATTTTTAATGTTGAATGTAGACCAAATTTCTAGAGCATTTTTATAATCATTTTCTTTAACATTTTCTCCAGTGAGTTCACTGTAGAATTTCTCTATAGGTGGAAGGATAGTTTCTCGATATTTTTCAACAGAATCCATATACTCATATGGATAAGCTAATTTTCTAGTAATTAGTTCGAGATGTTCTTTTGGGAAATACTTTCTTATTTCCCTAAATTGATTTTTAGTTAAACTTTTAGCTAAAGAATCTAAAGAAGCAGAAAGAAACTTAAAAGAATCTATGAATCTCAATTCTATAGTCTTTTTCTTTTTGTTGCCATTTTTATCGAGTTCATCACTTTCATAAGCTACCATTTTAGAAAAGGAAATGTACTTCTCTTCACTTTGTGGTAAAAGTTTAATATCGTAATTATCTTTTTCAAATTCTTTAATAAATAGATGTGCATCGTAGCCAGAAAGATTATGGAAAAATACTGGAATAAACTTTGGATTTTTATATTCTAAATTACAAATCGAATGAGCCGCTCCTCTGTACATTCCAGTCAAATGCGAGTGATCCCTTACTTTTATACAATTATCAGGTATATTTTCCTTCGAAACTTCTAATTGTTCAATATATTCATCTGCTTTAACATCATTTTTGTTATCGATAAAGTGTTTAATTGTTTTTCTCAGTACATCATGTCTATTTTCAATTATAGGTGGAAGTTCATTAAATTTTTTTTCACAAATATGGCAACTCTCAGCACTATCGTATTCTCTTTGTTGTTCTTCGGTTAAATTTGTCATGGGAATATTAATGTCATAGTATTGTTTCGCCACCATTCTGGCATCCTTTTTTATTTTTTCATAAAATACTTTTACCACATCCTGCCCAGAATATTGTACAAGTTTATAATCGTCTACATAGTCTTTCCTACTATCATCTTCGGAATTTTTCATGTAGTAAACAAAACTGTACGGTTCATGTTTTTGAATGGCATTTGTATAACATTCATCGGGATTTGGTTTGCAGGTATCAATCTTTTGTAACGTACATTCAAAATCTGCATAAATTGTAAAAGGTACTTTTAAAGAGTGTCTATAATTTTCAAATTGTAAAATGTTATCATAAGGTTTTGGTAGATCTACTTTAACAGCTTTATGAAGTCCGCAATATTCTTTATGTTCGTTTAATTTAACCTGAGTTCCAAAGCTATTCAAACACATTTTACATAAAAATCGTTTGTGACTATTTTTTGACATTTGACTATAGCCAACCAGTTTCCAAAGATTCTTGATCCAACAATAATGTTCAGTTTCCTTGTTTTTCAAGTACAACAAGTCAATGTGTCTTTCCTTTTCATCTTTCGTTATTTCCAAGGGTACTATAGTATTTCCTTCATTCAGACAGTAAACATTAATGGAAATCCCAGTTCTTTTCTCAAACTTTTTCACATCTGTAAGTTTCATAGGAAAACTGATATCTTTCAACGCTTCGTCAAACTCATGTTCCCATGTTATGTACTTTCCTATTCTATCAGAATCGCGGTCTGCAGGATGTAAAGCCGAAAGAACAGCCCATAGGAAACATTTATTATCTTTATTTTGTACATTTATAATTGCTTTTCTACTTTGTAGAAAATCAGGGAGTTTAATGTAAGACGATCCTCTCAAAGGAATGTACTTGTTAACGTTCAGCTCCAAATGTTTGATTTTGTGAAGTTGCCATTGAGATCCTTTAATTTCGAACGATTCCATTTCATTTAGAATTTTCTGTTTCATTTCATCGTAACAATTTGGTACTTCTGCCGACTGTAATATTATTACGTTTTTAGTTTTGAAATTGAGTTCCTGATACTCCATGTTATTTTTGTTAGTTCCTTTTTTAAATTCTGCGATTAAAACTACATTAACTTTTAGTTTCATTTCTCTAAGTTTCCATTTGAGTAAACCTGTTACGGTCCTTTCAATACTGTTCAGAAATTTGGAAGCATCTTTAAATCCTTTCGTATTTTTAATATCGTAAGTCACCAATCTAGATTTAAATGCAGATTTCTTTTTTTCAACTTCCGTTTTCGGTTCTTTGTTTTTTTCAAATACTTTTTCACTGAAATTAAATACTTTGTGCAATTTTCTCGGTATTACAAATACTGATTTCGCTTTTCTAGGTTCTTTGCTTTTTTCAAATACGTTTTCCCAAAAATTAAATACTTTGTGCAATTTCCTCGGATTTACAAATACTGGTTTCGCATTTTTAGGTTTTCTGATATCCATTGTCCGGTCCGGGTCGTTTTTTCCATGGCTCTTTGACTTTAAATGTCTAGCCCAGTTTTTATAAGTAATGCTAACGTCGCACTTTTTACAATGTCTTCTATCGTACATTTTATTATAGAATATATTCTTTAACTAACCTCTCATTTTTTTGAATTCTTAAAGATGGCGTCGATTCGATGCCACCTTTTTCTTTTGTCTATTATTGGAGAGTTCCTTTTAACTTACCCCTCATAAAAACGTTTTAATGGAAATTTTCCATTAAAATAACAATATTATACTAAGACCAAGTTTTTTCAGAATTCAATATCCCTTTGCATGTTTTTAAAACAGTTTCATAGTCTTTTCCGTTTGAAAGTTCTTTTAACACTATCAAAGACAGATGACCGCAAATTGGAGGATCGTTATACTTTTGAATTTGTTCGGAATTGTAACGAATTTTTTTATTTTCCAAGTATTTTACCAACTCCTTAGGGGGTGATGCGTTTCCATAGGAATCGAAATAATACTTTTCTTTTTCAGATTTTTTAAAGTAACAAGTCCAGTGACTACCATTTTGATAAGAATTTTCCAAATTAATAATTCCACATTCAACAGTTTTAGGTCGATCGGGGAGTTCATCCTTCATGAAAACACCTCGGAAATGTTTTATTTTAAAAATTTTCACGAAACGAGTTAAATCTAAATTACTCAAGGGTTGGTAGTTTTCCGTTTTTTTCTTTTTTTTAAACCAGCCCCAATACTTAGGCTTTTTGCATTTTTAGCTAGTTTTTCCATCTCGAGATTATGACGTTTTATTTCCGCTTCTTCAGCGGCTTTATGTTTCGAATCTATTACTGAAGATGCTACTGCTGCACCTCCTCCTATTAACGCTCCAAGTGCTCCCATACCTGCAAATATCAGTGGTAGGAATCCACCCGTGTGATTCAAATGTAGTTGTTCGTAATCCAAAGTTAACGTAATTCCTTTCTTTTTTTCTTTAGCTTTTTCAAATGCTTTCGATTGAGTTTCCCACAGACTGATTTTATGTTTTCCGTTTCCCGAAATTTGTTTCGCTGTAAAAAGAATTGTAACACTTCTACGCTTTTTGTAAGCGGCTTGTATTTTGGCTATTTGATTTTCGGTTAAATCTACCTTTTTCATGATCATAGTTATTTATTATAGTAACAAAAAATTTTTTTTTAATAACGAACTCCCATACCAAAGAATCGTTTACTCCTCATTGCAACTCTCACTGCAGTTGCATCGGTTTTTTCTTTCCAACTCGCATCACTCGAGTGCATTCTTTCTTTTGCTACTTCCTCTAGTGCTTTATCTGCCACATGTCTTTCTTTGGTGTCTGTATGATCTCTGTAAGATATATCGTGTTGCTTACAGCCTTCGTCCAATTTATTAATTCCCGGATCTCCTCTTTTCAATCGTTTATCTAGTTTTGTAAATGGACCGCAGTAGTTGTATCCAGGTAAATGCATTTCGGGTGCGAAACCATCAAGTTTGTTCAACAATGTATTTAAAACTCCAGATCCGTTCTTGATGATTCCTTTCGGTAAACTGTTGACAACTTTCAACAGATATTCTATTCCTTTGGAATTATCTAAGTTTTTTTCCAACTGATCGTTTATAAACTTTACAATTCCTAATTTTTCATTGTGAAAATTGTTATTACCGGCTCGTTCTTGTGCGTACAAATAGTACAAACGCTGTTGCAACTGTTGTAAATTATCGATGTATTTATATTCTACAGGATTTTCCGTATACTCGATCAATCCAGATCCCGATTTACCTGCCTTCAATTCCTTCCAAATAGGAGCAATCAACTCTCTGTACTTTTTCCCCTTACTTGACTTTGGTAATCCCGTAGTCGGATCGTTCTTTTGGTATAGAGAATTCGTTTGAATGAGAATTTTCTTGTAAGTTTTCAAATCCTCTTGAGTGTATTTATCAGGATCAGGTCCTAGAGGATCAGTTAACAAACACCATAATCCGTGAGTTCCTCTATATTTTACATTTTGAATTATGAGATCGTCTTCATTTACTCGAATTTGTTTGTCTCCGATGTAAATTTTGTCCTCTTTTCCCCAGATGCCAAATTGTTTATCACCCTGTCTGATGTAAAGTCTCGCAATTGAACCAATTCCTTTTGGTCCTACACTACTGGATGGATACTCATTTAGATCTACCATGTCTACTATTGAGGAGAGAACGTTACTAGCTGGTTCAGTCATAGTTTCGCCAGCAATATCGTAGGTTTCAGTAGGATTTATTTCGAATGTGTTAGTTGGTCCAAAAGTTACAACTTTCTTTCTAGGAGAACTACTTGTCATTGGCTGTTGCGTGTATGGTACGATTTCCAACTTCTTTATATCTTCATCAGTTTGTTTCACTGCATTTTTCAATTCAACTAATTTTTCAGTGATGGGTGCGAACGTCTTTTCCTGAGTTTCTCTATCGTTAAATTTATCTACTCTTGCTTCTCGGAAAGCACGTCTCAACTCTTGTTCTTTTTCTCGAATTTTATTGGCTTCATTGACAGTCATTTCTTTAGGTTTCCTAAAAGTATTTCGAACTATCTTTTCAGATTTACTCTCAACAGTTTCTTGAAGTTTTTGGTTTTTATCTTTTGGTTTGCCTTTTGAAGCATTTTTATATTTTGCATCTAATTTTTTTAATGTTTCATCAATCATTTATTATAGAATATATTTTTTTAACGATACACCGAACGTACGTTGAACAGTAGGCGTTGAACGGTAGGCGTTGAACGGTAGGCGTTAGGCGTTGAGCGTTGAGCGTTAATTTTGACGATTCACCGAACGTACATAAAAAATATAATAGATCAAGATCTATTATATACACATTTGGTTAATGCTTATTTAGTTATTTCTAGCTGGAAATTCTTTCCGTATCGTCCACTCTCTTTTTTTAGTGTTGCGTCTATCGTTAGAAAACCAAATGTATCCTTCCAACATTCACCACAAATTTCTTTGAACCGTTCAAAAGTAAAATCCGATCCTACATACTCATCATAAATTATTTTAATGTAAGCATTGCTCTGTTTAAAAATACAAAGAAAATTCACGTTATTTCTAATCAACTGTTTATCAACTTTAGTATAGGATTGAGTCAAATAAATGCACGAAATGTTTTTATGCCTACCTCTTACATAGTAATCCTTTATAATTTGCTGTTGTTGTTCATTCACACAATCATCGAAAACTATCAAACTGTTCGGTTGGCATTCATCTAGACCGATTAATTCATCACAGCTACTATAGAAATGAGCAATTTCCTTTCCAATTTTATCAGTTAGTTTTTCGTAAGCTTTTCTCAAGCCTTTATAAACTTTTTGTTCTAATGATTTAGAAAAAACATAAAAGTTTTCAAAGGGAATACCCCATGGTTCTGTAATGAGGTTGTACAACAATGTAGTTTTTCCACATCCACTCGTACCAATTATTAAACACCTAATTGGAAGTGGCAGTAAACCATCTCTCTTGCTAATCGGGTCAAACGGTGTAGGTTTTATGATATAGCTTTTGTTATATTTTGGATTCATTTTTTTTATTTATTTATTATATAATAAATAATGTTTATAAAAATTTCTGGAGATACACTAAGGTTTGAAAGACCAATTCAACTCGATCCTAATAAAGAGTATCAGTTGGGTGTGTCGGCATTGTTGTTTACAACTAGGAAAACGTTTGAGATAAAAAACTTCAAGTTGTCATTCGTATTTCCTTTACCCGATAAGCTGCAAAATCATCAGTGTGAACTTGATGGTGAATTCACAATAGGTTCGTTCAAAGCCATGTTGATTAGTCATTTGACTAGTTTCCATAACATTTTATTATCGAAAGATTTTTCAGACACTTTGAAAAAGTATCCCGAGAACCAGGTGAATGAAATACAACGAGAAATACGAAAAATTGTTCCGAATAGCTTAAAATTCTATCTCGAGCGCCTAACCGACGGTACGTACAGAATTACTGCTAACTTTCCCATGGATATGTGGATTATAAATGAAGGTAACTTTTGTGACTTATTCCAATTGAAAGCTTGTTCAGGTTCCGATATTTTATTCAAAAAGAACACCAACTACGTGTCGGATATCAATCCTACTCAACTCGTATTTTCGGACAAAATAATCGAATGGCATTGTAATATTACGGAATACAGCTTTACTAATCACGAGGAACACCCACATTTGCACGTTGAACATGAGTTACTACATGTTTCTTTCCTAGAAAACTCACTACCACCTAATACTATTTACGCGGAAAAACCAAATAATATAGTTTTCATTCCACTAAGAAAAGGACTGAAAGAAATAAAAATGATAAAATTATCAACAACCATGGGAAATAACGAACCGATTCAATTCAACGATATTAAAGCTTACTTGTTGCTGAAAAGTAATTAATTTTTTTTTATATAATAAATAAGATGAACAACATTGATGAAAATCCGTCTGCTCCTGCAGTTGAAAACGATATACAATATACTACGTTTTACAAAAACATTTATCCTCAGATTCCGGCTCCGGAATTTAATTCCAACGATTATAGAATAAATCGCATTATGAAACAATACGAATTTTTAGAAAACGAAATGAAAACCCGGGGAAATTTGAAGAAAAAATACTGCAAATTATCGAAAACATTTTTCGGAATAGAGTGTTTCTTTACATTAACCGAACTGGGGATGATTGGTGTTTGCATCACTCTCCCTGTAGCAATTCCTTTTGGAGTTCCAATTTCAGCAGGATTAACAGCATTTTCCGCAATCCTGAGAACTTCAGCCGGTTATGTAGGAAACAAAATTAAAAAACATTCGGATATCGAACTTTTGTCGAAAACAAAATTAAATTCTATAGAGGAAAAATTCACGAATGCTTTGAAAGATGGGAAAATTTCAGATGAGGAATTTTCCAATATTGAACAAGAAATTAAAAATTACAACGAGATGAAAACCAACATTTTGAACGGCTATAAAAATAATGATACGGAAAAAGCGAAACTTTTAGAAAAGGGAAAAGAATTGGGGAAAGCGGAAATTATAAGCGCGATTAGAAAAAATGTTTAAATTTAGTTATTATAGTGAGTTGTATTTTTTATGAGAAAATCTCATAAAAAAATTTTTCATAGTACCTAAATAAAAAAAAAAAATTTTTTTCATAGTACCTAAATATAAAAAAAAATTATGTTTACTATAATAAAAGAATGCATCAATGTAAAAAGGTTTTTGATAAATATGAAGATGGTATTGTACGAAAACAATTCAAAACTTTCAATCCTTCATCGACTTTGAATTTAAATGCCCAAAACAAAAGGACTACTTTCAAAATAGAACTCTATGACGAATTTATTTGCAAAGATGTAGAATATTACATTTCTGGTAAATGTGTTTCAATCGATTCTACGAAACCATATAAAAGTGAAAACATGGATGTAAGACTTGTTGATAATTTCGTTGCAAACTTATTTTACAACATAGAAGTGAAAAAACATAATGTCGTAGTCGATGAAATTGAAAACCCGGGGATTGCTAGCACGGTTCAGGGTTATGTATGTCATTCGGGTCCAAAAAATTATAATGGAAACGTAATCAAATCGGGGTTCAATTCAAAAGCTATCGGAGGAGGGAATTTTAGTGCTGTTGGCTGTTTGGGAGATTTAGGATTAGGATTTTTCAAAGATTTAACAGTTCCTATTTACAAGGGGGGATTTGAAATTACTTTTACTCGAAATAGTGATAATAACGTGATATTTCGATATAAAAAAGATACAGCAACTCCGCTTCCACATGATGGAAAAATAGAAATCACTTCTTTCGTTTTGAGAGTTCCGGTAATTGAATACGATAACGAATCTAAAGTAAATTTGATTACAGATTTGAAAAACATCCCGTACCAACTTCGATTTAAAAGTTGGCAATGCATACAACATTCATTTTCAGGAAAAACGTTGATGTTCGATGTAACTAACATTTATAGAAACGTTTATAATCCTCTCTGGTGTTTCATAGTTTTTCAAACCGATGTACTCCTTGATCAGACGAAAGATAATGCTAAATTTGCTCATAAAGATGTTAGGAATTACTGGTTGGAAGTCGGTGGAAAAAGATATCCCGAGGAAAATTACAATTTGGATTTCGACGAAAATGATTTTTGTTTAGCTTATTCCGCGTATTTAGATTTCAAAAAGTTAACAAACTCTCAAGACAATTTACCGTATCATGAACCCGAATTTTTCAACAGAGATTATCCGATTTTCAGTATAGATTTAACAGATCAACCTAAAAGTATTTCCGGTGGTAAAAGCAACATCATTTTACACGTAGAATTCAATAAAGCGGTAGCAGCACCTTCAGGTGGTTCAGAAGGAACAACGTGTTACGTTGTTTTAGTCAGTGGTTCGAGCTTCGTTTACAATCCAGTCAAAAATACGATAACACAAGAACTTGCTTAAAACCCCGTATTCGACTTTAACGTTAAATAGGGGTAGCGATTCGCTACCCCTATTTAAGAGTTTTGAAAGCTCTTGTTTAAATGTTTTCGACTTGTATTCGACTTGGACGTTAAAGGTATTCGACGGGTCCTGTATTTAAAACTAAAGTAAGAATGTATATTTTTAATGGAGTTTACTCCATTAAAAAAAAGTTTCCTTAAATAAAACATGGAGGATGAAATTTATTGCCATAAATGCAAAAAACAAACAAAAAATATAAACGCGGAAATTGTACAAACCGTGAACGGAAGGTGGAGAATTGCTGCTAAATGTGTGAAATGTAAAACTAATAAAAGTAAATTCATAAAAAATCCGAATGAGGAAACTAACGTAGTTCCTGAAACTGAAGTTATAAATTTATCTGAAAACGAAAAGTTGGAATTTGCGAAGGAATTACATAAACCCGTTAGAAAGAAATTTCAGAAAAGGAAAATTGTTACTCATGGAAAAGATGATCTTTGGGCCGCGGACTTGATTATAATGAAACAATACGAGAATGAAAACAAGGGGTTCGGTTACATGTTGAATATCATTGATACTTTTTCAAAGTACGTTTGGTCAGTTCCATTGAAAAAGAAAAACGGAATGGTAGTTTCAAAAGCTTTCAAAGGAGTTTTGGAAAATGTAAAATCTCATAATCATTCTACTCCTAAACTCCTTCACACGGACAAAGGTTTAGAATTTGAAAATAGACTTTTCAAAGAACTTTTAGACGAGTATAAAATTAAAATGTATCACACGGAAAATTTAGAAAAATCTGCAATCATCGAAAGATTCAACAGAACTTTGAATCAGAAAATGAAAATTCGATTCGAGGTGAATGGAAATAAAAAATGGATCGATATTTTACAGGAATTAGTTAATGAGTACAACAAACAAGACGTTCATCGATCCATTGGAATGACACCTGCTCAAGTCGATGCGAGAAACGAAAATGAAATTCTGAGATATTTATTTAAAAAGAGTGGAAAAAATGTAAAAAAGAAATTTAAAATTGGAAATCGTGTGAGAATTACGATATCAAAGAAAACTTTTGCAAACAAATACAAAACAAATTGGACGAAAGAGATTTTTGAAATAAGTGAGATTTTAGAAACGAGTCCAGTTACTTATAAAATAAAAGATTTAAGTGGAGAGGAAATCCTAGGAACTTTTTATCCTGAGGAATTACAACTCACGAAATTTTAAATATGTTCTGTTTGAACCTTTCATTGTGTATCGATATTATAATTATAATAACTCTAGTTTTTCCTATAAAAACGTACCTTGATAAGAAAAGGGGAAATAAAACAAAATCTTATAATTATTTTTATTGGGAATATCTCAATAAAAACAGAAATAATATTGCAATGTTCTTTGAAGGTGAACTCAAGGTTGGAGCTCACGCGTGAGCTTCAACCTTCACACAACCTTCATGACACTGAGTATCCATTTACGTCTAATGAGTAAGAACTAGGACCGCTCCTACAAGAGCGCTTTGGGTGGGGGAGACCGCTTTTTGCTGACAGATAAACAACCGTTCACGTCACATCGTCCCGATTTCGTATTCAGATAAGCCGTTCCTGAAAGAGCGCTTGGGGGTGGGAGAACACGACCTTCTGATTACTCTCGTTCGAAATGTATGAGAACAATGTCATTACACTTTAAATAGAATGAGGGACTTATCCAGGAAGCCATATCGAGTATTAGTTCTTTACAGATATAAGTTCCTGATATCCTCTTTTCTACATCTCCATTGTTACCGGCTTTTATTTCATACGAAATTTTGCGGCTCACATGTGAGCCGCAAAACACTTTGATTAGAGTTTTTGTACGATCTCTACTATTCCAGTAACATGGATTCCACTCATAGAACTGTTACACTCACTATGGTACGTTTTGTAACTCTGAAGTTCCAAATAAAAGCCTGAATCTTCAACAATAGCTAACCACAAATATTTAGGTTGAAACGTTGTGTGCAGAGCGGACCGCTCCTAAAAGATAACTGATAAAATCCGCAGATCGTCTCTGTTATCCTTGAGCCCTATCGATGATGAGTTACGCAACTGGTTCATGACAGAATTAGTCCAACAGTCCGACAGATTGCGCAAATGAATGCATCACTTAAATTTTGGTAATTGTAAATATAATTCCAGTCTATTTCATTCTGGAACTCTCGAATGAATTCTTCAGATAGTTTTTGGTGAGATGAAATATATCCCCAATTAACTTTATCCTTGAATTCACGAATGAAATTCTCAGATAGTTTTTGGTTAGATGAAATACGTACCCAATCAACTTCGTTTTGAAATTCTCTGATGAAGTCTTCAGATAGTGTTTGGCTAAGTGAAATATGTTCCCAATTAACTTTATCTTGAAACTCTCGAATGAAATTTTCAGAGAGTTCTCTCTTATAAGAAATTAAATCCCAATCAACTTCGTTTTGAAATTCTCTGATGAAGTCTTCAGATAGTGTTTGGGTAATTGAAATACGCTCCCAATCAACTTCGTTTTGTAATTCTCTGATGAAGTCTTCAGATAGTGTTTGGCTAAGTGAAATAAATTCCCAATTAACTTTATCTTTAAACTCTCGAATGAAATTTTCAGTAAGATTTTGATACCTGGAGATCAGGCTCCAATGTACTTTATCTTGAAACTCTTCAATAAAATTTTCAGAGAGTTTTCTGTTATAAGAAATTATATCCCAACGGATAATGTTTTCATAATCTCTTAATGTCTCTTCAGTTACTTTTGAGTACCACGAAGTAGTACCAGAAAGAAAATCTATATTTACTGAAATGTTCATTGCTTGACAAAAGTTGATATGATCAACCGGATGGGTTATTCTATCTCGGATTTCCATGTAAATTTCAGTTGGTAATACTATTTTGTTTTTCATCTTATATTTTATTATTATTTTCTTTCTTTTAACTAACCCCTCATTTTTTTGTCTTGGAAAACAACTTAGTATAAATTATTGTTTTAAGGGAAAATTTTCCCTTAAAACGCTATGAAAAACAATTATAATATTCACGCAAAATCAATAAGAAAAGCATTTGTCTTTTTGTCAGTTCCTTTATAAATGAGTTTCTCAGGATGGTTTTCTGGGTTGTTTCTGACGTGATTAACAAGTCGCCCTGATATTCTTTTAGGCAAAAACAAGCATATCTCGTCGTCGTCATAAGCAATTTTTACTACCACTGTTTCTCCATATTCAGTGTCTTTTATAAAATTTTCCAAGATGGTATAAGTCCCTTTCTCAATATCCTTGAAAGATGAGTAGTTTGATTTTTTAACGGCGTTCTTATATATTTCAAGCGTTGTCATTTTATTATAAAAGTTATTCTTTTAACTAACCCCTCATTTTTTATATTATCCACCCACTTATTCTTATGGATACTATTTATCCTGTTCCCCATCCTTTTAACTAGCCCCTTTCTTTTTTTCTAGTGAAAACATCAGAGGGAGCTAAATTTCGAAAATATCGGCCCCTAATTTTAAATTTTTTCCTAATTTTTAGAGTTTACTAGAGTTTCTGATGAAAAAATATTTTTAAAAAAGTCGCCGACTACCGTGAAAAGGCTATGATGTTTTGTGATAAAAAAAGTTTTAACAGGGATTTAAGTCGCTTAATGGAAAAAGTCACTGGTTCTGATGTTTTTGTGATAAAAAATATGTTCTGATGTTTTTGTGGTAAAAAGTTTTATCAGAGATTTAAGTAGGTGCGCCAGGATCGGCTTTTCTATACTACTGCTAATATTGTAGAAATATTAGTGAAATTGTAATTATCCTTGATTGAAACTGTCATGTTTCCATTTAAATATTGGTACAGATATCCAATAGCAAATAGAAGCCACTAAATTTAATTCATTTTGTTAAAGTTTTGTAGCAGACAAGCTCTATATTCATGTTGAAGAAAATATTTTCAAAATGACTGATTCATATTCTTGATGTAGGTATGATTCATTCATTTGCATGATCAATATCTTGTGAGAAAGGTAGAGAGGACTGCAAGGTCCTATTTTATGCAGGTAAATGAACGTATTCATTCATTCATTCGCTATCTTTTCCCAAGTGTCATGGTAGGATATGAAGGCTGTCTTCTGTTGTAGTTGATGATAGCCACTAACGTTATTTTTCAATCATCTGATTTTATCAAATTCTTTCCTGTGCTGTGTTTTCTGGCCGTTGCTCATGAAACTAATTTTGTTCTAGTTCACGTTGACACTTATCGTCAGTTTGTACATCCGGTTATTGCTAATCATATTAACTAAAGACCTTTCAATCAAATGGCGAACTCACTAGTTTTGACAAGGGTTTTGGGGATACTCTCAATGAAAATTACTCAAATTTCTGCAAGATTGAACTAGACTAGCTCGATTATCAGAAGGAATTTCTGTTTTGATCGAAT